>QVRM01000883.1:322500-715000 GCA_003439945.1 Dermanyssus gallinae
TCTCCTTGCTAGGCCGAGAAAGCCGCAGTACGAATTATTATTATTATTATTATTATTATTATTATTATTATTATTATTATTATTATTATTATTATTATTATTATTATGCATTTATTCAATGTATTCAATCATTCAAGGTGGGAACATGACATTTGAGTCCCTGCGAACGTGTGCACCGTTACGGGGGGTCCAGTGTAGGGACCAGCCATTTCTGGAGAGTGCCCCGAACCGAGGCCGCATTGCCCCGTTGCACATCCAGCGACAGGCGCTGTCTGAGAAAATCACCCGCTCGTTTGTCTCCGCTGGCTAGAGTCAGGCGTTTCCCGACCTTTTGTAGCAAACTTTGAGTGGATGGACCGGGCCCGCCAAGGGTCTCGAAGGCAAAGGGATAAAACTTGTACGGGTACCCGATGTTCTGGTACTTTCTAACCTTGTTTGCCTCGGCGAGAGCCGAAGCATGACTAGCCCGGGCCGCGCCAGCACTGACCATTGAAGGGGCTAATGAGTCAGTAACTGTCGCGTCCCAAACCAGCATGCATCCGCTCTCGAACGGAGTTAAGGTCAGCCCGTCAGGTCTCTTGCCGCCCTCCCTGTCTAGCCCGACGGATTCAAGGACGCACGGCAGACCACTGGATCGAAAAGCTCGACTGAAGGTTTCATTCAGGGCTTGGTGTCTTGCTCGCCTACCTGCGCTGACGATACAGGACAGCCCGTGGCGTCCGTCTGGCCCAACGACGTCTCCGCAGACGCAGGTATGAGTGTATACAATGTCTGTTCCCAAACGAAGTCCGACGGCAATCCTTACCGACTCATCATCTAACAGGGGCCCGATCCGGGCACAGGGAATGGCGTGTAGCCATGCGCCGGCCCCCTTGGAGCAGACGACGCGCAGCCTGGCCTTGTCGGCGTCCGTCGTGCATCCCGCAATGAGGTCTACGACCCTTTGCTCATATAGAGCTGTTGACCATTCTTTCTGGTGTCCAGCTTCGGCGGGCTCGTGGCCGCACAGCAACTGCTCTACGGTGGCTTGTTCCCAATCGGGCTTCTAAGTCTGTGAGGGCAGCCGAATCGAGGAGGGTTCTAGCCTGTTGCATAGACCTGTGTAGAGAAGCTGCCAGAGCTATCTAAGATAAGACAGTCGCATCAGGTAACCCTAGGCCACCCCAAAGAACGGGGAGTAGAGCTTGTCGGCGTGCACCCGTGAATAGACTGAGGTTCAGCAACGCCTCCACTGTAGCTAGCATGCTGTCGTTAAGTCGTTCAAGAAGCCCGGAAGCCAGTGAACAATCTGCACCTCGAAACAAGTGGTTGAGACGTAGGGCCGAAAAGGAGGATCTCAAAAGAAAGAGGCCTCGATGAGAACCCACCAAGTGAATGCGTGACATCGCATCTTCTAGCTTGGCCAGCCACCTCTCGAGGGCAGCCGGAACTCCTTGCGGGAAAAGAGGTACGCCCAGCAACTCTAAATCCGTGCCGACAGTCTTGCACCCATTATTATTATTATTATTATTATTATTATTATTATTATTATTATTATTATTTATTTTTATTTTTATTTTTATTATTATTATTATTATTATTATTATTATTATTATTATTATTATTATTATTATTATTTTATTTTTATTTTTATTTTTATTTTATTATTATTATTATTATTATTATTATTATTATTATTATTATTATTATTATTATTATTATTATTCGCCATTAGCTAATCACACTCCAGGTCACTTTTTATGGCAATTTATGGCAGCTTGTCTCAAGATGAATTGCCTCGACAACTGCGTGGCCCTTTGCTGGCCCGGTCGTCGGGGTCCACTTACTCACTAGCGCCCAGTGTAGCCGACAGTAACTATCTAGAGACCGCGGGCCCTGCTGAATGTTACCTCCCTGAAAGGGCGATAGGCACACGCTTAGTATAATCTAGCGCCTAGGGCAACTTACCGCTACCCGGTTTAGGCCGTAAGCTCAAGGAGCCGCTCTGCCCAAACACAGACACAGAGGCGCGTGTACATGCGTGTGCCTCCCGCTTTATTATACGCGCGAACGCGTAACCAGCTAATCGCTTCCAACAGAGCAGCAAGTATGTGACCACGCCTCTGTACACCTGGTCGTGTACACACTGTATTCGTGCACACTGCTGACAAAACAATGTCTTGTTTAGCCGGCAAGCAATTCTTACGTTGGCCACTTCGCGTAGATAAACAGCAGGAGCAGCCCAAGCAATAAACAGCAATGATATAAGCTAAAGTCAACCAGAACTTTAGCATCAGCTCTAAAAAGAAAACAGTATTCGGTCGTAGCAGGCCGCCCTGCTACTTGCTTATTGCGGTACTTTGGTTAAGCAGTCCACAATAAGGTCGACACAAATTCCTCCTGCATGGTGGCGCGGCATCTGCAGTGATCATGCTGATAATTGTATAATATAAATACTTCTAGTGCCAGTGGTGGTATCAACGGCAAATGTACCAGGTTTCAAGTTTTCAAGGTTTACGGCATAGAAGTAGTTTAATTATAGAAGCACGCGTAAGTGCTCGCGAAAATATAACTGACGCGAAAACACAGGAACAAAAACGCGTACACAACTTACAACACACACACAAACAGTGTACATGACGTTTTATAGAACCAGTATAATGCGGGCAATAAGATCTTAAATTAATACGACTTATCTCTTATGGACGGTATCCCATTATTAGCAATATGCACACGACAGTACCTGTTGGAAGCGTGTCATCACCAGACGCTTTCAGTAGATTAGATAGTTAACTTTCCAGTTTGCCGCAAAGTAATCAGACATCTATTTAATCAAATCATACTTCACAAATTAAGCTAGCCGTTCATTTATACCATGCACGACAAGAGCCAGAGAAGCAACAAATACATTTTAGTTCTTGACTGCTAGACAAGCTCTAGTCTGTATTTGTGTCGGTATGTGTGTACTTTAGGACAAAGCAACATAGAAACTAATGACGCTCCTTGTAGAACTTGCGAGAACTAGAACAAGCGGGAAGCAGAACTCCGAAAGTGCAATTCCGCTCCAGTCTTTAAAAGCTAGAACAAGAATACGCATCGTGTATGGTGTGTGAACGGGGAGAAGGCCTCGCAGCACATCGGCCTTCCAGCCGGGAGACTCACCGACGCACGGCAATAGTCTAACCGTAAGAGCACAATTATTTCAGACACTTTTGAAGAGAAATCAGCAAATGAACTAAAGCCATGACTCTAGGCCGTCTTCGTCAATCTTCAATGTGTGAACGTGTGTGCTGGGGAAGCGCCGGATTAGCTCACGCTCGATTATCTCGAGTTCCTCGATAAAAGATGTTTCAGTAGAATTCCCGCCTCTAAAGCAGGTCTTGTTACTAAACTGTCAAAGCCAACGTGTGTCACCACGGAATTGATCGAAATGATCATTATATAACGCTTCTCGGTGCGCAGTGCATAGAGGTAGCAAACTAAAGTGTGGAGCTATACTATTAGTTGAGTACTGACGGTCACTTTTGTTTGCAGCTTTACTATCGGTTCAGTGTATATTCCTATTCCGGCGGTACACTTTGTTTTTCATTTAAACGTTCACGAAAAATGTTAACATTTTTCGTGAACAACGAGATCCTGGAGAGCAAGGTTCCCGACGACGATCTGGTTATACGATCAATAACATGGCAAACCTTTCTCCCCAAGAAGGACGGAACATAGTCTTTGATTAGAGAGACTACAGGGGGGATTTACGTTTGTAACGCCAAGGCAATGCAAGGTATAAATGTGCTTTTATTATGTTACTACGACTACGCTATATTAGATATCGTCAAAAATGTTCAGTAGCGTGCCTTTATGAGTCACATGGCTAGATGAAGATCAGACGATGTACCTCATAAAGGCCTGTTGAGCCTACAGCAAGGCGTGTCGTTTGCGACGAGAAAAATCATGACCGCACTCATTAACGACGTTTCGTTACGTTGAGAGCGCAATACCAAGAGAATGACGACCGCTGTCCAGTCCAGAAAACGCTGACCTTCACTTCCGCCCACCCGACGCGCTCTGGATGCAACGGAAAGGGAAACGAAAAAAGAGACCATTAGCAACGAACGAACAACAAATGAACAAAAAGCAGAAAAAGTTTGGTGCTTAGCCATCGTTGTCGTCGGTATAGTAGTTGTTGTTGTCGTCGTCGTCGTCGCCACTATTGTTTATGTATGCTGCTGCTGCTAACCCACGCAGACACAGGAGGATTGGGGCGCGGTCCAGTTCTACATTGTTCAGACTTTGTTTTCAAATTATTGAAACGCTTTATTCAAGGTGGAAAGAAAGTAATACATTTGCATATATGCATGCATGTGATCATGTGATTAATATGTAGTTATAATCTGCATGTCTTATTACAGCCTGTTACACCCAGCACTTTGGCATAGTCGCCATTTATGATTACAGTCAGGTGGCCATTTATGATTACAGCATTGGCATTCGAGGAATCGTGCTACCCTATGCGGAGAACACTACGTGAGCTTTTTTCGCATTGATAGCAATACGGTTTGCTGCAGGCCAAGCTTTATGTCACTTATAAAGCAGAGGAAGCTCGATGTCATTTATAAAGCAGAGAAAGGCTGGTGGGCCAATGCACGAGCCCTGGGCTATACCGAGCGAAACCGGGAGCAGTTTCAACCGAATTCCTCCCACGCCCGCAAGTCGTTGACGCTTGACGAAGTACGGCGACACTGTCAAAAAGCGCGCCTAAGCTCTACAACTAGTGCCGCACAAAACAGGCATTTATCTAACTCAAAGCGTGTGTCTTCCACTAGTTGCGTAAGGGCATGACCTGTACCCCGGTGTCTGCGAAACCCAAAACTGGTTGTTGCCGCCGGAAAGCATGCTGTTACCTTTGAGATGCCTCGTCATTTGGCTAACACGTGTTTTTCTCAATAGTCTTAGTTTAAACAAGCATACCACTCACTGGACGGTAGTTTGACGGGTCGCTCAGACTACTTACTACCTCTGTATATCGGTACCACTCCGGTGATCTTTAACCGGCTAGGCTTAGTTTACTACCTACTATAATGTGGCATTGATGATATGTGTCAGGGCTCTGTGAGATCTGACATGATGGATAATGTGAGACTGCAAACCATCGTAGCCGGCGGCCGGGCCCCCAATACCACCAAGTAGTGCTATGTACATGGAGTTTCGTCGCCTTTTTAAAACTGCATATCGTGGTGGAGTGCTCTGGAATTCAAATAAGAGTACAAATACATCTTCGTGCGAACAGTACGACATTCCACTGCCATTTTGGTCGTTATAGTAATCAGGCCCCTGGGCTTAAACTGGCTACTGGGCGTACACCGCCCTATGATACTATACTCTTCTAAGCATACTGCGGTCGCCCACATATGATTGAGCTGGTTAGGGGAATCTTCTACCATCGTAGCCTGCGGCTGGACCCCCAATACCACCAATTATTGTTAACACATGGAGTTTCGTCGCCGTATTTAAAACTGCATATCGTGGTGAAGTGCTCTGGAATTCAAATAAGAGTACAAATACATCTTCGTGCCAACAGTACGACATTCCACTGCCGTTTTGGTCATTATGGTAATCAGGCCCCTGGGCTTAAACTGGCTACTTTTTTTTATAGAGGACTAGCTGGAAAATGCGGTTGCACACGCGGGCACCGCGGCATTAAAATCTCCGGTTATTACTAAAAGTGGCGCGTCAGTTTGGTTAAAAGAGGAAGATAAGTCGTCTAAAAGCCTGTTAAGGTTGTCAAGTGGAACGTTAGGACTGCAGTAGCAGGAATAAAAGCGTCCGATATTTGCGACGTCAACCCATGTAAAACCGTAGCCGCAGCCGTGTCCGGAGATGCGCATCTGGCTGCGATGGTCAAGTTAAACCGGCTACTGGGCGTACACGCCCCTATGATACTATACACTTCTAAGCATACTGCGGTTGCCCACATATGATCGAGCTGGTTAGGAGAATCTTCTACTATCGTAGCCGGCGGCTGGGCCCCCAATACCACCAAGTAGTGCTAACACATGAAGTTTCGTCGCCTTTTTTAAAACTGCATATCGTGGTGGAGTGCTCTGGAACTCAAATAAGAGTACAAATACATCTTCGTGCGAACAGTACGACATTTCATTGCCATTTTGGTCGTTATAGTAATCAGGCCCCTGGGCTTAAACTGGCTACTGGGCGTAAACCGCCCTATGATACTATACTCTTCTAAGCATACTGCGGTTGCCCACATATGATCAAGCTGGTTAGGGGAATCTTCTTTAGTAGACCATTCTGCACGGGTACTTCTACTGCGAGCACTAATACGGGAGGATATAATTAAACACATTGTTTTAAAGATGTTGTTTTTGATTCTAGACCATCCTCCATCCCCTACAGGCTTAGAACTTAACCTGAGGTATATCTTCAATGCACCGCAAGCCGGACATGTTAAGATATCTAGGGTTTCCCCAACAGTTCTTGTGGCAACATGGCCGCTGACTCTCAGCAGTACTCTTCAGCATCCATTCTCAATAAGCATCGCTCAAAGAAAATTCGATCAACAACAGGGATTGAACCGGCAACACCCCGGTAAATGACAATCAAGACTAGCGCACTAGTCCCCTAGACCACGCCGCCACACACGCACAATTAGTCCTTAAAAACAGACTATTGTTTATTGTAATTGAACTCCTTTGCTTCGCTGGTTGACCAACCAGTGTGACTCCATTAAGGATATTAAGGCTTACAAAAATTGTCCTGCTCACAGATTAAGATTGTGTGGTACAGTCTCTTGAACATAAGCTAATAAAAGTGACTAGGAGTCTTCGCAGTTTACATGTGTCCTATGGACTGTCGCTTAGGTTTTCAGTATGCTAATAAACTATTTAAAGAAACTGAAATTCTTCCCCCCATTATCTTGGGCCCCACGGTGGATATTATTGACTCACATAAACCCAAGACTCTCGCTGATCATTTTTCTAGATTGTTCTGTGCATCCGGTTCAGGTATTTCAGCGGCAACACACGCAACATACCATGCTGCATTTTTGAGAAAGTTTTAGTAAACTACTTAAATAAGTTCCTATTTTCAAACCGCTTACTTGATCCTGCTCAACATGGCTCTACCACCCATCGGTCTATATGTACACAGCTTTTGGAAATAATCTAGGACTGAACTATATTTATAAATGCTCGACGATTTTGGCCAAAATATCGCATTTGACAGAGTAGATCACTCTCTTCTGCTCCGCAAATTGGAACATCTAGGTATACACATATGCGCAGTGCAATCGGTAAAGGCATTTTTAGGCGACTGTCACTTTCATGTAAAGGTTGGTGACAAACTTAGTCGATCTTGCAATAACTGGTGTGCCTCAAGAGGGAGTTTATCCCCCCTTCTAAACACAATTTTTGTTTTGGACATAAATAAGTACCTGCCACCTGACGTCAACTACCTTGAATATGCAGATTACTTAAAATGTTATTATCCTATTTGCTTTAATGGCTTCCATGCTGTTCTACGGTCAGCTGACGGCGGCATTGCTCGATGGTGTTCTAAAGATAACATGATTTTTCCAACCTGCAAATTCTCCAAGAGCAACTTCAGTAGAGTATTTTTAAAAAGTATATTTGCACACCTTTTTGATAGCTTTTTGATATGACTTCTAGCTAGCTTTTTGATATGGCTTCTATCCAGGTGTGCAGTAAAAGAACTTGCAAGCGTTTTATATACATATGCCTAATATACACGTGTTGGTCTTTTATAATACTTTGTTACTTAGGGCACCTGAAATTGTGCAACGTGTATAATATGCGCGCTCAAATTGAGATCGACCGATCGGAGAAAAGTAGATGAGCGTTGGTATATAATCAAAGTCTCGGTTGCTATGATTTACAACACAAGCCTAGTAAATGTAGGAAGGAAGTAGTCTAGACAGATTTCGCTTTATTTGTGGTAGAGGTGAACCGACCCCATGAGGCCTGTATTTAGTAATTTGCATCGTGTTTGATCTCAACCGAATGGTCAATCGTAACGATGATGGAAATTCCTCTTGTCCTCTTTCTGCCAGTAAGGTAGTTCTGGTGAGGCATTCTTGGAAATGAATCTGAAATGGGGCTTTGTACGTTTCTGTATGCGAATATGTAAACCTAGGTAAAACATTAAGTAAATATGTCGAATACAAAGTAGGTAAGAGAATTTCTGGTATAGGTCTCGCCTTAGTCATAATGCGAATTTTCCTGGTCGCCCGCATGAACTTCTGCGCAAGGTTGGGTGGAGAAGCCATGACACCCTGGAGCTTTCTATTTTAGTTAGGCCTCATCACTCTAGTATGGTCAGAAATATTAGTATGCAGTGTATTTTTATTTAGCAGGCAAAGCTATGAAGATTAACAGAATTTGATTTATCATTTACGTACACTGGGAGTTGATGGGAGCCGAATGCAGCCAGGGCTATAAGAAAGCCTCAGGAAGTTATTACAATCCGGCTTAACCCAAGTGACCTCAGAAAACGTATTTTCTGTTACTGAATTGCAAAGCAGCCTAGGTAAATTTTTCGTGACGTCGTTAAGGCTGTACGCAGCCACAAGCCGTAACTGTCGGTGGCGGCGAAATGTTCGCGCGTAAGAATTCCAATTTGTTAAAGTCACTTAGTGTGCGAGAACCGCTCCCTAGACGTCAGCCCACGCGTAGTAAATGGCCTGCCTCTGTTACACTATAGCCTATTCAAGCTGTTTACGCTCTTAGACTATAGCCTCAGCTTGTATCGTCACATACATGGCAGCAACTCCCTCTAGCATCAAAAGCCTTCGAGGATTGATTGCTTTTTGTCCAAGCTAAAATCCTAATTACGGAGCTTATTTAAACCAATGACTGCAAAATGCGACTTAAAAAACGTTTGTGTGAACCATAACTAGCCTGGTCCTACAACAATTTGTCATAGCACATCCATTTTGCGACTGCGGCTTTGCTTACCTAGACGGGCATTATATCCCCCTTGGAGGAGACGGCACGCAGCCTGGCCTTATCGGCGTCCGTGGCGCATTCCGCAATGAGGTTTTTGACTCTTTGCTCATAAAGAATTGCTGCCCAGTCTCTCTGGTGTCCAGCTTCGGCGGGCTCGTGCCCGCACAGGGCAACTGCCTTACGGTGGCTTGTCTTCAATCGGGCTTCTAAGTCCGTGAGAGCAACATAATCCAGGAGGGTTCTTGCCTGTTGCATAGACCTATGGAGGGAAGCTGCCAAAGCTGTCTCCGATAAGACAGTCGCATCAGGTAACCCTAGGCCACACCAAAGAACGGAGAGTAGAGCTTGTTGGCGCGCACGAGCTGATAGGCTGAGGTTTGTGTGGTTGAGACGAAGGGCCGAAAATGATGATCTCAGAAGAAAAAGGCCTCGGTGAGAACCTACCAAGTAAATGCGTAACATTGCATTTTCTAGCTTGACCAGCCACCTCTCGAGGACATCCGGAACTCCTTGCGGGAATAGGGGGACGCCTAGCAATTCTAAATTCGTGCCGACGGTCTTGCACCCTGGGAGAGCCTCTAGCACTTCGGAGTCAGCAGCACCTCCTACAGCATGGACCTCACATTTTGCAGGGGGTAGGGCCAGGCCACTCCGCTTAGCAAACTCAATGACTCGGTGGATGTCCTTCACTACCGCATCGGGGGCGCCACCCAGAACACGGTCGTCCAAGTACCATACGTTTAGAGGGTACAAGTACCATACATATATATACCATATATATATATATAGCAAAAAAGAGAAATACTTACACTCCCGCCGCCCGCGATTTAATACGCGCGGACATATCGACGGGAGTGCCCGCCAGCCCGAATAGACAGACCAGCAGCTCCCCCACCCTCCCCCCTATCGAGATTCAGAATGGAGGTACCACACTACTCCGCCCTACCGATTGGACGCGATCACCTCGCGATTCCGCGTTACACTCCAGAATATTACGCGCCCCCCCGAAGGGGAGTTTGACCCAATCCAGAGCAGGGGTTCCTCACCGCTGCGAAGGGCAGCTGCGGGGCCAGATGGTCCTCCCGACTGGCGGTCTGTGTTCGTGTGGCCACTTCTCACTCGTTTTGCCTATTAAGCCAAGGTAGCAGGCGTCCCGGACGGTACCACCGGGTGTCACCCAGGGCATAAACCGTCCGGCCCGGGGGTCATTATGCAGCACATTCCCCCCGTATTGGCAGTAGCCTTTACAGCACTCGAATGGGCCACGACAGGAAGACAATATAAATTCGTTGCCAACCAACCGATGTATATATATATATTTTTTTTTTTTGTGGAGGAGGGTGAATGCATTTACGCACGCTTCGAGTACGGAGTATTTCCGCTCTCGAGAGCAGTGTGGGGCTCGATCCTGGCGGTTGGATGTTGGTCCACCAAGACCACTACTCACTAAACACACCTCCCCCTTTAAGCTTCACTCTCTAAAGGCCCAGATATCCATAGAACAGTACTATGGGCCATTGAGAGAAGTAGCGAGCGCCTAGCGGATCATTTGGTCTTCCACCAGTCCGACGTGCTTGTCCCAACACCTGCGAACCCGTTTGATTACAAGCCACGTCATCTGTTGATGTCGTAAGCGCTATCCGTTCTCTTCTGTACCTGCCAAGCTCCGCTTTCTTTTTCATCACCGCAGTTGCCATTTCCTCGCCCAGCGTCCATGCCGATGCGGTGCTGCATATGTACTCCACAAACGTTCTCATGTTACTTTTCGGCGGGTCTGGTATCCCGACTCCTTGTTTTCCTGCTGTTTTGGCCCATCTCAATCGTAGCAGCGCTAGGGCGGTTGTAAGAGAGTGTGCTCGGGGTCATCGTCGATGCCGTCTACACAGTGCACGCAGGTTACCGAGGGAGCTTTGCCTATACGAAATAGATAACTTTGAAAATCACAGTGGCCAGTGAGACACTGCGTGAGGAAAAAGTGCTATTCTCCCGCCGGGCGGTCAATCCACTTCTTTATGTCCGGGATGAGCAGGCGAAGTGAATAACTCGATGAGCCCGCGGGAATGGCATCCCATTCTTCTTGCCACAATCTTATCGTCTTTTCCCTTTCAGCTTCTTTGTTAGATTCAGACCCTCCTTTCATTCACTACCAAGTCCCAAGGTGGGGAGCCAGCCAGTACCAAAGCTGCGTTCGTGCTAACCGTGCGGTAGGCCTGCAGGATCCTAAGCGCCGCTGTTCTCTGCATTCTTCTTAGGGCTGTTTTTGCCGTTCTCGTTTTCAATGTGTTCTGCAGCCAGACTGGCGCCGCAAAAAGTGCAATAGACTCGGTAACCGACACTAGTAGTCGTCGCCGGCACTCCCGCGGGCCGTGTAAGTTTGGCAGAATCTTGCCTATCGCGTTAGCCGCCTTGCCCGTACACTTTCTAATGTGATTTGTCCCTCTGAGACCCTTGTCTAGTAGGACGCCAAGATATTTGGCCTCTGTTACCTGCTTGATTTCCTGGCCCGCCACCATCAGTTTCATGCTGTCTACTCTCTTCCTGCCTGTCAGAACGATGGCCTCGCTCTTTTCCGGGGCAAGTTGTAGCCCAGCGCTATCCATCCATCTCTTTGTGGACCAGAGAGTCATGTTTGTCTTTAATTCTAGTTCTTCCTCTGTTTTTACTTGAGAAATTATGGCTAAGTCATCCGCATAAGCAATCATTTCTACTCCCTGTGGGAGATCTTGTCTCAGGACGTCGTCATATGTTATGCTCCAGAGCAGGGGTCCTAGGATTGACCCTTGAGGAACTCCTGCAGTCATGTCTATCTCCACTGTGCCGTTAAAAACTTTTCTGCCCTTTTCCAGTCTCTAGGCATTTCCCTACTTGCCATCGCCTTCATAAAAACTGCCGCTACCACCTCCGGGTGTTCCCTGAAGAGCATCTTTACCACTATAGGCGGAATGCCGTCGGGTCCTGCAGATCTCCCTGGCTTGAGCCTCTCCGCTGCCATCATACCTCTGCGCGTGTGATAGGCGGGAACTCCTCTTCTTCTGAAGTTGTCTCTCTTTTTGCGTATACTTCCCTATTAAAATGTCCATGCTGTGGAAATAGATTGTTTGAAATGTGTACGACCTCTGTGTCTGGCAGTGCGACTTTTGGGGCCTGAACGTCTCTCCCTCTAATCATTTTGTAGGGTTTTCCCCATGGCTTGTCACTTATGTCCTTAATCATTTGTCGCCAGTAGATCTTTTTGCTTTCCGCTATTTCGTTTTTTAAAAGCGCTCTGAGTCTTCTATAATTTTCTTTTAAGGCGAGGGTCTCGGCCTCCCGGGTCCTGTGGCGTTTTTTGAGCTCCTTTTTGGCTTTGTTACAATCCGCCCGTTTCTGCGCTATGACGCTGTTCCACCAGTGTTTTGGCTGGCATGTAGCCCTTCTTGGGTGAGGGGGCTTAGTAGCTCTACTGCAGGCCCTTTTGAGGGCGGCATGCAGTTCTTCTGGGGTGTGGGGGGAAGTTGTAAGGATTGCCTTCTTGAGTTCGCTCTTAAAGACTTCTTCGTCCTTGATCCTGTAGTACATCTTACTTCTTATAGGCAACGCTTTTTTTGCTGCAGTTCTAGCGTAAACTCAATACAGTAGTGATCGCTGAGGTTTTCTTCTTCAGTGAGCACTGTCCAATCTTTTATTTTATTGGCTATTGTGCCGTTGCATAATGTTAGGTCGACCGTTGAACGATATCCAGCCTTGTGAAAGGTCTGGTCTTTGCCGCCGTTCTGAATATACAGGTCCAGGCTGGCAGCCCATTTCATCAAGATTCTTCTTCTCTTGTTGGTACGCCGCGACCCATGTTTCCGATGCCGCGTTAAAGTCTCCTGTAACGACTAAGCCCTTTCATTTGTGGTTTCAGTTATTGATATTCCTATTTCACTGAGTAGATCCTCGAGTTCGTCCAGGCTGCCGTTGGGGCTGCTGTAACAAGAGTACAGCCTACATCCTTCTAGCAGTTCTACCCATACAAACCCGGGCCCGCTTTCGTGTTTTGTGATTTGCGCGGAACCGGTATTTATAATTGCTGCACTCTTGGTTCGTTCTGAAAACCATTCCTTTTTGTTTGTTGCCATCGCTTGATTTGGTTCGCTCACTGCCACTAGCTTGGCTCTTCTCCTTGTGGCTATCTCTTCGACCATGTCATGTGCGTATCTACTTCTGTTGCAGTTAACTTAAATTATTTTAGTCATGTTAATTGCTGTTGTGTAGAAGTTGTTCCTTGGTTCTCTAGTTGTTGGAAACGGGCCGCCCCACTGGAGCCTTTTTGTGCCCAGCCATCTGATGTACGCTTGTCTCGCTGAGCCTCCTTCCTCTGTTCCCTAGCCGCTTTCTTCTCTTCCTTTTCTTTTTGCTCGGCCCGTAATTCCCTGGCCTTGGCTTCCCTCTCTTCTGCCGCCACCCTCGCGGCTTGTTTCCTTTCGTTAAGTAGTTTCGCGTACTGCGGGCAAGCCATTGTTCTCGGTTTATGATCTTTCTCGTTGCACATGTAGCACGAGATATCAGTTTCCTTGCATTCCCTGGCTATGTGTCCCTCTTTCCCGCATCTATAACATCTCTTAGCAGTTTCCACCTCACTTTGGCAGTCTCTTGCTATATGGCCGATATGATTGCATCTATAGCATATTGGGATTTGGAACCATTCTTCAACCCTGCATAGGCGCCCTGATATGGTGATGCCCTTTTTGGCCACAAGCTTCTTAGTGTCCCGACTGGGTAAGATTACTAAGCATTCCCATGTTCCTCTCTTGTTGCTTTTTGGTGTTTCCGCTTGTATCTTCGTAGTTTCATGCAGGTCCAACGAATTGCGCAGGACCTTCGATATCTCGTCTTGAGTGAGGAAAGGGTTAACGTCCCTTAGCACAACGGTTTGAGTGGGACCCGTTGCTTCCCTAATGTCGACCTCCATTCTTGTTTCCTGTCGCAGGGCGTTTGCGAAGGACATGCCGCCTCCGGTTCCCTTTTCCGTGATTCGGAGGATTAAGTCACCATCTTTATTTTTCTTGACCGATCCGATCTTAACAGTGGCATCATTTTGCTTGATATAAGGGGCAATGTCTCTAATCATGTCATTCACGGACTTACCATTTTTTGCTTTTATCCTTATGGAACTTTGACACCCGGTCGTTCGTTCTTGGCCTTTTATTGGCAGGTCCGGGCTCCTTCCGTCTACCATGAGTTCCGCTTTTCCTCATGTTTTTCTGCAGCAGACTTCCGTTGCTCGACTGATTGACTGTCCTTTCCAGTCTTTTTTTTTTGTTTGTTCTGGGAGGTTTTGGTAATGCATGATGCACATGCGCCACTAGCAGCCTGCGTGACTAGTGTGAGACTCGCAAACCCACTAAACCCGGATTCCTCCCCACCCCCCCAGGCTCGGAGAGATGTATAGTCCCACAGTGCTGTTGGTATTTGCCGAATGACTTTTTTTCTAGGACCTTGTTAAGGCTTGACAGGAACTGTTCTGGAGTATTTTCTGTGCTTTCAACACCGATCACGAGTAACTTTGTGTTGCTACTAGCTGAGGCAGCAGTGGGTTCCTCTGCGTCTGCCGAGCTTTACGTCAACTAGTTCCAATTGCTCACTACTGCGCAGAACTGCCACTCCACCAATTGGAGGCCGAGTCACGGAGCCGACCAGTGGAAACTGGCTACTCATCCTTTTGAGTACGTTCAGGTCCTTTTCTGAATTTTTGTTTATGAGCATAGCTCTTGATTCCCTGTCAGCTGTTATGCTGTCTTGTATGATACGAGTGGCCTTGAAGGTTACTTCCGGCCATTCTTCTGCCACCAGCCTGGCTGTCTCTTCTAGGAAAGACAAAGATGCGATTTTATTTTCAATGTCCTTTGCCCTCTGTATGTCCTTATGTTCGTCTTTTTTTTTCTCGCTGACACCTTG
Organism: Dermanyssus gallinae; assembly: GCA_003439945.1. Taxonomy (NCBI): domain Eukaryota; kingdom Metazoa; phylum Arthropoda; class Arachnida; order Mesostigmata; family Dermanyssidae; genus Dermanyssus; species Dermanyssus gallinae. The sequence goes on from QVRM01000883.1 coordinate 337,374, forward strand.
AGCACGTGCGTGCAAGCCTTTTCTTTTCTATTTGAGCCTGCAGTTCTTCCGCTATGGCTTTCCATTTTGCTGTCTCTTCATGTGCCTTAGTTATCTTTTTCTCCCATTCCTCAGTCTCTTTGGGTCGATTGTCTTGGATCACGTTTAGTTCGTCTCTTAAATTATATATATATACATAGTGTGTTGCAAAAAATTAGCAACTCATGTTTTTTTGCGATAATTTCGGCTTGGTTTATTTGAATGGCTTGAAATTTTAAGCGCATAATGTACATGACGAAACATGAGTATAGTGTTGATTTCATTGCAATCTCAAAATCGGTTCATACAAAAAATAAAAAAGTGTGAAAAAACAGTGTTGCAAAATATTAGCAACAATAACATGCTAACAACACAGCTCTTGTTTGTAAAGGATAGTCGATACTACAGCTGATATTCGATCCCAGAGATCAAATGTCAGGAATATTGTCTAGCTAAATCAATCGTTATATAGTTGCAAAATATTCTACAGCTTAGTCGTTGTTCCGAACAAACGACGAATCTTATGTTTAAACCATGGGTCGTACAAAGGATCTTTCGGATAACGAAAATACAAGAATTGAGGCATATGCTGAGCTCGGTCATACAGTAACTGCTATAGCAACCAGATTAGGACGGCATAAGAGCACCATCAGCAGGTTCTTACACCCTGGAGTGAACCAAAGGTGCAGATCTAACAGTGGGCGTAAGCCAGTTCTGACTATTCGAGATCGGCGAAGGATCATACAGTTGGCTACTCATGACCAAATGTCGCATAGATACCAAACTTGGGATAACGAGTGGAAAAACATCGTCTTCTCGGATGAAAAGAAATTTAATCTCGATGGCCCTGACGGCTGTCAGTACTATTGGCACGACTTACGGAAGGAACCTAAATGGTTCTCGAAACGTGTGGCCGGTGGTGGCTCTGTGAAATATTGGGGCGCGTTTGGATACAATGGGAAGTCTGATCTAGTCGAGATTGTGGGCCGAAACAATTCTGACATGTACCAGCGCATTGTCGGTTCTCAGTTAGAAGCCCACTTCAGAAGAATTGGGGGACCTGACGCAGTTTTTGAACAAGACAACGCCAATGTATATATATATATATATATATATAAATATATATATATATATATATATATATATATATATATAAATATATATATATATATATATATATATATATATATATATATATATATATATAATATATATATATATATATATATAAATATATATATATATATACTGGGCAAACGCCACCTGACACGCTTGTTCACGGTGACAACTTACACTTGTAGCTCAAGTTCTGCCGCGTATGGAAATTCGAAAGCGCCGAGATCCTTAATGCGATTAATGAAGTAGGGTAGGCTTTGTTACAATAGCGAGGGAAGCACGTGGTTCGAAGCTTGAAGGCCTACACGTTTCGATGTGATATATACACGAAGCCCGAACCGTGCTCGCTATGCAAATGCCTGCTCGTCCTGCTCCCGCCCACAGCCAATAAGAACGTTTGCAGCAAGAACAATGCCGCATCTGTCAACGTCAGCGCGCTGCATATAGGGCTGCGGGAAAAGCCCTTCGCCCCAGGTAAATTCAGCTCGAACCGACTTGCTTCGTCGGCTCGGAACCACCGTGGCCTGTACTGGTGCCACGCCTAGACACGCCACGCACCACGCCCCGCGCCTGATACGTCTGAGAGTCTACAGTTGAGCCCTGAGCTGCCTTGCATCATGCACAAACTATGCTAAACGTCTCGACGCCTTCTGGCCTATTATGCAACCCGAAAGACATTCTGTGATCGGCGAAACCGTAGATTAAATCCATCGGTGGCCTCTGAATAGGCAGGAACGCGAGAGAATGAACGAGAGGGAGAGCGAGAGAGAGAGGGGCGGTGGTGGGGGGAGGGTAGAAGGGTAGGACGAAAGTTTGTTTTTACCGCTACGTCGTGGGATTTCGATAAGCATCTTCTGAGGCTCCGAAACGCTGCGGACGCCGAATAAAGTCAGCACACAACTCCATCTCTTGGTGCTTAACTTTAACAGACTAGCAGGCATCAGTGCGGAACAAGCAGCAACGGTTTTATTGTATCAACAAGGATAAGAAGGTATATATATAATATATATATATATATAGGGTGTTTCAGGAATATTTAAAGCGCGACATATGGAATTGTAGAGCTCGTTAAAGCAGGTGTTTTTTTTTTCCAATAGAACATAGTCTCTGATGTTTTGTTTCGGAGTGAGAGTGAAATTACTACAATTTGTGACACTGGTGTTTTTGCCCGACATGGGAGCACAAAATGTGCCATGGCGAAACAACTAGTCCACCTATACAGAAACTAAACGCACCGTCATGTTTGTGAGAAAATTCTGCGTTCTCCAAAGAACATATAATATTGCCCAGAAGATGCGACACGGTCGTTTAGAAAATAATTTACTAAAAAATAAGATTGTTTTCTAGCCTTTACGTTCAATATCTCAAAATCATGCGCATTTCATGGCAATCATGTTGGTACCACGTACATGGCAACGAGAGCCGTGATTGCAAAGTAATCGAGATTGAGTGCGTGCATAAATAACCTACTCCATCAGATGCACTCTAGGTCATTTGTGCAAGCACTCAATCTCGACATGCTTTCCGAAAAATATGAATTACCCCGCAACCGCGGCTCGCATTGTCATAGGGTTAGTATCAAAACGATCGTCGTGAATGTGCTTGTTTTAAGCGCTGTGAGTGGTCGTAAGGTGATGATTTTGAGGTACTTGGTGTAAAAGCTAATAAAGTAACTTCATTTTTGCGAATTCTATTATAAACGACCATGTTTAACGAGTTCTACAATTCCATATGTGGCTCTTTAAATATTCGTGAAACAAATCCGTGAAATATATACGGTGTTTCAGGAATATCTAAAGGGCCATATATGAAATTGCAGAGTTCCTTAAAGCAAATGTTTTTTTCAATGGACATGGTCTCTGAAAAGTTTTGTTTTGGTGTGAGAGTAAAATTACTGCAATTTGTGACACTGGTATATATATATATATATATATATATATATATATATATATATATATATATATACTACAGTGGTGCTATCAAAAATGTGAACTTAATCCAGACCCGCCCTTTGTTTGCAACAGTAGGTCGGGCATGTGTTTCTACCAACACGACGTCAAGCTCTACTCCGCGATACGCATGTGTGGGTGTGAAGATATCTTTCAGCAAAGAGTAAATTGGTCGTTCTGCCGAAATTGACAAAAACTGAAGTCTTTTACTTAACCGTGTTAAAAACCGTGTTTGTATGATTGTAAACTAATTCACGTAGCTGCGTGAAGTCTATGAGCAACTCTCGAAATCTGAAAAAGAAACGGCGCGGGCATGGTCTTATGAGGTTATTCGGTGTAGCCATGCCGCCACGTCCATTCGAATGCACACTGCGCGAAAAAAAAAACTATGCGGACATGGGATACAACGTGGTCAACAAGGCCTTCATATACAATTAGTGTGGTCGAGGGGTCGAGATCGTGTAGTCTAGGCCAGAGAAGATCCACTACAGGACTAGATTCTTCGAACAAAACCTGCTCTGCGCCCAGTGATCGTAAGCCTAGTTTCATGGATAACCTGAAGTCCGTTTCAAAGTGGTAACACCATAACGCGAGGGAAGGGCACGACGCTCGTCCCCAACGTTACTGCGAAGCGACTGTGTGTCCCGAGCCTAAAGTTAGTCAGGAATCTTAGGTAGACTGGGCTACCGGCGTAACGGCGGGCTGCTCCTTTAGCGCAGACACTCCAAAGTTCATTTTGACAAAACATAAGTTTGTGTAGCAGAGCATGTACGTGCCTTTGGGTTTGTATGTATGTATGTTTGTATATTTCTGCCCTTCGGCGACATAGTTAAGAGGAGGGTTTCTCGGAGCTGGCGATACAATAACACGTCTAGGTGCGGGCTGGTTGTTAGCTAAGCTTTTCTTAGCAACCTAAAGATAATGTTCTCGTTGGTTGTCAATTTCGAGCAGACACATTACGAAATCGAGGAACTGGCACATGACCGGGACGTATGTTAATGCTTTTAATTAGTATTCTGTGCATTTGTCTATAACGTGTGTGTGTGTGGAGACTGACACATAAACGAATACGCCTCGAGCACAATAAACCCGTCCGCACAATGACCGTGGTGAATAAACTTATTGAAGTTTCGTTCCAGTCTACGAGCGCCACGAGCCGTAACGAGGACGAATGAATACCGCGCAAGAGCGTTATTTGACGAGACATAGTTTCAGGAGATCTGTTATTTCGAATTCGAATATTTCACATTGCAAGGAAAACTAAGGATTGATCCAAATGTGTACATATGTCGTTCAAACTTTATCGTTGCGGCAGAGGCCTCCGTCCATCGACAAACGTCTAGTCCATCGAGGGTATGCCCGCTTACCTTGTAGGGCCGGGAGCGGCGGGTAGCTGGGCCGCGCGTAACGCCACGCAAAAGTTCGGCAGAATGGAAGCGTCTCGAGGCTCAGCCCGCGTTGCGACGGCATGAACGGTTGCCCGCTTGCCTGCGTCGTCCACCTATAAACTGCAGGCAAACATGCAAAGCGTAGTAACAGGTGCAGCCCAGGAACGTGGGCCTACATCACTATACAAAATGCGTTGCCGTCAAGCAGCGTGTCCTCGCTGGTGCGGCAGGCACACACTTTTTTAACACAACACAGATAACTTCTCTACTGATTTGATTGTTACGTTTCTAGGACCGTCGGTTGTGCGCATGTGGAGAGCAAGACTGTGCATGCGAATTTTCGGCAGAATCATCCAAGGGCAGACAGCTCCTTTGAGTATCGATGGTTGCTTTGGGCCATTAAGGGCCGCTTACGGGGTCGCAATGAACGCCAGTGGCATGGCCGGAGTAGGGTTGCCAGATTCGCGGTGGCTAGACTGATCACATTACTCGAGCCCGGTGGCGTGGTGCATTCGCGCGCGCCTCGCGACCGGAGGAGACATATAGGTGCTGCGCGGGTTCGAGTCCCACCGTTGCACGTTTGGTTTTATGGGGCCCGTCTCACGAAGCAGCGCGAAAGCAGTCCAGTGGACGTTAAATGTTAAGGCGAAGGGTTAACTCAAACATCTTTTTCACACTGATCGCATTGAGCAATTTAAAACCCCTCGTAATTTGCGAGGGTAAGTCTGCAATCTGGCCTTTCCCTAGAATATAATATAGAATACCCAAACCACAAGTGCTATGACTTCATCGTTTCCTTTTCTAAGGTGTGTAATAGCAGCGCTGTGTCACGTTTTCTAAAAACATGTAGCGCCTAGATGGTTGCCACTGTGAAGTAATGTGAAATTAACTCCCTGTTTGCTCCAATCATGGCCCGCCTATTTTGCTCGACCGGTTCGTACATATGTATAAGGCAACTCTGCGAGCGCCATTTGATGAGAGTCGAGATTGTCCGAAGTAGAAAGATCAGCTTCGAATGCATTCAGAAAGGTTTCTGGTTGTTTTTTCTAAACGCTTTTCAGTCGGGGTTGAAGTAAAACATAAAAAAGCCGATCTCCTGGTCCCTCTCTTTCTGTGACAATTGAGGTCACTTGATGCAACAGATGGCGTATCTTTTTCAGCGGTCGGAACCCCTACGCGCCACGATCAGTCAATCGAGCAACGGTTGCCCATAAAGCTGTTGTCCGTCGCCTTACCGACTTGAGGCCGAGTTTGGCCGAGCGCAGCTTGTGCTAAATTGACCTCTCAATAGACGCTGCCTTTTCTTCCGCAGTTCTTTCACTGACCTTCGATTGCCTCCACCTCGTTCATTGTCGTGTTGTTTGTCGTGTTTTCCACCCCGCTCTCATCACCGGTCCTTCGCACATGGAAAAGCAGGCGACGGCGCAACGGTTTTCCTACAGCGTGTACTGTGATTGTTTTGCTTGGCCTTATTACGTTTTTCGTGTCGATAACTGGGCGCACAACATGTTTCCATCCATGGCTTTGGCCACTTAGAAAAGACAACAACAGCAATGAAATATTTGCACGTATTTCCATCACTCTCAGCGGCAAGATATTACAAAGAAACAGAAGCCTAGAAGAACAAGGTTTATACACTAGTAGCACGGGATTCGACCCCGAAGAACACCGTGATCCAACAGAAAATAGCCCACATAATTTTTAGCGTCACAGAGAAGCTTCTTACGCGTAAGCAAACCTTTTTGAAAATTAATTATGTTCTGTCTAGTTCTCCTAATATATACGTGCCCAAAAATATTCGGGCTTTGATTAAGGTGCCCTTTTGGTATCGTTTTAAAAGACGAATCATTTGTTCATCAAACATGCCTGCACGACAATATTCTCATCGGGTATTGAAAAGGCGGCAAAACGATCATAACTGCTATTATCTTGACCATTCGAGCGTGACCATAACGGCCATTTTATCGGAATCGGAAATCGCAAAAACAATTTGAGGATTTCCTGTCAATTCTTAACTTTGTTTAGTTGATTCTGTGCACGTTCCTTGCCTTCTGCACATCGACGTATTCCAGCATTCCTGTCAACATTGTCGCCAGTGCCGCTTTTCATGTGTTCTTCTTCAAACGGAACCCAAGCGCGACGTCTCAGCACGCGGATTATCTCGGATACGCAAACTGTGCACAAACGATTGGCGGACGCCTTGAAATCATTTTTTTCAGTTCAATCTGATGCTGCTTCTCGCATTGTTTAGACGCGTATTCCGCTCACGCTGAGTAATATAATGTTTACTTTTTAATTATGTTTGGTTTTTAACTCATTTAGCGCCATACGAAGGCTAATTGTCAATAGTAATTTATTTGGATGGATATGCTCGGGAAACCATGCTTTGAAGTGTTTTGGTAAAATTTGACAAGACAGTTAATTAGGGTGCCCGCCTGGAACCCCTTCACTTTGAAGGAATCCTATTGGCTGAAAAGTTTTGCGTTAAGATCCTAGGTCCTCTTCAGCTGTTCTAGATATACCGGATTTATCCTTTGATATTGGTAGTAGCGGGCTATGTACGTAGTTTCTATACGTGTCTGCATTGCGTGCTTTTGTACTCAAGTGTTCGTAAGTGGACCGGTAGCCTTTCACAGACTCATTAACGAAGATCTCATGCGTCCAGTTTTCCATCATAATCCTTGAGCATGTAGCTACGATATTCGCTTCGTTCATTGCCATAACCATGTGTGCCAGTCGCTGCTTTTGATTTCTATATGGTGTCGATTGCTAATTGCGCGAAATGCCGCGAATGGGCACTACTGGAACGTGTGATTGTGTGGACAGCCCACAATGCACGAATACTGTACAAACAGAAACAAGTTTATACAGATGGTAAGAAATTCAAGAATTTACAGATCGTGCAAACATGATCGATTATCATTACACCGCCCAGGGCGGAGTAGCAGCGTGGCACGCCGCTCCATCTACGATTAAATTTCCGCCATGCGAGGACGATATACGTAACCTGGCTTTACAAGGCATATACAGTATATAAGCACCCCTGCATCCCACCGCCATGGGGCTTAGGCCTTCTCTGTTTTGCGGCGCTGTTCCTCGTCGCTGCCAGGCAACGCCCAGGCATTGATCATTAACGCAGTATGTTACACTTCAACGATTAGTCTCAAGTGAAATGGGAATTAAATCGCATTAAAAAAATGAACAAAATAAACGCCTTACGTGTTAGCTACATGGAAGATCACGAGTAATGTCTATACGACGGAAACCAACGGCAACTAGCAAATAGGTAGTGTGCAGTTGTTTGCACTAATTTCCTCATCGTGGCATCTCGACAACAACGAGAGAGTAAAAAAAAAAATGCGTCGATCTTGGCCTGAACTTAAACTACGAGTTTTGTTCGCTGTTTAGTTGTTGAGAGCCTTGGCCCTCGTACGGATGCCTCGATGAGGCGGCGGTCTCGGGGGCACGGAAGCACTGAAGTGGAATGTTCATGCGCGCAGAACGCGTTATTTCGCGGTGATATTCGTTTTCGTATGACGTACGCACGCACGCGGTGGCTACAAACTAAACTTTCGTAAACGAACGGGCAGTTCTGCAAACGCGAACAACAACAGCAACAACTGCAACCCCAACAACAACAACAAAAATAAAAACAACAACAACAACAACAGCAGCAATACCAACAAAAACATCAACAACAACAACAGCAGCTGAAGCAGCTGGAGCTCGAAGCAGCTGCTCGCTTGCAGTGCAATCGGAGGAGGAGGAAAAGAATCGAGTTTCTTTCGGACTTCAATCGCCTTGCATCCAGCCCCCCAACAACAACGACAACGGGCTTCGTGACTTCGCCTTCGGCTATTTTGCATCATCGACCAGGCGGCGTCCGCCTTACGTACGTCTGTATCTTCAGCCATTGCTTGCCGCCGCCGCCGCCACCATCGCTACCTCGGTGGCTGTCGTGTAGCACACGATCTCGTTTTGCCTGGCGTGTGTGTGCTTTGTGATGAGTTTTCATCTTGACGACGAGTTCGGCGCGACGAGCTGCTTCAACGACTTGTTTGCCTCTATTATTTATCATGTGCTTGGCCTTCATAGTCCTTGTTATTTTTGTTGTTGTTGTTGTTGTTGTTGTCGACGTTCGTGTTGTTATTGCTGCTTGCCATTGTTCTTGTTCTCGCTGCTGCTCCTGTTGTTCGTGTTGTTGTTGTCGTTGTTGTTGTTGTTTTTGTTGTTTGTGTTGATTTTGATGTTGTTGGTGTTATTGTTGTTGTTGTTGTTGTTGTTGTTGTTGTTGTTGTCGACGTTCGTGTTGTTATTGCTGTGCTTGCCATTGTTATTGTTCTCGCTGCTGCTGCTCCTGTTGTTTGTGTTGTTGTTGTTGGTGTTGGTGTTGGTGTTATTGTTGTTGTCGTCTTTGCTGAGGTGTTTACATACAGCCGCTAACGTTCAGAAGGACAAATATTCGCAAGAGAAGGTCGTGTTTGATAGAGCATTGGCAACGTCGGTTGGTTGTCGCTCGACGTGCAGCTCCTCGGTCGATGCCACATTGCCGACGCCACATATAGGCGAGCGCGTTAGTTCAGAAGCTGCAGTAGCACGCTATGGCATAGACCAGTGACAGAGATCAGAGTGCGCAAAGCAACGCACTTTCGTAGCAGCAACTAAAATAATAATAATAATAATAATAATAACTATAAAATAATGAGGATACACATTCACACCTCACAACTGTATTGCTCTAAGACATAATAAATAATAATAATAATACAGCGAGGCAACAGCAGCAGTAGATACAACAAGAACGACAAACAAAGAAACAACAACGACATCTACAACAACAACAATGAAGCGAAAACTGGCAGCAGCAGCGGTAGCCGTTCCAGGCCATTTGCGAGAATAATTCTATCCAGAGAGAAATCATCGAGACAGCCAGTTCGAAAATGACGTTTAGGAAAACATGAAAACTGACACAGGGGACGGTCGAGAACAGAACACAAAGCAAAGAAAACTGAAAACAGCAGCACAAAACTAACACCAACGATAATAATGCAATGACGTGACAGAAAAATCAACAACAACAACAACGACAACAACTACATACAAAAAACGTCATGATTACGACAGTACCCCAACGAGACGTGTACGAGCGAATGAATGGGTGACGGACTGACTGACTGATTGCCAGTTGGCCGAGCAAAAACGATCGAGCTTTACGAGCAAAAAACGAACAGATGGCGCGAAGCAAACGCATAAGGAAAAAGCGCCGAAAGCGGGGAGAAATCGAGAAAGACATCGTCAGTAGAAAGGAAAAGGAAAACAATGACAACGTGGAAAATACAGAGAGAGAGAGAGAGAGAGAGTACTGAACAAAACGAAAGACGTGCGAGCAAACGACGAAGTAAGGATGGCATAGCTTAGGGCAGAGAATCCGTTCCAAAGACAGGCTAAGGGATAAAGGAGAGCGGCAGGCCAAGGGAGAAAGAAGAGCGAGATTAAAGAAAAAAGGAAAATCAGCAACTTGGAAGAACAACGAAGAGTGGACGAAACAGAAAGAAAGGGGCGAGAGAGAGAGTATAGGGAACGAGAGCGACAGGGAAAAGGGAACCAACGGAAACGAGTCAAGACAAAGTGAGAATAAACAGGCAGCCGGCCAGGCGCCGCAGCAGCAGCGGAAACGACCCGTTGCAAAAGTAATACCCGCCATGGACATACCCTGGAAAGAAAAATGGGGCAGGAGAGCGGAGGGCGGTGAAACAGGGATGAAAACAGAACGTGGGCGTGGGTTGGTGAAGGGCAAGGCAACAGACGACCTATCTAGTGAGGAGATAGAATAGACGCGCGAAACTGAACGACACGAAGAACATACGAGACATACATTTAGAGAGTGAAAACATATAGTGAAGAAGAGAAAGAAAGAAGAGCGGGAGGGGGGGGGGGGAGAGTGTTAACGAAAATAAGTGAACAAGGAAGATACAGTGGAGTAGACCAATAAGCAGATAGATGGGGGCGGCAGACAGATGGTCAGATGCCAAACGGGCGTCAAACAAAACTAAGCAACGAACACAAACACCAGTTGACACAAAACGACAGCAGTAGCAAATCGGGAAGGCATCAAAACAGAGAAGCAAGTGGACTGACCGTGTGAAGCGGTTACAGAAATCTAGACGTCTCTATAGTAGAGCCTTTGTTTTTGACGCGACTAAATTACTGTTACTTACAGAACGACAGCAAGACAGATTAACCGAGAGGTGTGCGAAGAGGGATTTTTTGGTGACAAAAGGAATAAGAGACCGGCGAAGGGGAGGAGAGGAACGCACGAGTGTACCTGAAACAGTCGAATAGAACTATTTTTGTTTGTTTGTCAATAAGGAAGTTTTGGGAAGGAAAATTATGCACATGCATATACACTGGGACACCTAACAGCGACTAGTGTGGCACCCACAAACCCGCCTGTTGTTTTTCCTGCACAGAACGGCGGTGGGCAATCTGCGTTCCGCGCCGCTTACTCCATAACATTGGGTGATGATTGGGGTCGCGTTGAACGGCTTAAGTTGGCCAAATGAATAGCAGCTAAGTAACAGCAACAGACAGCTAGATTGCGTTTGGGAGGCGAGGAGGGGTGGAGGATTTGAGTAGAGCAGCGACAGGGATTCGATATGCGTAAGAGAAAAACTGAGCGACAGAGGCAGCATGTGAAGTAAAGACGGAGAAACACGCTTACGGGCTTCTGCGACAAGTAAACCAACCTGCAGTAACGGCGGCCGCCGCTGCCACTGCTTCTCGACTAGATAATCTGGGTGCTTGTCAGTCTTGACAGTGGAAAAGCGCCGACGAGAAGCCCCGTTGGATACCGTTGGGGCCTAGAAAGCGAGAGAAACCCGCTCCACTAGCAGTAATAAAAACACAGAAGTACGAGGAACAGTACGAGACAGGGCGGCGAGAAACGGCGGCGGCGGCGGCGGCGGGGGAGCAAGATACAGAGACAGCGAACTCGGGGATATAAAAGGAGCGAAAGAAGAATGGGAGAGAGAATTCCTGTATATGTGGCTTTTCCCACGGGATACATCAGCTGTGTTCTCGAGCGCGGCAAAAGGCAACCACAAACCGTCAAGATGCCATAAAAACGTCGCTGATGATCTTTGTGGCCGGCGCACATGCGGACGCGGCGATCGGCGGACATTGGCTTCTAGTTGGTTGCGCTCGCCTGGGCAATTGGCTGACTGCTCAAAAGGCTAAAAGTCCTAACGGCGGAATAGCGTCGTTGCTTGCCACATGAATTGTTATGATTGCCATTTTTATTGTTGTTGTTGTTGTAGTTGTTGTTATTATTTGTATTATTGATCTGAACTCCGCAAATGCCATATAATTAAGTTATGCCTTGATTTCGGCACGTAGACGTCATTTGTAGTGTTTATCGTTACTCAGTAACCTGAAGAGGAGAGTTTGGCATCTGAGCCAATAGATTCAAACGACAAATCCTCCATAATATCACGCATCTATCTGAGGATGAGCCAGGTTAACACAAATGTATATATGACTACAAATACACCGACGTCCGCCTTCTCTTAGAGAAAAGACGTACGATAAAGTGTTTGGTGTTGTTGCTCGAAACACCTTATACCATCCCTACGAATGGCTATAAAGTGTGCTCTACGCTAGACCCTGCTCGTGTGAGCCTTTCACATACAATCCCTGAAAATTAAGCACGAGCTCTTGATAAACTGTGCGTCTTTGAGATTTCGCTTGCGTACACCTTCCTGCTAGTGGATGTTAGACTGCTCTAGTCCAGAAATCCTATAATTTAGAGGTGCCGTTTATTCTCAGCAAGATTTGCCTGTACTGCATGTCTGAGCTAAAGCCCTTGCACACACCGGTCCGCAGGACGAATTAGAAAAATAAATGATTTTGTAGCAAGACTTAGTCGTATTACAATTGTCATTATTTTCTTAGAAAATAAAATGCTATGATGTATCTAGCTACTATAACCAAACTAGTGCCATCCAGATTGTCAATTTAGCGGCAGTAAGGGGTTCAAGTCTGCAGATTGGTTTTTAGTCCGCCGACATTCATACCCACTAAATTCCTATACCCCTAAGCATTCATATTACAGCTCTGCAAGAGAAAACCAACCAAGTATATTCAAAATTTACTTGTCAAATTTGTTAGTTGATAATAAATATCCGGAACATAATTGCGAATATCTCTTGGTTGAACCTCTGAACGTACAATAACGCAATCTTAAACTTGTATAAACGTAATGTTATAATTGCGATTCAGTTCTAAATAAAGAACATACAGCGGAGGTCAGTTAATAATCTAGTTCTGACACTGCACTAGACGCAGGTCTAGTGTCAGAACAAGATTATCTGAGCTGTCGCACTATCGTAGCATCAAATCGATGCTCTCTATAATCCTGTCAGCTGTGACGGTATATAATGATACGAATACACGTTCTCGGGAGACAATGGCCGCTTTATTTGTAGTCTTAATAAAATCTAAATTAATTATACAAATCACAGCAGCGATTACAATGGCCATAATAACGATGGCAATAACGATGACGATTACAATGGCCATGATAACGATTGATATCAACGACAGTGTACAAGGGCGATACCGCTGACCCAAGTGATGTAACACATCTGTAATACAAATGTGTATAAATCAAATTCTGGTCAATAAATAAATACAAATAAATAATATAACGTTCTAGTCAACATGCGCTGGTTAGATACAGAAACCCTTGAACAACCAACAGACCGCACTCAAAGCTCTGGCATCGCTTCAACTAACCACCATGTGTGACGTTGCCTGGTTTGCAAGCCTTTTTGCATTAGGTTTGCAAAACAATTGCATTAGGACACGTATCACAGTGTTCACTTATAGGTCTTATTAATCGACGCCGAACTTTCTCTAAAATTTCAATATTTAATTATTAAAATATCAATAAATCACATACATTGACTAAGCGCTTATACAAAAGGACAGTACAATCGCCTTTACACGATAAGTAGCTGCATAGGCGGCTAACGCACCGTTTAAAGGCGCCGCGCGGCATTGCAACGGTAACCATGTTTAACAATCAATCGCCAGCGATAATCGCAAGTTCTTGTTGGACGTGGTTTTTCGGACGGAGGACGGAGGTTTCGGGAATGCATGATGCACATGCGCCACTAGCAGCCTGCGTGACTAGTGTGAGACTCGCAAACCCACTAAACCCGGATTCCTCCTCACCCCCCTAGGCTCTGTATTACTTTGGCATTACATCGAAGCCGTGGGAGAGGCGTCTCTGCCGTTCTCCTTCAATCAACTCTATTCCTGACTATCATCCCGCATGTCTACCTGCGGTTGGATAGGGGGATGCCATTTTGTAATCCGTCCTGTGAGGGTGCATCGAGACCATGAGGGCCTGGCTGCTCCCCACCCCCTCCCCCCTCCCTCGGCTCCTCGTCTCGACCACTCTCCCGAGAGACCCGCTCAAACCTCTCCCGCCTGGCCGTTTCCTTGGCTGTCTTGAGTGTCAAAACAGCGTCGAACAAGTTCGTCGCCTCCCTCCATGCCTCCGCCGAAGTCATCATATGGGAGACCACCTCCTTGATGGGTCGGCCTCTCACAGCGGTTGGTGCTGCGTCCCGTGCTTCCCTGAGAGCATCACACCGCAGAACAGTATGCTCTACGTTGTCCGTTTCTCCAGAGTCGCACAGTACGCATATATCGCTGATGGCCTTCTTGATCCTTGACAGGTAGCTCTGGAACTGGCCGTGTCCGGTCAGAACATGAGTCGTCCAGTAGGAAAGCTCCCCGTGTCGGCGGTCATACCATGCCCTGAGATCCGGTATCAGACTCTTGGTCCAGCTCCCTGTGGTCACACCGGGTCTTACCTGCGCCCATTTCTCATGCCAGGTCGATATTGGTGGCACTCCTGGCCCTGGTGAGATTCAGACCTTCGTCTAGATACATTTTACTTCGTTCAGCCACTAGGAGGTCCCATGGCAGCATTTTGGCTAGGACCAGGAGAGCTTCGGTCGAGACTGTTCGATACGCCCGGCCCTGATTGCCAGCGTTCGTTGGGTGGACCTTAGTGCCCCCCTATTTTTCGCCGTCCGCATTGCCATGTCCCCCCAGACTGGGGCTGCGTATAGCGCCGTTGATTCGGCCACCGAGGCCAGGAGCTTTCTTTTCACCTCAGCCACTCCACCGACCCTAGGCATGATCCGCGCCAAGTTCAGGGAGACCCTTTGGGCCTTTTCGGCCACGTACTTAACGTGTGCCGATCCGGTCAGTCCAGTGTCTAGCATGACCCCAAGGTACTTTACCTTCTTTCTGATTTCTATCGGGTGGTCCGCCATCACGAGGTTAATGCCGGTCGTCCTCTTTCTGCTTGTTAGGTACATCGCCTCAGTCTTGTCGGGTGCCAGTTTCAAAAGATGGGACTCCATCCACTCGGACACCATTGACAAGGCCTCATTGGCGGCGCTCTCCAGGGCTCTTTCGGTCCTGGCCGTTATCATGAGTGCAAGGTCATCGGCGTACGCCAACGTCTCCACCCCATACGGGAGACCTCGGATCTCGAGTACCCCGTCGTAAGCTATGTTCCAGAGCACGGGTCCTAGAATCGAGCCCTGTGGGACTCCGGCACTAACCTCGTACTCCTACCCCCCTGCAACCAAGCCTCTGTCATCCAGGTAGGATGAAATCATTCGACGGAGGTAGAGGGAAAAGCCCTTCCTCTTCATCACCTCCACAATTACTTTTCAATTCATTGTGTTGAAGGCATTTTTGACATCCAGGAGGATCAGGAGCACGAATCCCCTTGTTTTAGGGGTCTTTATAGTCTCCTCACCCGCCCGTTTCAGAACCTTCTTTAGAGCCCCTAATGCGGATCTGCCCTTCTGGAAACCGTACTGGGCATCTGATAGCGCGTTCTTTTCCTGAATCTCGTCGTTTAGTCTCTTGACTATTACGTTCTCCAGGAGCTTACCCATGGCGTCAATGAGGCATATGGGCCGGTAAGCCGAAGGCCCCGTCTTCCTCCCGGGTTTGGGGATCAGAACCAGGCTTGCCTTTTTCCACAGCCTCGGGAATCTCCCCTCTCTCAGAAGCTTGTTGGCAAGGTCTTGGAAGACCTTAGGCCACCTTTTGACCAGTAGCCTCGCTACCTCTGGGGGAATTCCGTCTAGGCCGGGCGCTTTACCGGTTGCCAACCGATTCCGGGCTTGTTCGACCTCCTCCAGCGTCACCTCCGGAATGTCGTCCGGGGTGACCGAGAACTCCTCGTTTTCTATCCGCGGCTGTGCCGGAAAAAGCCCAGTTACAGTCTCCCGCAGCACATCCGGGGAGAGTTTCGGGGGAGGTCTCCGGAGTTTGGCCATAACTATTCGGTATGGCAGGCCCCATACGTCGCTCTCCACCGCGTCTATCAGCTCTTTCTCCGCTCGGGCTTTACTTTTGGCGATGAGTCCTCGGAGTCTCGATCGAGCAGCCTTGTACTCCGTCAATTGGGATTCAGCTCTTGCGGTCTCTCGCTCCCCGTAAAATCCCACCCGTCGTTTTCTTTGCGTTAACCAGCTGCGTGTTTTCGTGAAAATCCTATTTACCCTAATGCAAGCCCTGCGGGCAGCTGCGATCCCTTTGTTCCACCAGTAATTAGGAGGGTGGCGGCTCCCGTGGTGTTGTGAGGGAGCAGCTTTCTCGCATGCTGTAGAGAGTATGCTAATTATTTGATATTCATCCCCCACCGTGTCTCCCAGTTGTTTGCAACCCTCGTCTATTTCAGCCACTAGAATCTTAGCGTCGAGTTTCCGCATCTGTCATCTCTTACTAGGGGGCGGGGCGAGGGCCACCTCGGGGGTACTGATGGTGAAACAGATGTATCTGTGGTCACTCATGGTCTCCTCCGTCTCCCTCACCCTCCACTCTACCACCAGTGGAAAGGCCGCCTCATTGACCATTGTTAGGTCAATGAAGGCCGTCTGGCTCCCTCTGGAAAAGGTGGGGACCCTTTCGTCATTAAGAACCATTAGACTTTTTTCAGCCGTCCACTCCTGTAGAGTTTGGGCCCGTCTAGTTGTGGTTCGGCTACCCCATGCTATGCTGGCTGCCTTAAAATCCCCGGTGATCACTACCCTCTCACCTGCATGTGCCCCCGCGCTCTGGGCAAGTTCCTCGAGAAATTCCTCGAATTCCTCCTCCTCCCTGTTGGGAGAGAAGTAGCAGCTATAGATGACCCCTACCCGGTCAATCTCCAGCCAGGAGAACCCCCTCCCCGACCCCCCGCCCCTAATCGCGAGGTTTCTCTCGGAACCCGTCCACCAGATTGCGGTATCCGCCTCTGCGTCAGATAATTAGTCTGCCTTCCGCTTGGTGATCGCTGTGTTTGGCTCGGAGAGCAGGCAGAGGCCTATGGACTCTCTGCGTACTATCTCATCGAGCATGTCATGCGCCGCCCTGCAGCGGTTAAGGTTTACCTGAAGTATCTTTAACATTGGTCGGGTAAAGGGCCCCTCCCTACTAAGTTCCAATCACCCTTTCCGTCCTCTGCTGGGATAACGGTTGTCTTCTTATTTTTAGCCCCCTTGTCTTTATTCCCCTTTTTATTGCTCTTCTTGGTTATTTGGGCTTCTACTTGGGTCTCCTTGCCATCTACCTGTCCCTTGGCGACGCCCTTTCGGGCCTCCCGCCGCTGCTCGACTTACTCCCTATAGGCCGGGCAAGACATCCTATCCGCTCGGTGCCCCTCTATTCCGCAGACCAGACACTTTGGTGTCGTTGCTTTGCAATTGGCTACCAGGTGGTCAGGTTCACCACATTTGTGGCATACCCGAGGCACCTGGCTCTCTGCTTTGCAGTCTTGGGCCTTATGGCCCGGCCTATGACACTTGTAGCAGTTGGGGAGCCTAATCCACTCCTCAGGTCTGCACCACCTTGGACGTGGTTATCATTATCCTGCTGATTCATACCTCTACTGGAAAAAGCCCTAACAAGCCCAGTAGCGAGAACGTGATGATAATGGGTGCATTAAGGTGCATCTTAGTCCAGGACGTTAACGTATTACGTGCATGTGATTGTCAATGTGGTTAAAATGTGATTGTCAGAGCGATAGAATAAATGTACAGTTTCACATAGTAACATAGTTTTTCACGATGTAGTGCACAACCTATGCGATAGGGAGCATATAACAGATGCCTACCTCTCCACCTGCGCGTTACATTCTCTATGCTTCTAGTCGATTGTTACGAGTACACCAAAGTCTCTTATAGAAAGAGCTTCGAATATAGACTCGCCATTAAGCCGTTTCAACAGGCCAACGAAACAAATAATCTGTGCCAGACCGCAGTAGCTCACTGTTGTTGTAACTTTAACATTTGCCCACATGTTTTTACTAATTTGTATACAATTTATAATACGATATATCTGATATATAATACTCCAGAATGAAAATGTCTGACTAGAGCAGAGGGCCAAGCGCGCTTTCTTGACATAGATCAGCGTAGGTGGTTAGTCCAGGTGCAGGGAACGAGGCTGAGAAATTATCGTTAGCTTGGCGGCAAAGTAGCAAGTTTCCCATCTTCTTTCTTAAACATTGGTAGGACGCCAGCAAGGCGGAAAGCTTTCGGAGCATCAGACTCCACCAGGCTGCGCACAAGTTAAGCTATGATCACCGAAAATTACAATGGCGCTGTCATGAGAGCGGGCTTACGAGACACAGTTATTCAAGTGGAGACACTTTGAAAATATACAATTTCAGCATCTTTCCGTATACAGGCATTTGCATTACGGAATAATAAAGACATAGTCATTGTACATGTTATCAATAAAACACATTGAAGAATATAACAAAAAATTGTAATTTTAGGGGGAAAACTTATATATACCCTGTCCAGCGGTCCAGTTAGTCTTAACTATAAAAAGCCGATTGTAGAAGTGCTATCTTTTTTGGTCACCGTCAACGGCGGCAGCTGTTCAGAGACTCCCTCTTACATGGATTGTTCATCTTAGCTTGTGCTTTTACCTTCAGGTAAGCATGCCTCAAGGCATTTGAGAGATTCACTGTTCAGGCTGCAAGCAGGCAATGCACTTCTCATGTCTCCGAGACACGTTTGTCACGTATGACACGCAAAGCACCATACCCTGGAAGTGTGCGCTTTGTGCTGCACCCACCCGTATTCAGTATGAATCTGCACGGCTTTACGACATCTCTTGAGAAGTTTCAGCGGTTGCCCAGAATATGGCAAGCTGGGTGATATTTTTCTGTCTCAGAGACTACTGAAAAGGAAGTATCTGAGTACAGACACCATCATGCCTGAGAGCGTTCAGAATCCCAGCTGAAGGTTCTCTCTCTTCAACTGTTTCTTCAGAAGTGCAAGACCGCCAAGGAAGCACTCCTGCTGCGCGCGCCAACTTTAGGGTTCGTGTAGGTGTGCCCTTCACTCAGATACAGCTTGAGATGGCCGAACGCGGTTCCCACAACTACAAAGTAGAGCCGGCCAAAAAGATGTCTCACGCCGTCGCTCGAAGTCTGGAGGATTATTTAGGGTTATCTCAAAATATCCACCTGCGCAGGGATTCGGCCGAAGCAACAAAACCAGAAACTACTCAACACAAAACAGGCGGGACCGAGAAGGGATACTGCACTGGCCAAAGGCAACCGCAAAAATCGCGCTGTTGACTTTCTTCGCATCAACGGCCCTCGGAGGGATCGATATTTTTGTGCTGACGGGAATATGGGCAACCTTTTCGTTTGCAGTGCCTGGTGCTTCATGCTCCGGCTGCTCGTACGTCGGGCTCTGGTAGGCCTAGTTGAGGTGCTACCGTGTGCTACAACGATCGGGGGGATGATATGGAGACGCCGGTCACCGAAGAAAGTATGGTTGTGATCTAGGGGCCACGTCTCAGTATAATACCAGGATACGTTCGTCCCTAACCGAAAGAGAACACCTCTGTACTGGTAGAAATACTGTCCCGCTCTCTAAGCACTATATACAAGGACATGCCCGTTCTCGGTGAGGAAGATTTGAACATGGATGCTGGATTATCACAGACTCCACCAATCCAGCGTCTAAGGGCTGGGATTGTCCTACGACGTTGAAGCCGGAACAGGTAGCTTACCTCGCCGACGACCGTCCTATGCATCATAGAGCTCATTCAAGCGACCACTTTCCAATCGCGTTTAGGTACTTCCTTGATAGGACGAGCCAACGACACGATGGTGTGGCCAACTCGCCGCTGGGTTCACTCTGGCCGGGGTCATCACACCCATTAAACATCACATAAAGCATACAACATGGCCTGATCAGATTTGCAACCAGCGCCTCAAAGTAGCAGTTAGTTCAGTTAAAATGCATAGACATCCGTGAACGGCTGCTTTTCCATGGCATATGCTTCTCAGACAGACGCACAGGAGTCTCTTTTTGGAGTCTCTCATTTACTTGCCTTTTTGGGAGAGCTATTCCATGATGATATCAGAGAAAGCCGTCAAAGCGCGCGCTAACTTAACGTGCTCTATCGTAAGACGCGCAAATATATATATATATATATATATATATATATACATTTGCATGATTAGAGGCATAACTCAATTTGTTTTCTACATGTTCGTTGTCTTTGTGTCATATAGGTATTCTCCACGTAGAAGACGTTCATGCAATAGTTCCCACATTTCTCAAAGCCCTTTTTCATTGTCTGAACATGCACAGTCTGAACACATTCTAGTGTTTTTATACACACAACACGTGTATATATATATATATATATATATATATATATATTTATATATATATATATATTGGTTATGTAGTTGTGTATTATTTTATTCACCGTTGGCAAGAATATGCTATTTATCTCTTCAACGCGTAACTGAACTCCTCTACAGATTGCAAAATAGC
The DNA here is from genome assembly GCA_003439945.1 of Dermanyssus gallinae. Classification (NCBI taxonomy): domain Eukaryota; kingdom Metazoa; phylum Arthropoda; class Arachnida; order Mesostigmata; family Dermanyssidae; genus Dermanyssus; species Dermanyssus gallinae. Next base: position 357,729 of record QVRM01000883.1, read on the forward strand.
AATTACAGTTGTATGGTAGCCGCCCCTACAGCGACAGAACATAGACCTGCTCTACTGTCAGGCACATCGAAATACTCGCCTAAATCTACAGACTTGACGGCTGTCTTTAGGGAGTAAGTGAAGCATGAGCTATAATTAGCGTCGCACGAGTAATTACATTTTGGCGAACGTAAGCTGCGTGTGCGTTGAGAAGGTGCAACTATGCGTAAAACTAAGGTACACATCTTATACAAATGCACGTCTTAAATCGTACTACAAAGCATCATTGGTGATATATATATTTATATATATATATATATATATATAGCGGTATATATACACATCTATGCTTATATTAAATTATACGAATTGTGTTACTCGGTCCTATACTAGGGTGAAGAGGCCAGAAATAGAATGAAACTTTTTGTTTATTGAAGTGCCATTTTATTATATGTTCATCACCTTTATTTTCGATTAACCCACGTGTACATATGTATGTATATATATATATATATATATATACATATGTATGTATATATATATATATATATATATATATATATATATACATACATATGTATGTATGTATATATATATATATATATATATATATATATATATATATACGCATGGGGGCTAGCAACCATCACAAGTGACGCCACCCGCATGCGAACGAAGGATGCGTGCAGGCCCGGACGAAACGATATGGATCTGCATAGCGCAGGCACATAGGTCTACGTATATGTTGTTCACATGTACGCACGTACTGTATACGGTTACTAGTCATACATTGTCGGCACTGTGGCATATATATTGATGCAATTATTATTATTATTATTATTATTATTATTATTATTATTATTATTATTATTATCATTATTATTATTATCAATATTATTGCCAGCATTCGTTCGTTGATCCACTATTCATTTTGAGTGGAGAACTAAACTAACTGACCTTGTTGGCGGCATTGGGCGGACGGAGGGAACAGCAGCGAGGCTTTGGCGCCGATGGCGGCTCGGTGAAATGCGTCGTGGTGAAATGACGCAGCTGCATGAGTCTTGGCTTTGTTGCAACGCACAACCGGAAGTACTGACAATGTACAATGCGGTTAGACGGGCTGATAAACGGACGGGACGGGCCGGACCGGGCAAACGGTCGACGAACGTCGGCCAGCTTCCAACGACAGCGGTGATCCGTCTTTGGGTGCTAACGCCAGGACCGCCTCAGCCTTCTTCGACCTTATCCATAACTACTGCTACCTCGTCGTTGGCAACCTGGGGTGCCCGCCTCTCTCTCTATCTCTCTCTCCCGCCTCCAATTGTCCTGTCACCTTACCGGCAAGCAGACGCAAACGGACGAGAGGTCAATGCGCAGGACGGAGCGGTTTTCAGGGCAAGCCTTGGCACCCCACCGACAGATTCAGCGGATCTTTACCGAACGTGTGGGTGACGGTGGCAGCAACAGCACCAGGACAAGTAGCAACAACAATAACAACGGAAACTGAAGCAAATACAGACGCCTCTGTGGTTGTTGTTGCTGTTGGTGATGTTGGTGTTGGTGATGTTGGTGTTGTTGTTGTTGTTGTTCTTGTTTGTGATCGTGCTGCTGCTGATCTCATCTATGTTGTTACCGGCGCGGCTGCCGCAACTGTTGCCCTCGATCCGTCAGGGAAATGAAAGTCGGGTGTTAGGGGTTAGCGATATAACAAGTGGTAGTAGAAGTGATAGTTGTCTATAGTTAGTTCTAACCATGTCGAGCCCGGTGGCGTGGTGGATTAAGTCTCCGCCTCGCAACCGGAGGAGACACATAGGTGCGCGGGTTCGAACCCCACCGCTGCACATTTGTATTTATGGGGGTCCGTCTATGAAGCAATGTGAAAAACAGTTCCGTGGACGTTAAATCTTGGCTGAGGGTCAGCCCGAAAACTTTTTAGTTCTAACCATATCGGTCATCATCTCGAGCTCATCACCAAGCAAGTTACTTGTGTGTTCGCTTGACAGAAGTAGTTATTTAGTATGGCTATGTCTACTAGTACTCTGATTACGGCCTCTACTACTACTACCACTGAAACAACAACTATAGCAACAGCAGTCGCAGCCGCAGCAGCAAAAATGGCCAACAACACTACAGCAAAAGCAACAAAGAGAAGAGCCACCACAACATCGATCAGAGCCCAACCCTACGCGTCGCAGAGGGTTTTAATCCTTTACGGTATTTTTTTCGTGTTTTCTACTCCTAATTGTCGTTGTCGACACACTCCCTTATGAGTCAGCTCCCGAGTAGCGCACCTCACACCGATATCGACTTGACTACGGTGCAACAGGCTATCTAGACGCCTTGTTATCTTGTGGATTTTTTGTTGGCGGGAGGAGTGGACAAGAGATGACTGCTGGCTTTTAGTGGTTAGGACGCCACGCCACTTACTTCTAGACAAGCTTCCCGCAGTGGTCTCGCATTTTCAATTTTTCCCTTACAACAACAGTAACTACAACAGCAAAAAGAAGCTATTCGGCCATTGATTGGCGATGCTCCCTAGGTAGATGGGAGCTGAGTGAGATTCGCACACATCTGCAATTCAATAATAATAGCATTATTATTTTTATTATTATTATTATTATTATTATTATTATTATTATTATTATTATTATTCAAGTGCAACGTGGAAATGCGGCCGGGGTGCTAAGATCTCTGCTAATAAAATATTTATTTAACTGCTGCTATTAAAAGTATACTGTGTCAAACAAGTATTATGGTTATTATTTAATAAGAGCGCGTATCACTGCTGTCATCGCATACTGGTAGACAGCACATTAAACCTCCTATACAAAATCCACCGAACGGAGTCAATTCGGCCGTGCTTTATCGTGACTTCTCGTATATCCAGCGCTGTGCCCGGTCTATGGACACCAATGGTGTTCATTTCAACCGCCGTGGAGCAAGGCAGACGGCCAGGCCCATCGCCCGTAAAGCCGCCAGTTTCCTGGGAGTGAAACCTAATATTGCGGGACTTAACATTAGGTTCAATGCATCTCGACGTCAACCAGCTGACCATTCTCCCGGGCATTTTCCTCCCCTGTTTCCGGCAGTAGTATAAACAACTTCAACAACCAATCCAAAATCGCTCCTTTTCAACACCGTCCTCCACCCCTTCCTCCACCTCCAGTTCTCCCAACTATCTGCCCCCCCGGCTCCACATACCGCCTCCACCTCTGCCACCAGTACCTCCACATCCCAGCCTCTTCCCAGACTACCTGCTGTATTAAAACAATCTAGATTAAATTACCACCCCAGAGTCTCCGCCGAACAGTTGGCATCACTTCCCCCTGCGGATAAAAACGCAATAAAATGTTTATATTTTAATGCAGGTTCGATAGGTAAACATGATCGTACACAATTGCTCAGTTTATATACCGCCCTAAATTATATTAATATAGTGTTTATAACCGAAACCTGGTTAGGTGTAGATGGCAAACACGTAACCGATAGAAAAACACGATGAAAGTTTGTGAACTAAGACTAGAGAGTGGCATCGAAGCTGTCGCTTTGGACGAAGGTTCCAAATATAGTTTTATCAGGGTTGCCTGTTATTATGCGACAAACGCCGGCACCCTTGCTGAACGCAAGAAACGCATAAATACTGTATGTGACTCATTTGACTTAATTTGTGATACAACCAGTCCAATTTTCATGTCTGGAGATTTCAACCTTCCGAAAATACACTGGAATAATATTACGCTTTTAGATTCGCAAACCATGATGTCCACCTTTGTTAATGCCTGCATCACCAACGGCTTACACCAACAAATAAACAAGGTCACTCGCCCTCGACTGTATTGTCATGGTGCTGAGGCTGCGCAGGTCAGTTCCAATGATGAAATAGATAACACATTCGCCACTGTAGGTAATACTAAGAATCACTCTGCTACTCAATGTAATGACACTAACATAAATTTCATTAAACTATCCAGTTACACCAATAGTAATGGTAATAGATATAGTAATGACAGTCATGCAACTAGTCACATGAATAGTAATGGTAACCTTAGTAGTGTTAGCCAATTAGCTACTAGTTCTACTAATAGTTGTATTGTCACTGAAAAAAGAATCTAAGGTATCTCTGACGATGACGACGACAATATGGGCTTTATTATTGATTTGGTTTTAACCTCAGACCCGTCCATCATTGAAGTTATACGAGTATTTCACTCGCCAATTCCATCCGACCACAATGCCATTTTGTTTTCTATTTTATTTTATGCTGAATATCCTACGGTAGACAAGGGAGCTATAGGCTTGCTTGTATAAACTGGAGAAACTTGTTTTTAAATTGCGAAACCGTTGACTCGATGTATGATAGCTTTGTATACCAGATACATTCACTAATTAAAGAGTTTGTACCTAAACGAAATGGCAAGTCAAAAAATAATCATATATCACCAATCTAGAACGGTTGATTGACCAGGAGCCATTTGTGCAGTATGAAAAAAAGTTGAGGAAAGCGACTAGAAGACTTCGTATAATGGAAGAAGCCAGTCTTGATTTTAAAAACACAAAGTTGTTTTTTAGATATGCAAATAAACGATTAAAGGGAAAAGAAAACATTGCGGCTTTAAATATAGATCAGACGGTCCTCGTAGACGACGCTTCTAAAGCAAAAGCATTTAAGGACTTCTTCTCGTTGGTTTATGTTGCCCAAGGGAGTTTAGTTCCCGAAGGTGTTTACAATGACGTGGTCTCGAGAGATAGCTGTTCATACTTGGAAATATCAGAATATAATATTCCTTCTAAAAATCAAACAATTACCCATTAAATGCAGCTTTACTCCTAATTTAATCCCACCCATATTTTATGAAAATGTAGCGTCTGCGATAACTGAACCCCTTTTTTTTATATTCAGTAGATCCTATGAGGATGGCATTGTGCTAAAACATTTTCGGCAATCAGTCGCAACTCCTGTACATAAGAAGGGTCTAAAGTCAAATGTAGATAATTACAGACCTGTAGCTCAACCATCTATCGCATGTATTATCTTTGAAAAACTGCTAGTTGACCATATTTTTTAATTTTCATCAATCGAAATGCTTGCTGGATGAGAACCAACATGGTTTTACTAAAGGCAACTCCACGGCAACTCAACTCGTCGAAATGACTCAAGATTGGGCTGTTATGATAAACAATAGGCTGGCCCTTGATTGTATATATTTTGATTTCTCGAAGGCATTTGATAGAGTAAACCATGTGAAACTTGTACAAAAGCTTAGGCATTTGGACGTAGATACTCGCTCTATATCATGGACTGCTAGTTATCTTACTCGTAGAGAGTTCTGCGTTCGCGTAAACAATAGCTTTAGTGAGTCGGGCACGCGCCCCTCAGGATTTCCTCAGGAATCAAGCCTCGGGCCACTTTTGTTTTGCTCCTTTGTTTTAGATCTTAAAACTGTTACTCCTGAGTCGATAACTTATAAGCTTTATGCTGATGATTTGAAACTATACTGTATTTATTTATTAAAATTACCTTTGTTGCTTACATAGTCAATGGTCGAATGGTAAAATAAAAACAATATCACTGCGAGAGGCTCCTTAAAGAGACTACACGTGGGCAAATTGCCCCGTGATACTTTGTGCAGTAGGCCCCGCACCGAGTACATATACATGATGGATGAGGGTCGTGGAAACCGTGTGTCTCGCACAGGTCGTGGTAAAACCCGTGTACCGCGAAACGAGTCACTATGTGGCGGTTTGTGCGGCCTAGGTCCTTCCAGGTACTGTCTCGCCGGATGCCGTAAGAAGCGACGGGGGCGAGTTTGAGGTCGAAGAAGCCGAGAGCAGTCTTCAGAGAAAGCAGCTGCGGCTTCTGTATCCCAACAGATGCCACTAGCGCGTTCCTCACCCGATCCGTGATGTGGTCTGTGAATGAACGGCCGTTGGAGGGGATGACGACGCCGAGATACTTGAAGCTTTTGACGTACTTGAGCTCCGTCGAGGCAAGCCGCAGAGTGTCGTTGCCAGCTACCTGACCTCCCTTGCGGAACTTCATAGCCTCGGTCTTGGACAGGTTGATCCCTGCACGAAGGTCGTGAGCCTTGCCAAGGACTGCTGCAGATGGAACCTTGACGTGCTGTAGAGCACTACGTCGTCAGCGTACATTAGAACCTGCACCATATTGCGGGTGCCCTGTGCGAAGCCCGTTGTCCGCAGGAAGGGGTCAAGTTCGGACACGCCGTCGTCGATCGAGATGGGGTTCTCTTAGAGGATAGCGGCCAGCAGATGCAGAATGTTGGAGGGCACACCTGCCTCGGCCAGCTTAGCACTGATTTTGTCTCTTGGTGCCGAGTCGAACGCTGAGCGGAAGTCCACGTAGACGGCGTACATGGGGGCGGCTCGCCATTGAAGTACCCGCTGAGCGTCATCGATCAGGCGACCTTCTAAAAACGCTGATAGCCGCGTTGAACAGGCTCGTCCAGCACGGTGCCACGACCATGGCCTCCTTCAGGTGCTCGTTGCGGACAATGTCGGATCCAGAAGCCTTGTTGAAGCGGAGACGGCGGAGGGCTGTAAGGACCTCTCCGACGGTGAACTCGTCGGAGAGAAGGTCTCTCATCATCTGGGTTGGCTTATCCTTGGCGGCGTAGTATTCCAGCACACCTCTTGGCACGGTATCCGCTCAGGCGAACATGCCGCGGAGGTGGTCGGAGATAATGCCTTGTCTAATGCTCCTCTGCCGTTTGCAGTAGTCGGGACTCTTGAAGCTGCAGGTAAAGGCCACGTTGCGAGTCATACGTTCGCCGGCACGACTTCTTGAGCAGGACGGCGAGCGGCCTCATTTCGGAGTACCGAACAGCCAGGAAAGATTGTGATAAGCCCTATTCGGGAACTTCAGTCCAGAGCGAATTATCGCATGTTTAATCGTATCATAAACTCATCAAATAAGTCAAACTTTTTTAGCATTCGGTTAAACAATCTTAGAAACGGTAACACTATCTCGTCGAAACAAATTGCCAAGACAGATTGTGTAAATAACATGTTTTCGTGGCGGATAGCGAGGGCACTGAGAACTTGAAACGCTAACAGTGCAAATGTCGGCACACTTTGACAAAATTAAGGTGCATTTGAAATTGAATTGAATTAAATACGAACATTTTCTTCTGGAACTTCTGGATAGTTGTTCCACTGTATTGAAAAAAAGTTGATTGATTGAGCATGGGCTTACGAAGATGTGTATACTCTAATGCGTGATCATCCATTTGATCTAAAGACTCAACTACTTTGAAACGATACAGTGATCAAAATCAGACATGCTTAAAACAGTAAATACCATAACCTAGCATAGGTTGCTAAGTTGCGTCTGATTTGTTTGCTGGTTCAGTCTGGCAGATCTGGCGGGGGAACAAATATTATGCACTTATGCATTAGTAATAGCAGAATTGCTTACGCTCATGGCGTACGGCGGAGAACTAATGCTCAAATAAGTTTCTTGAACTAAACTCTAATTTTGAATAGTGTTCGTTTGAACACGAAGTCTTGAAGTCGTAACGAGTTATCTGTCTAGTCGCACACCATTATTAGTTTTTGTGGCTTTGAGGTAAGATGGTTGCTGCAACGCCATCAGCATTTACTTCGAAAATTATCCCTGGTGGAAATGGAAATTGTAGAATCCGTGCCGCCGTGGCCTCCAAGCTTGACCTTTACAATATTTGACTGCGTTGCACACGGGTAGAGGCAGCCCGTCGGAGGCATTTTAAGTTTTGCCAAAGCAACACGTTTTCCGATCTGAAAGGAACGACAGAATGCGACATGGATAGAGTGCGATATTATACAAAATGTGTTTATATATAAAATATATAAATATGCGGGAGTAACTATGACTCCCTTTCTAGCGTGTTTCCCCGTGACGCACGCGATGCATGCGTATTGCGGACACCATCCTCGCAAATAGAAAGTTGGTCAAATGTGCAAAGTCCCGATAGTAACATTCCAACTGGTTTAATGACCGTTTTATAATAGAAATGACATACGATATCGAATGCATGGCGACGAATTTATATTGTCATATTATCGATAGATGAGTGCCATTGAGATCTAGTGGCATTGTATCTCCGGTCCGGCTGATGAATGCTAACCTTTGAGGCATGAGTGTAATGTCTACTGCCTTGTCTTAATAGGCATAACGGATAGATATAATTTTTTTTATATATAATAGTAACTAAAAAATACTCTCTGCAACTCAGAACGTGGCACACCGTGTCCCATAAAATCGAATGAACCGAAATCGTTTTCTACATCTAGCAAAGTTGTCGGGCAGTAAGCTGAGCTAAGCTGAAAGCGATAATCCTTTGTGTTTGTGCTCTCCCCGGAACCCTGCTGTGCTGGTTACAAGAGAAGTTATTGTTGTGTTATTTTTCTTACAAGCCAACTGTTGATAACATGTTCTCTGGCTCTGAAGCGGCTGGACAGCACACATGTCGGCTGATATGACAGTGGTCCTGTCTTCTGTTTGGTAGACTTCGGGAAGAGGGAGGCGGGTTGTTTTTCAGCAAGAAGGACATTTCTCGGCCAGACTGTCTAAGGACCACATGTCATCCAGGGGTTCTTATTACAAGCAAGGCGCGGATTGTTCTGCAAAGCACTGCTAAAGGTAGAGGATTCTAACGAATCTACGAACGAGTGGTCACACTTGTTTTAACGTCTTCGATTTAATGTCTTTGCGAGAACTCGCATTGCATCGCGTGGCTCGGTTAGATCGTCGCTTACAACAGTGCCAAGTCAGTTGGCATGTTCAGAATAACGTAGTGGATACAAAGAAGGCAAAACAATCCAAAAGAAAAAGAAACTCGCCGCTTCTAAAAAATGAAACTTCTTCTTGTGGCATATACGTGCTGCTAGCAAAGAAGAAAGAACATTTTTACAATAGACGGGCCCCTGAGTCGAGTTCGCTAACTCTTCGATACGCATTTTGGTTACGCAATATATTTTAGCCAAAATTAAGCACTTCGCGTGCGACGTCCTACAGAGTAGCATTGAGTCTATTATACAGGCTAATGATTATTACATTAAGAAGCATAAAATCGGAGTTCACACAGCGTATGCGTATTAGCTTGTGAAACTTCTCACTGATTATCGTGTTGCTACAGCAACGTAAATTGCGTGAATTAATTAACTTTATGCTTTGAGCTGTAACGTTTCCTGCTCACGTGGTATACCTTTATTTTGGTTATGTTAACATATGAACAGTCATATGATAATGAGATCCAACAGCAATACAGGATGTGCCTAGGTGTCTTCAGGTTTCTTTGCCAGATATTGGCGCATTGTACATAGTTCATAAATGATGAAATTCATGGATTCATGCTGCTGGTGTGCCCGACCAGTGCTCGAGAGTTATGGCACCAGTGTCGCCACACCTAGAATTAAAAACATTTTTTAAGGAGGTTGTTTTGAATTCTAGACTATCCTCCGTCCCCTACGGGCTTGGAACTTAACCTGAGGTATATCTTCAATGCACCGAGGGACATGTTAAGATATCTAGGGTTTGCCTAACAGTCCTTGTGGCAGCATGGCCGGTATGGTTAATCATCTATTCTCAATGAGCATCGCTCAAAGAAAATTTGATCAACAACAGGGATCGAACCGGGGACCGGTAGATGACAACCATGACTAGCGCACTTGTACCCTGTGTCGCCACACCTAGCGTCGCTGTTATGCCTACCGCATTGCGTATAGATGCTTCAAGGATGACATTGATTATTCCCGACGACAACTCCTAAGCCAACATATTCGATCGTTTTTCTATCATTTACGACTAGGTGCGTTCCTGCCCCGACCAGGTTGCTATAGCATTGAATTATTACTTCGCTCGACCTCGATAGGCTACAAGTTTTCCCGACTCTTGTCGTATCGGAGGTCGGAGTTCGAAGCCGTTATGGTTGCCATCATGCTTTCGTCCGCATCGACGCCGCTGCAAAAACCACCTCCCTCTCTAGGTGTAGGGGGTCTAGTGCAGAGGAGGCGGGGGTAAGTTTCGTCACCTTATTAGAAAAGTTTTCATTGCTCATAGCTGTGCCAGATGTGGCAATCGCTAGGTAAAGGCCTACTCGGTGAAACTACTAGGGCAGTGCTCGGCCAGCGACCCACTCGACGATTGCTCAACGTCATTGCCGTGCGTCCCAGCAGGACGGTTCGCCTGGCCGCCTCTGTGTGTTCGTACTGCAACGTCTTATGACGCGCTCGCATGTATACGGACTTCACTTTAAATCGACGGACATCGCCGCTTAGAATCGACCGACGAAACTTCCTTCCTTCCACTTGAGTTCTGCCCTTCTTTGATGCCCATCATTATACATATAGATGGCAGGATTACGATCACTAAATACACATACAGAAGGAAAGAAGCAAGAACGCCGGAAAGAGAGAGAGAGATATATACATTGTTCGGTAGCAGAATAGGGCACATAGCTTAGCTTCAAATGCGAGCCTCAAACGAGCATGAAGTACACTGGAAACACTTGTGAAATGCAACTGCTGTTGGACTACTTTCGGAGCCTACAAGTCTTGGTGTCCTTTTGTTTTGTTGTGCTTCTACCTCTGGTCTGTTTTGTTATGTTTTTGAATGATCACAACTATTACCACACTTATCAGTGCTAAGTTATTGATAGAAGCGGCAGCAGTTATGCACTTCTAGTGTTCATTTCGTTGTGAAAAATTACTAGATTTACTAAATATTGACACCGTTCTACTAAAGATATTGCTTGGCAATTTATATTTCAAGTAACTGACGGTCCGGCCAATAGGAACAACCTTTCCGCCCTCAATCTGTAGAAAATATTTCAACTTTAACAGGTTAGATACGAGGTTTGCTATAATATAGTCCAATAAAGTGTATAGCCTATGTTTTGTAATACTTCCACATGTCTGCTAACGTTCAAGTCAAATTGTGAGGATATTATGTTATCTTTTGACAAAAAAACTCGCGTCCAACGGTCTGGGGTCTAGACAATAGTTCTGCTAAGCTACGCAAACTGTAATAAAACTATACAAATGTGGTATATTCACAGGTTATGGCATACTCTAAGTGGCTTTACCGACAGACTTTGAGAGAAGTATTTGCTTATCATGACATCCGGATTGTATGTGTACGACCTTTCCAGACGCAAGACCCAGTAGCACTTCAGTGGAATTTAAATAAGGACCAAGAACCAAGGCAAGAAGAAAACAAGGCTTAGACAGTTAAAAGTAAAGGTAGCCCGGAGAGAGCCCGGCCAAGCCGACTAAGTTGTAGCAGCAATTGCCTCAAAGGTTGGGTTGAGCAAACGCACTGCTTTAATGGTGGAACAGGGAAGACGAGCGCCGAGCGGTAGCGTGTGCTTCCGCTGGCGCTTCTTCTTTAGCAGAGGAGAGAAGCAACGCTGGCCGCTGTACGTTTACCGTAGAGATATCAGCCTGGGAGGAAGAGGCTTAAGTTAAAAACAGGTCACCAGCCTTTAGTGGCCCAGCTTGCAGCAGCAGGTGGCGAGGCCACCCCTCCGCCTCTGCGCACAAGGGTATGGCAGACAGAGCAGCGACGGAAATATGTTTCGAGATTGAAGCGGGAGCCACGAACGAATAACGTGCAAGATATGCCGTCGAACGACCGGATAAGCAGCACCCGCAGTACGGTAGAAGAGGAGAATAGAGCCAAACATGTTAGCTCTGGGAAGAACTACAACCACTAGTTTGAAGAAACAGAACGGGTAAGTCGGCCTAAAATGAGAAGGTGAGTCCAGTATAAGTGGCGCTCAAAAGTTACGTCGTTGACGACTCTGAATAATAACCGCGGCAATACGGTATGTGTTTGGACCTAGTTTGACATAGTGATAATTCGCAGCAGCAGCATAAATCGAGCAACCAAGGGGCCATATTAAGAAAACGACTCCTGGGGTTGTGTGCTTTACACCATCTAACGTATGACGTGGTGCTTCAGAAGATGCAGACACTGAAGAGGAGGTCAAGCGTGACTCCTGACCGACTTCCACCAATTTTGTTTGCGCAATTGGCGGACGTCTTGGCGGGTCCGCTTTCAATTATTCTTATTCGTTCCTTCGAGGATGGTGAGGAGCCGACTTTATTTAAAGAATCTATCGTCACAGCCATCCACAAAAAAGGCAAGAGGTATCTGCCGGAAAATTATCGACCTGTGGCCCAATGTGTTATCCCATGTTTAATCATGGAGAAAATCGTCGTCGACAACATCACAGAATTCTTATCTGCGAACGGCCACTTGGATCCCAATCAGCATGGTTTTACCAAAGGGCGCTCCACCGAAACTCAACTCCTCGAAGTATCACAGGACTGGGCCCTCGCGCGTGATAGAAGAGTCGCCCTCCATGTACTGTACTTTGACTTCTCGCGCGCCTTTGACAGGGTTGACCATACGCTTTTGCTGGTAAAAATTGCTTCACTTGGAATCGGCCCTCGTACAATCAAGTGGCTCAATGCATACTTGTCAGACAGAACTTTCAGGGTGAGAGTTGATGATTCCTTATCCAGCAGCGGGCGATGTACGTCAGGAGTCCCTCAGGGCTCTTGCTTAGGCCCATTATTGTACGCGATCTTTGTCACTGATCTAGGCCGTGCTCTCAGCGCACTCAATGTCACTTACAAAATGTATGCTGAAGATCTCAAGGTATCACAACAAGAAGTACACAGTGACCGGGATCGAACGGAACTGCAGAAAGCAGTCAATCTTATATCCAGCTGGTCCAAAGCTAACCGAATGGAGATATCTGTTCCAAAATGCGCAATTTTAAAGACCATTCCGGGTGATGCTAAGTATTACTTGGACGGAAACATTATAAATGAAGTCAATGCGTACAAAGACCTGGGAGTGACGTTTGATCGCCAACTTAAGTTCCGGCAACATATTGTGGAAACAGCGACTGCAGCGACTCGACTGTGCAACCTTCTTCTTAGAACGTTTATCTAGCAGGACCTTAAAATGTATATAAAACTGTACGAAACAATAGTAGTACCGACACTCACGTATATGGCTCATGTCTGGGCACCATTCCATGGGAAAGATGTGGCACTGTTGCAACGCGTGCAGGACAGGTTCATTAAGCGTCTGTCCTGGCGCTGCAAAATTGCTCGTGCCGAAATTGTACTCCCTAGTGTAGAGGTGTACCAACGACGGGTTGACACTCGTATTTTTAGACAGATCATAAAAGAAAATCGACTTTCAAAGTTTTTCACTGTAAGGACGAACAACTTACGGAGCGGCATGACTATTCACGCACTGGAAATAGCCAATGCCGAAGTCGTTAACAATGCTTTTGCGTGGCGCCTGGCCCGCCGCGCACGGGACGACGACAAAATATGTGACTTGTTAAAACCCATTTTTTAATAAAAGAGACTTGTATTGTATTGTATTTAAGGAGGATTTTTGAAGGCTCCGGGTAAACGAGAAGAGTGAGAGGTGAGGCGGTTAACCGCACCTAGTCAATTTGCAACCAAATTGGAACCGCTTTACCATAGAGAGTCAGTCAGCCCTGGCCACAAGGACTGTTGGAGAAACCCTAGGTATCTTAACATGTCCGACCCTCGGTGCATTGAATATATATCACCGGTGAGTTCCAAGCCCATAGGGGACGGATGATGGTCTAGAATTAAAAACAGTTTCCTTAAAAAAAAAATTAATTCTAGCAGTACGTGCCCCAGGCATATGTAACCGACTGCCGGTTTGCGATACATGTGATGTAATTTTATCATCTATCGCGCCTAACATTTATAATAGGCGGAGGTTTTCCACAAATTGTTGCCTAGAGCATATATATATATATATATAATATTCAAAATATTAGTTATTCTACGGAATCTCAGAAAGTCTTGCAGCGAAGGGAAAGGACATTTCGAGTGCAGTCGGTATTTTACAGAACCTAGGTTCATTGTGACCATGTTTTGTATCTTTAGAAAGAGTATGTTTTTCAGTTCATGGGCCTATATACATTTGATTGGTCGGACGATTAACTGCGGAGTAAGTTTTCTGTACTGTGCTTACTTGCGGCTTTCCGCAAGACAAGCAGAGGCACCAGCTTCCCGGCTAAGTGCCTGACATCCAGCCAGGAACAAAAATGCATATTGCACACCCTTTGCTCTGGGTAGTGTGGGACACTCAAACCCACTTAAAACCTGGTGATCGCCTAACCTACACAACCGGGACATTTGTGCTATTACTTCAGTGCTTACGACCGGCACCCATGCATTTTGCAGTGCACGGCTAACAACGTCGTTTACTGAGTAGTGTCGTGGGTTGTCACTGGCGCTGTATTAGCATGATAGGGCGTGTTCCCCTATAGTTGTTACGGAGAACGGACATTTGTTGCAAAGCTGCCTGGCACGGAGCGCCTTTCTACGCCGCAGACTAGATACAATGAGAAGTGTGTTTTCAACTAGTATCATATCTAGTTACGAGGGAATGGCCTGTATCCATTTGTCATTCATCGAATCGAAACAACCACGCAGTCTAGCCTTGTCGGTCGTTGCTTGGTGTAGCTGTGTTATATCGGTGGTTAAGCCTAAGCATCAGGACAGGGACACTTCTTTGGCTGTGCGAGCATCGGGGCCACCTGATAGGCAGTGTACCTTGGACTCTTTTTTGTTCTGAGAGGTTTCGGGAATGCATGATGCACATACTCCACTAGCAGCCTGCGTGACTAGTGTGAGACTCGCAAACTCACTAAACCCGGATTCCTCCCCACCCCCCCCCAGGCTCGGTATTACTTTGGCATTACATCGAAGTAACCTTGGACTCATACGTTATCTCTAAGACGCACATTGAGTGCGTATCAAGTCCCGTTCGGGAGAGTTTGTCAAAAATCTAACGCCGGTATTCTCTCTTGAACGTATTAGAACAAAATATTAATCAAGCAAGGAGTCGAGACACTTTGCCATAGAAGGTACAGGGTTCGATATGCGTCTAGATGTTGTAACTTTTTGCGCCTCCGTTTGGCATCTCTGCGTTTCTTTTAGAGAGCGTTCCAAGAGGTTCGCTGTTGTACACAATTTGAACGGTGTTGTTTTTTGCATTGCATTGCAGAATTCAATTTCTAATAGCACTTTGGAAATCCAACCTTATCAGAATTTTTGTATTTGCCCTGTGTGACTTATTCTACGCAGTGGCGGCGGCATACATTGCAGCTTCTGTACCCCCTAATACTACAGCCAGTTGCAGTAGAGCAACTAACTTCGGAATATCCTCAGTTGAGTTCTTGCTGAAGACTTTGCCAACAAGGGTTCGTAGAGACGGACTGCGTTTGGCTGTATTCAAACATCCCGTTTTTTTTCGTAGAGCGCAGATAAGTTTTATAAAAAGCAGTATTAAATCTGGTAGTTTTCTGTTGATGGCTAAAGCAACAAAACAATTCAGAGAAAGCAGCAAAGAATTACTGTTGTCATCCTGGCCGCCAATGGGGACCTTTAAGTGGCGATAGCGAAGTCCTGCGGAGCCTCAGCTGGACGAATCGGGAAAAATGCGTTTTGATGAATCTCCGCTGGGCAACGGTCTGATATCTGGCGCTTATGGGGAGACTGTGTCTCAGAGTTGTTCGCGGAGCTCAGCCATGAGGCTCTCAAGGCTTTGTGGATGTGCTGGAACCATCTGTTCAGTGGTCAGGAGCGTGCAGCCAGCTGACGAAAGAGATAGCTTTGTCTGTATCCTTTGAACCTTGGAAAGTCAGCGGTGCATGGCGATGCATGTGCCGTGCGTACGTTTGGGGAAACAAATAATCCCTCACTTCGTGTTTCGGTATGGCAGACAAACATAAATCATTTATAGTTTCAGATAATTCTACTGCGTCATGGCTTCGAAGGGAGCGGCCAATTAGCAAGATGTCAGTTTTAGTTTAGATTTAATTTCGACGACTTTCGAAAAATAGCCGGTGATGTGAAATATAGATGACCGTGGTTGGTTTGTATTGGTTAGTGGTGGTCGGTTAATAATTTGGCTTGTTGAGTCGGCTTGTAGCTGACCCGTGGTTTGTTTTGACTATGCGGCTGACTATGAGGCCCAGCGTCAGATATCAGTTTGCCGACTGTTCATTATGGATTTTCGGTCTGTAACACCCTTGAACCATTTGAGACCCTAGAAACGCGAGGAGGATGGGCCCTCGTTAGCTTTCCATGTGCATCGGGTAAACGTTGCCTTAACACTCATCATCTATCTCTTTACGAATGTTTATGCAGATACACTGGGTTACGCGAGTTATTTGTTTAGCTGTAGGTACCGTTCGAGTGTCCCAAAACGGAATAATTGACGCGATAACGTTTTCGATAACAGTGCCTACCTGAGCCACAACGGTGCTCATTATCTGCAGGATGAGCTTCTCTGCAACAGCCTGCACCTACTACATGCTGTGGGCATATATAATGTGCTTGTTGTCAGCGACTGTCTTTACAGGCTGATTTGGCGCGGGCTGCCTCGCTGTAGGGTCACAAAAATTATTTGCAGACACTCTGACACAATTTTAAAAGATGACAGCAAAACTGGGCCTGCCAAAAGTTGCCGCAAGCTTTAATTCCTCCACAGGCGCGTAAATTTAACCGGCTATGTCTTCGGGTTATTCCTGGAAAGCATACTCTGCAGATATCTTTAAATTTCCGTACGATTTAACTGCTAAATACACAGCAAGAAACAGAACAAAATTGACAAACGGTGTATCTCTAAGTCCAGTATAAGCACGATATGGCTTGGCGAAGAAAAAGACGATTGGTGGCCTACAGTCGCCTTCTACGAACTAAAACTTAGAAGGAGTGGGTTCCATTATAGAAAAGAAACCCCTGGTGATTTTTTAAAAGAATGCTCACGATGCAAGGAAGTCACATTGAGGCAGAGACGAAAAGTTTCAGAGGGAATAAAACCTTCATAGCAGAATGGTCGGGATGAAGCACAACCCACGCCAGACAACTGTCTCACCACTACATGCTTCTGCAATGAAAACGCAAGTACGTATAAAAAGGGTCCCAACAACAACAAGAACGTACAAGGCCAACAGTGATACTGTGCCAACAGTGGACTGTAAAAAACAGGTGCGAATTAAATAAATCCCAAGAGGCATGTTAATCCCGAGAAGACGGTGAAAGCACAGAAAGCGATTCACTGTATGGCTGAATCGATTGTCAGCAAACGTGGGTAATTGATATATACATATTTTCTGCAAGATAGTCAGTTGTAAGACTGAAATTAGCTCATTTAAGTGATATTTATTTTAACCAAATAGGACCTTTTTTCGCTACGTATTTGTTCCAGGTAGAATATTTTTTGATGTTCAGAAATGTTGTTTTGTTACGTGGCTCTTTTGTTAAGCATATATACATTCTCATATCTATATAGCGTGCAAGCACAGAATCCATGTCGTTCGATTCTGTGTTAGGTTTTTATATATCTACGTAGCGGCCGTTTCCATCATTTACGCTTGCTTTATGACCGGAGTGGACTCTAATCGGCTATAGTTAAACAAAAAACAGGGAGCACAGATGTCTCAATAAAGAAGATTGTGCAAAATCAGTATAAACGCATATATGTATATATATATATATACACACATCCCCGTTGCAACTTATTATTTCCATTCACATAATCTATTAGATAGGTTACATACATAACACTAGAATATATAAATATATATATATATATATATATATATGGAAATAGGGCATTGGGCCTTATACAGGTAGTACAGGCCTACGCGGCCTGACAGCATCGTCGTGCAACGAACGCGGCGGCACTCGGAGCTAATAATAAAATGGTACGCCGCCGGATCCATAAAGCAGCGACCGGAACGGCCGTCCTGCCAGACATGACATGATTTTTGACATGACTTGGCCGAAAGTAGAGCCACCACCGAATGGCGAGCTGTGGAATGAGAGATGAATGCGCACGCGGCGAAGCTCCATTTACCGCGAGCGAAGCAGCCACCGAGACGAAGCGTACGCGACATGGCCAGGTGGTTGCCGTGGCCGCTGCCACAGCCGACGCGACTGGACCAGTGCAGTGTTGACGTTGAGACGGTTGCGTTAGCAGTAGTAGTAGTAGTAATAGCAGTAGAGAGTAGGACGCAGTGCTGTTAGATGAGTCCCGGTGGAAAACCCGGACCATCTCTATCGCCTCTCCTCTTCTGCTCTCAGCTAGGGCCGGGGCGCGCTCAACGCTCACACCGCCGCCTCTGTCCTTCTTCTGCGCAAGAAGTCCCCGCAACGTCCCCGGAGGACACGACGCGCGAGATCCTGACGAATCCAAACGGTAGCGAATAATCATATTCAACAACAGTCACAATAACAAGGTCAGATCTTCTTCTTTCTGCTGTCCGCTGCTGCTGATGCTGCTGTTGCTGTTGCTGCTGAGGCGGATTTGTCGGACAGACAACCGCAAATGGTTGTTCCAGTTTGTTCAGTCGTGTGCGCAAGGGAACATAGGCAAGCAAAGAAAGCCGAAGAAAAAGAAGAGCAAAAAGAAAAAGAAGATGAAGATGAGGAAGAAGAAGAAAAAAAGGAGAAGAAGCAGATGAACATACTTGCGTACAGTACAGGAAGCTCGTTGATGATGATGATGATGAGAGAGCAGAAACCTCTCCGACAGCTGCACACGCGGGCAGGGAGGGGCAGAGCTCACATTTCGACATTCACCTCAAGGGACTCACTCACACATGGTACCGTAAGAGAGACGGTCGTCGTCGGTCGGCTAACGACTGATCATTACGAGAGAACGAGACGTCTGGGCAGCAGGGGCGCTAGCCAGTATCTGCCAACTAGCGGCTCGATGCATTCCCCAAAAGGACGTTGGCGTCCACGACGATGGCGGCTGGACAGATAGATTGAGCATAGGGCATAGGCAGGCAGGGAGTTGGGCGGGCGGGCCGGGTCTTCATCTGAGAGCCCGTCTAGGCCCTAACAATCAGTAGTCCTCACTGCTTGCTCGCTTCTACTGCTGCTGCTGCTGTTGCTGTTGCTACTGCTGCTCCTGTGGACGCTCTTGCTCCTGCTGACCCGGCAGTAATAGCTGATATACAGCAACAGAATCTATCCACAAATCTACCCACACACACACACTAAATCTACCCACATGTCTATTACGACATATACGTGTGCATATTGAAATTTAGCTCGAGTTGTACCTAATACTAAATACAGGTTGCATACACGAAACATAGTCGTACGATTTGACGTCGCAAAACATGTATGCGTTTTGGCCGTCGTGAATGATCGTAACGGACGAAACAGAACGCGCACAACCAAGAGCCAAACACGAGATTTCCTGCTCGAAAGTAAAGGAAAAAAGAAAACTCACCAAGTCTCGAGCGCGTTTGTGCTGTCCTGGGCAGAGAGGAAAAATGAGTTTTAGTTAGTACCTTAGCAGGCCGACGCCGGGCCGTTGGCTGGGCTAGGGGTGGGTAGCTGAATTTGATATAATCCCCTAAAAATTCTCTCTGATCTAGACAAGAACGACAGTTAGGTAATCAATACTTGTAATTTTCTTTTCACCTAGAAACTATAGGACTTCTGATCTACATAGGGCTGCTGCATAGGGCCTCTGATCAAAGGGCGATTTTCAAACGAGAGTAATCAAAATTCATACGCAAATATGTAGATTGTATCTGCTATCTATGTTTTTTTTTATATAATGTGGCAAAGTGCTGTTGAGAGCCACTCTACAGCAGCGCCGAACAGCTCGTCACTGACAACTGGTTTTGTGTACGTGCACGCACACCCGTTAAAAGCCCTTCCCGCTTAATCGTCCTATTGTACCGGGCTAGAGCTATATTTTTAGAATGTGAGGATCTGCGTACAGTCTCGTTTAGCAATTTTCAGTGATACTTAAGCGCATTGGATAGAGTATTAAGAAAAAGTTTTAAGTCATGTTCAATCTTTATTGTTCTGAAAACTGGTCGCAGGAGATGAAACTTGGGTACATTATTATGAGCCTCTAACCTACGTCCCAAAGCTCGCAACGTTATAGTCGCCATCTTATTCGCCAAGGGTAAAATTGTGGCGATGATCAAACTGATTGAAAAGAAGTAGTACAGTGACGAACACTGTTGCTGTACTATAGAAGGCCTAATAAAAGTGTTCACTGTGTTCAGCAAAAAGAGTGCCAAAGCATCCATTATGCGATAGTTGCATCACTAACGCAACGCAATTTTGTACCATGCAATGTTTTTCTGTTTCCTCACAAACAACACAATAGGAATACAGTTTGACCTGCGCGAATCAATGCATCAAACCTTCGAGGTAAAGCAAGAAAGATCAAAAGACGCGATTCGAAGGTGTGCGAATCGAAGAGGCTTAATGCATGTGTAAAAAGTATGATGAGAGTATACGTATATAGTAGAGGAGCATTGAGAGTGTTCGCGCCGCAAGTCTAATTTGATGAGCGCCCTCTGATGGGCACCGTTGACACTAAGAAGCAGGGGCTGCAATGCAAACCAACACTGAGGAAGAAGGATAGACTCTCAAGCGGCTTTGAGGCGGCAAGACAGAGACCGACTGCAGCTCCTTCAGGCTAGTGCTAAACCGTGTGATGACCTAGCAGGTTAATAACTACGAGTGGAGTTTGTCCTGAACGTTTAGGCACGCCTCGGCTACCGTATTCGACTACATTCTTCTTACAGCCAGAAGTGGTCTTAGGGTTGATTTCACTTTTAGTAGAAGCGTCAGGTTCGTAGTGCACCCAGCGGCAGGCCTAGCCGCAGAACGAGTCCTGAATGAGTCGAGTGGCGTTGGTAGCTGGACTGTCATATCGAGGATTCTTTCTTTCGTGTTCCCACGTGCGTCGGTTTGTTGTGAGTGGGTGGTTCTGAAGTTGCGGCTGCAACTGATGGCCTAAGAGGGAAACGCCGGCGTTATGGATTAAACCGAGAACGCAGGGCTCGGCAACGAGATGAGGCGAACAGCGGTGGGGACAGGGAAGCAGGGCTAGGTCTGTGATCAAATGGCAGCTGTTATGATAACCAAGTGGCAGTGTAACTGTTTAGCCAGAGCGCGTCAATCGGCCGTAGCGTTTGTCGGCAGTTCCACGAAAAGAGAAAATTCTTCTACAGCTGGGCCACTGGTTATGGTCAACCCACTGACCGATGTGGCGGTATTGTTAGACGAATTTTTGTGCAACGAGTCGCTGTTAGGACAGCAGCAGTGGTTGTAAGATTTGAGGTGGCCATAAAAGTGGCCAAGTAGCAGATACACATGGGGCAATCAACAAAGAGCAGACCAAACATGGGCTACTCTTAAAATTTACAAGCTCAGGGCGTTTGTGGTACTTGAATTAGGGCTTGCCGTTTTTTGCCGTTCATTACGCCGTTTTTTAAAAATAGTGTTTGTAACGCAGTCTGTATGTTCTATCCAGCTCCTTATTTGTCACCTTGTGTTTCCCTGTCTGACAAGCTCTCCCAAAACTGTCTTTTGGGAGCCGCCAGAATCTTAGTATCTCTAGAGTAATCCCTCTCGTCAGCATTTTGAATTGCATCTTGTATTAACCTTTGAGCTATATTCTTCCTGGTTTCTGTCTTTGCCCAATGCTTGTAATTGGCCCAATACCTGTCTGCCTTATCTGCGTCCCCTCCTATTACTTTTCGGTGCTGTTTACTCCACCGTTTCTGCTCCAATATCGCCCTATTTTACTGATTAGTCCACCACGCTCGACCTCCTCCCTTTTAAACTCCCTTCTCTATTTTTCAGCATTTTTCATATGCGTCCCTAATGTCCCTATGCTTCTCGCCTACTAGCGTTTCTTCACTTGTCACTAAGAGCTGTTTTATGAATTCTACTTTCGCCACCCATTTGTGTTTATCCATTTCTTTTGTATAACTAGCCGCCCTGGCATGTTCTTCCTCCCGCTCACTTCTATCCAATTATGTTTACTTACTTACAATATTGTATGTTTTTCTCTTTATTTATCCTGATTTCCTCTACCCAGTTATCTACTTTATCTTTCATTAGTGTATAGTCTACGCATTACGCTCTATTCCCCTGGGTAAACCCTTCTAACCGTAGGTTCAAATTTAAAATTTGGTTCCCGCTCGACTTTGCTAGCTGTGTCAGTCTCCTGCCCACTCTGTCCTCTCGTCCATGAACTGTTGTTTTTCTCTAGAAGGGTGTGGACGGTTTTGCTTTGGTAAGCATTTGATAAATAACATAGTTGTATGGGTTTTATCAATAGGCCATATCTGATTTGCTGTTGTTTGCATGGAAGCGTGTGTTAGCCGTGTTTCTGGACGTTTTCGATAAGCATTGGACATTGCTCAGATCCACCTAGCCGCCAGCGCCTCTGGATCCCCATTTAGGGTAACTCATTTTGCTACATATTAGTCCAAATTTGCTGAATGAGTACTTACGGACTTTTGCCCGGCGTCATATATGCTTATTTAAAGCGTCTTTTTTAAGGCTGCAGCTTTGCATCAGAACCGGTGAGAGTAAGTAGCATTTGTTCGGTGAACTTGGCTTTTGATAAAATCAATTTTTCCAATCGTGTGCAAGGAGGAGATTAATACTTTGACGCAGCATTACACGACTTACGTAAAACATTGACGTAAATATAGAAAAATAGCCTTGCTCATTCAAGCGTGCAGTGTGAAGTGCAATACGATAGTAATGCAATTTTATTGCATCTTACTCAACCTTACAAACACAACGCAGTTCATCTCTTCATTCATTTACAGTAAACCCTAAGCAATATCGTTGCCGGCAAAATCTGTTTTTAGAACATATTTTGTTTTTATCATATTATAAAAAAAAATACTTGTTTTAGTTTGAAGAAGGAAATTAAGTCCACACTATCGGGTGCAATAAAAGACTGCAACCCTTTCACGGCAGTGTAGCTTTATTAACGGAAGAAATTAACTAGGAAGAATAATTAATCGAGTATAAGCTACCTGTAAACTGTCATAAATTATGGGGATAATTCATTGCCAATGATTTGTTGTATTCTATTTGTCATATTTTTCTGTTTTTTTTTTTGGCGTTACTATCTAGTAACATCTTGATTGCCAAATAGCATAGATTAATATGTCGGTTCTATAGACGCCCTTGGTAATATATTTTAGGCGTCATAACTTAATTCTCCAATAGGTAGTTGGGAACCTTACAACCCCACTGGACATATATATATATATATATATATATGATTTATAGTGATAATTGTTTTATTGTACGTATGGCAACGTTTTAATTAAAATCTGCAGGTCTCGGGAAGAGGCTCTTTGGCGTGAGTAAGCGTTCCAGAGTAAGGTCGTCGTCGCCACTTTTCGTCGTATCATCGTATAACAATATTAATATCAATAGTAATGACAACAGCATCAGTAGCAAAAATAAGGGTAGCAACATAATGGTTACAACATCAACAACAACCACGAATATAATAATTGAAATACCACGAAAATAAAATTTGAAAATAAGCGTAACGTATCACTAACCTGTACACTATCGCAGCTTTTTGAAAGCGTTATTGCGGTAGACGCTATATATTAAAATGCTAATAGTCAGAGTTTAATCTGCAAGGAACAGTTTGCCTACCGCCCGGGAAGGTCAAGTGTCTTACAACTACTGATGTGCGAGAAGGATTTTGGAGAAATGTTGAATTCTGGAGATTGTTTTGATGTGTTGTACTTTGATTTCAAATCAGCGTTTAAGTCAACAACTCACTCTATCTCAATGCACGGTGTTGGACCAAGAATCCTAAGGTGGATTGAGTGTTTCCTCACTAACAGAAGTTTCACAGTAAAAGTGCACAAAAGCTTTTCATTACCTGCTAAAGTCACGTCTGGTTGTCCGCAAGGCACAATACTAGGCTGTCTATGTTACATCTTCTACACAAACTCGTTATCGTCTGTAGTTCCAAATGAGGTCTCACTTAAGGTCTATGCTGATGACGTCAAAATCTATGGTCGTTCGGGGATCTGGGAATTGTTATGACCTCTGATTTAAAATTCTCAGAACAAAGTAGAGAGGTGGCACTGAAAGCGACGAGAAGGTGTAATTGGATTCTCCGATCCTTTGTTCTAAGAGATGCTGAATTGTATATGCAACTATTTAATATCTATGTCAAACCAGTACTGACGTATGCATCCCCTGCATGGTTTCCAAGCAACGAGAAGGATCGACAATTATTGCAGAATGTTTTAAAGAAATTTGTTGATAAAGTTGCATTTTGTTGCGGTGTGCCACGAATGGACAGACACGTAGACGACATAGTTAATGTTTTTAAAGAACTGGACCAAAAATGCTTACAAAAGATCATACAAAATGAAGAATTATGTTGTCAAATGTTCAACTGTAGACATTCGCATACGCGATCTAAGGTTCGCTACGAACCGAAATGCATAGCAAAAAAGAAAATTGTAATGTCCCTGTTTCCTTGGAGAGCAACCCGAACCTATGCATTAATGTTGTGATTTTTTTGCAATGTACCTTTCCCTTTATTGTAAATAAAGCGCGTATTATGATTATGATTGAGCAAGAACAACATTATCAACAAGAACAACAACAACTACTACAACAACAAAACCACCACAACAACTTTAAAGCGACAAACACAGCAGCAACAACAACGGCACCATTACCGACAATCTAATCAACAGCAACACAGTTACTAGCAACAATAACAGCGGCAACACCATACGCACAAAAGGCCCCCATAGGGTTCAGCCCACTCTCTCTTTTTCGCTACTTCCTTTCTATTCTATGTGGGTCTTCGTTCCTTCTCACACTCAGTTCTCTTATTTACCTTGGTTTGTGCTGCTGCTGTTATCGTGGCCACTACGATTTTGCACTACCGTCGCCTGGCGCCTTGCTGCACTTGTTGTTGTTGTTGTTGTTATTGTTGTTCTTGCCGTGACCGCTTCCGCTTTTGCCGCCACTGCATCCGATGGTCCACCAACAGATTCCGGAATTGTTCTCGCCCGTAGAGAGCCACCGGCAATTTAACGAGAAGCATTCCTTCACGTAAGCCATTGTCGCGGTCAGCTCAAACTTACGCCGTCCTCGTCAACTTCCTCTTCTTCTTCTTCTTCTTTGACCTTTTCTGCGCCTTCTCTTTGTTTGCATTATGTTTGCTGTACCTTTCCCTACCGTATATCGTTGCCCTCGCTGGCTTTAAATCCACCTCCTTGTGAGGAAAATCTTGTTGTTGTTGTCGATGCTCTCGTATTTGCCGCTCGTTGCTGTTGCTGCTGGTCACACCCGTTAAGACTAGAATTCACCCCGTTAAGACTAGAATGCACGGTGGCACATCGCCAATAGTAACAACAACATTAACACGGAGACCATCAGAAAGAAGAACGTGTCCATCCGGCCTTGTCTCGTCTTGTTCAGCGCGTCGACTTTGGTTACGCCGCCACACGACCATCAAAACCACCATCATTGCCGCCAAATGGAGTATATATATATATATATATATGTATA
The DNA here is from genome assembly GCA_003439945.1 of Dermanyssus gallinae. NCBI lineage: Eukaryota > Metazoa > Arthropoda > Arachnida > Mesostigmata > Dermanyssidae > Dermanyssus > Dermanyssus gallinae. The sequence continues at coordinate 383,127 of QVRM01000883.1, forward strand.
ATCATTATTTATGTGTAGGAGAACATACGATTGTAATGTAAGAACGTGCGCACGGCCTGCTCGGGGCATAGCTCAAGGCATAAGGTCCAAGCATCGGCTGATCTACCTAACCAGGCTTCTCTCACCGAGGCCGCATTCCCCCTCTGAGCATCTAATGACAGACGTTGCACTTACCCGCTCTCTTGTGTCCTGTAGCAAACGCCAATATTCTCCCGACAACACTGAGCAGTTTCTTAGTAAGCAATTCAGCACTCCCCCCCCCCCCCGGCAACCTCTCGAGCGCAAGGGGTGAGAACAAGTGTTGGTAACAGAGGCTTAAATACTTTCTGCACATGGCTGCTTCCGCTAGAGCCACTCTGTGTCTAGGGCGGGCTGGGCCCGTACTGACCATAGAAGGGGCTAAAGAGTAAAAATGAAGTTCAATTATCACTGACGCTGCATTTTGATAACACATGGGTGGGATTCAATCAGGAGTAACACTGTACTTAGTGGGTAGTTGTTTGCTTTTGGTATGAATATTATAGTCTGATATTTGTTAATATGGACAGCCACCTCTTGAGAGCAGGTTTTTATTGGGCAATATAAACCAATGACAAGAAGTTCGTAAACGCATTTGAGAATGTCGGCTACGAGGACTGTCCGATCTATATTTAAGGTCGCATTGCTTTCTTTCCCTTTTGAAGTTTATTTGCATATCGAAATACCTTGCACATTTTTTTGTACTGTGCATTTGGTTCCTGAATAATCAGCCATTTTAGATTGGTTACATTCTAGCGATAAAGCGTCGAGGCGTAAACTGGCCTACAGTGATCCGCACCGCCGCACACGAAAACTGCAGATCCTGAAATGACCTCAACAACCGCGGAGAAGCCTAACGGTAGATATCCGTGAACTAAAAGCATCTACAAGTGGGCACGGAAAGTTCATCGTAACACGTATAGGTTCTAAAGCTTACTGGAATCACCAGGGAGTATAAATAATAAATAGGACATGTCAGACGTTTATAAAAGAGTACGGTGTACGTGCAATATTGATGGAAAGGTTAGACCAAATACAGGGGCGAGAGAGGTTTATCGCGGTAATTTGGCGGCAGAGCAGCAAAACTCAGAAGCAAACATTTGCTCAACACAATTCCAGGTATATAGGGAGAGAATAACAAAACCACAAGTTAAACCAGTGCTGTGCGACTTTGGAGATTGCGGCAACGTCGAGTACGCAGTCACTGGTACGCGTCCCTTACAAAGGCGCTCGCCGCGGCGTCTAGGGAGGTACAGGGTCTTTGGCTGACAGACCGGGCTGTTCGTATGATCACAACACCGAATAGGCCGGCGCGAGGGATGCAATTACTTGGATAGGATTATGGAAATGAAGACGGACCTTGTAGGGACACGACGGGAGTGGATTGAGCGGCAATCGGGAGCCGAAGGAGAAAGGGGTAGAGCAGCTAGGCCTTTACCGCCTTCTCGACGCACCTTCTCAGGTCAAAAGGTCATCGGCAAGGTGCACGGAGCGCTAGAATATGAGACCTACCATTAAAATCAAGGACTTTGTGTCGTGTTCAAATGCGATGTGTTGTAGCCCTAGTAGTCATGTGTTTCTATGGGGATGCTACATATAACATAATGCTATTGACTATTGAATCTAGGAGACGGCGCCGAGAGTCGGTTTCGCCTCTAGTCCGAGCAATTTCGTTTGCAGTTTTCGTTCTCTTCTTTGCTGCATAGCACACGTGAGGTGTTCCTGTGAGAGTTTTATCAAAAAGCACGTCTATGCACTTAACCCTGAGTGTAGCAAATTGGCTTCACAAAAAAACAAAATCAATGCTTCTAAACGACCTGAAACGCTCTCTACAGAATCTAAACTTACGCCTAAAAGGACACCCAGTGACACCCACACTCATGGTTAAGTATATGCATGTGCTCTTCCTTGTCAGCTAGCTCTGTTACTAATCGCCCCTTGAAAATGTGCTCAGCTGCTCTGGACAGGCAGGGAAGCATACTTATAGGGGGATATGCCAAAGAGACTCCTTGCGGTTTACCAGGTTTTGGAAGGTGCGGCATACCGTTTGTCCACGCTTAGGAAAGTCTGCGCTGGCGAGCGTTTTATCTTTAATGCGCTTGAATACATTTAGATGGTTCTGAATACGCACCGCTTGAGAATGGACTGCATCTGGGCGGTGCTTTTCCTGAGTGTGATCATGATTCTGATCTTTTATGTTGAGATTGGCTTAATGAAAATCTCTGTAGTATACTAAAAAAATCAACGCGCGAAAAGAGCAGTTATAATCGGTTGAGTTGTTTTCTACTCTTAGTTGCGGCACTGCGTGGCGCATTCGCATTTTGGTAGACACGATGTTGGACCTTTTGTACCTCATACCAGACGCTTCCTACATGGGAGTTATGTTCTCGTTTTCAAGCACACTGAGGAGAGCAGTCGGAAAACACTACAATTATTTGAGTCCCTCATATGCTATCAATTAAGATTGCCATAATTTATTTTTTCGACTTTAAGATCATGTCTACCGCTTCTTGCGGTTTTCAGGCGATATGGCCTTAATTGTAGAAGTTAAACTTTAGAGCGCATAACCATTATTTTTCTGAAAAATAAACACTTTTATGAAGAAGATGGTCTCCGCATAAAAATCTGTCTTCACAAGAAGTTTTATAAAATATCTTTGCTGTGTTTGTGCAAACGCAGTATTTTGCAATTTATTTAAAGCGAGTTTTGTGCCTTCCAATTTGAGCGTAAAAGCGCTACATCCACATACATGCCAGAGTGCTTACATATTGTGGAAGTAACTGGACTTGAACCCTCGTCTGAAGAAGCCGCGTACAGAGCCAGTCAAATAATTTATGGTCATTTGGAAGACAAATATATTACAGGTCAAGGAAGATTTTGAAGATCCAGAAATCCTCGAGTTCAAGAGCAACATAGGTAACAAAAATACGCGCAGGGCGATTTTTTCTACAGAATATTTTTTGTAGACTTACAATGGGCAATTAAAGTATTGTTTCAAGGGCTGACAATACAGCGATTGAGTCATCAATTTCCCTTACGACCGAGCTTGGAACCCACCATAAGGCATACCTTAATTGCACAGAAGGATGGACATATTGAGATATTTTGGGTTTTCCTAACAGTTCTTCTGGCATATTGGCTACCGACTCTCCGCGGTATGGTTTATCATCATTTTAGTAATGCGCGTTACTGAAAAAAAATCGATAAACAACGGGGATCAAACCGGCAACACCCCGATAGATGACGACCATGCCTAGCGCGCTAGCCTCTAGATGAAGCTTCTACTGTGTCATATGCTAGCAGACGATACTTCAGGGGGTGTGTGATGGTCGCTGATGTTATATCATCTGTCTTTCTACAACAACGACAAAGTCGATGGGCATAAGGAGAACATTTTTATGCTTCAAAGTGTATTACAAGCGAAAGTGGGGACGGAGATGAGTGGGGGGGGGGGGAAGATAGAGGCAGGAACAGAACCTCACCGCCGCTAAAGAGGTGATCGGGCGGTTGAGAAGTGATGCGCCCAGGCGCTAACCCAGGCTGAGGACCACTACCACCACCACCCAAAGCGTTTCCGAGTTCGCGACGCGCCGCAAACGAGGCAAAGTCATTATTCATGTCTTAGCACGGGGCCTTGAAACGGCGGACTTCGCGTCTGAGGGCTCCGGGGGGTGTGTGGCTGTTAGTTCTGCCATTGTGCTTGTCTCAAAAACGTCACCCGCCTCCCTTCCTCTTTTCCCGCTCGGTGTTACTCGTCGTTAAGAAGCGCCCGCTTGCTTGGCTTGCCTTGGTTAGAGCCCGTGGAACATGTGGGACACGGTTGTTCGGTCAGTGTCCTCTTCTTCAGTCGGCCAGTTGTTTTTGCACAGAGACGTTACTTCCATTCTTCCCCCTAACCTATTTATTCTCCTTGCTTTTTCTCGTTCCTTTTCAACTTTCCCTCGCCCCTCCCCCCCTCCTTTTGTATTTCCTTTTTCCCGTGTGTGCGAGCCACCGTCGGTGGCAGTAGAATGGGCATCAGGACTCAGGTTCGATCTTGTTGTGAAGATGAGTGTCGAGGACACATGGAGAAAAAAAAACACTTGTCCATGTGTGTGTCCCGCTCCCCTGCTCTCCGCAGGCCATTCGAAGAGTCGACAAATCCATCTCGCAAAATAGAATCGTGTCATGAATGGCGAAGAACGCCGCTCTCCGCAAAAACCGACTTGCACTTACGCATAGGCGACGTACGCTTATAAACGCACTCACATACAAATACACATATGTTAACGATTGTGGTCCCTGTCCAGAGATCCAATACGTCTGTGGTACGCGACAGCTCTGCGCAGAAATATATTCGGCAATGTAATATGTGCAACGTATGTACATTGTGGATACAGGTATTGTGGATAAGTCTTATATTTCATAGAACGTAGGCGCACTACTACGATCCAGCCAGTTTCTGAAACCATAAAAATGCAAACATGTGAACTTACTTCTTGCTTGGACATAGACTGTGACGTATAGTTTGTTACGTACTAAATAAATAGTTACAAACAAATATAAACTCTCTGTAACCCATTTGACAAATGCAGTTGAGTGCTTACTCGTTTTCGAACAGCCAACCTATAAACAAATAGGTTGGCAATTTCTGCGGTGTATAATAAAACCTCTAAGAAGCACCGTTGCCATTAATATGTTGATGACACTGCACAGCACTAGAGATACAGAAGAATCATCGTTTCACGATAATACAAGTTTAAAAAGATAAGAGCAGGTGGTAACGGATGAAATGACACTGGTTCTAACTAGGAGTATGCCGCATCTCGGAAATGTATTAATAGCGTAAAATTTTGAGATATGGGTTTGCGGAAGTTGTCTCTGTTGAATATATGTAAATAATGTTCCGCTTAACTTCTGTTCTGCTTGAGAAAGTACAACTAAGTCCAATAACCTTAACGTGATCACGATGAAAACAATTAGACATTTTTGCTCCACGGACATATTAGCCTTAGCCAAAATTAATTGTCAGAGCAATTAAACGGTTTATATTCGTCTAAAACGTGTCATAGTTAAACGTATGACTAAAGAGAGGGCACTCTTAACGTGAATTCGTTCATTAGTTTATAGTGTGTTATAGATTCTATGGACCCGCGCTATGCCTTCTTTGTCATGTACCACGTGTGTAGAGTTATTAAGCTTGATGACTCTTTTCTGCACGATGCTCTTTCAAAAAATGCAAGATTGAGGAATGGCAACATTGGTTTGTATTTCACATCCAATGTGACACTCTGCTAGCCGATAATGCCAAGTCAGTTTTAAAATGAGACGTTGGAAATTTCCGAAATTTTGAATGATTTACGAATTCGTCTAACTAGACCTAACATTAGGTGTTTCTTCTGGGTTGGTATGGAGTCGCCTGCCATTTTAGATGAATAGCACTAGTATATTTTTATTTGCCCTCATGATATTAAGCTCATACTGAAGTAATACTTTTTGGCAGTTACAATATACGTAATATTGTGTAGTAGTAATCTTCTTGTGTGAGCAATGTGTAGTTCATAAATTGTTCAATTAGAGAACCTACTTGATTTTGTATCTGTTAACATAGTATAAAAACGTACTTACGGTAGCTGCGCCGTATCTTTACCAGTTAATATGTGTCGTCGTCACGTATATATATATATATATATATATATATATATATATATATATATGCCTCCAAAATTCGCTTTCCTCAGAATAATTTATACTTTGAAGAGGAAATCGACTAATAATGCATTTGACCCATTTCATATGTCCAGCGTCGCATGAAGCACCGAACATTGTACTCTACCCTGGGCGGTGTAAACTTGTTGTTGTTGTTGCTTTTGTTGCTGTTGTTCTTGTTGCTTCTGCTGCTGCTGCTGCCGCTGCTGTTGTTGTTGTTGTGTTTCACACCGCCAACCCGATTGTCCTCCTTGTCTCCCCCGTGTGGGTTAGCCAGACGGTCAAACGAGCCGCCGAAAACTCTGTGATGAACGACCTGGCGAGCCTGTCCAGATTCAGTACAGTCATAGATTCAGATGCAAGGGAAAAGACGGATAGAGAAAAAGAGTGATTAGTGAGAGAAGGCAAACGGCCAACCAGAGAGACAGAGAGCGCGCGAAAAACCTGTGCGACCCGGATGATGGTAGTGGTGATGACGACGAAGACGACGACGGCGACAAGGTCAAAATGATTGTGATGGATTACCGCGGACTCCTGGGAGCGATGCCCCCGTATCCGGGAGACGCATTATTGCTGGTGCCGCTGGTCGAGAAATGATCGAACCAACGAAAGTAGGACCGATTATTCCTACTGATCTTCTGCCTTACGGTGGAAGTGGGGGGATTGTCGGTCGCAGCAATAGCGGAACAATCCGCGGAAAGAATGCCCCACCTACCCACCTACGGACGTCTACGCAGGACCATCCAAGTACTGTTCGTCGTCGTATTATGAGAATGAGGACGAGTACAACGAATGTAACAATACATGCGCATACATACGCAACGACGCACTGTTTGCCAACTAGAATTAAAAACATTTTTTAAGGAAGTTGCTTTTAATTCTAGACTATCCTCCCCGTCCCCTACGGGCTTGGCACTTAACCTGAGGTATATACCTTCAATGCACCGAGGGCCGGACATGTTAAGATATCTAGGGTTTCCCCAACAGTCCTTGTGGCAGCCGCATGGCCGCTGACTCTCAGCGGTCTATGGTTTATCATCTATTCTCAATGAGCATCGCTCTAATAAAATTCGACCAATAACAGGGATCGAACCGGCGACACCCCGGTAGATGACAACCATGACTAGCGCACTAGTCCCCAAGACCACGCCACCACATTTTGTTTGCCGACAGCCGCACTGCACCTATACAGTGCATCCAGCCCACGAATGATAATGTACAACGTTGCACAGGAACGGCATTCGCGCTCTTCTCGTAGTCGTCACACGAGTGTGACGGCATTCGATGACGAGATTGTCGACAGACAACGTAGCGTTGTCTGTCGACAATCTCTCGACAATCTCATGCAGTGTCTGCTCAGATTAACGGGCATTAATGAATTGTTTAATGCTTGGTTGCTGCTTGGATCTGCTCACGAATGTGACCGATCGGCAGTGAGTCAGAAAGGCATCATAATCATTGTTCTCTAACCCCGGCTCGTCCAAAGTCTCACCGAGAACTGAAACGACCCTGGCTGACGACGAGCGCGACAACGAGCAAAGCATCAGGCAGTAATGTTGTATTAGTTAGGCCTTTGACCAGAAAAGTGTGCTTAACAGGATCGGTAGTACTGCTATTTAGAATGGAACTTGGTCTTGGTGTACGTCTGGCTGCATACTGCAGTGTACCAACGCAACTTCGAGTGGTTTGAACTTCTGCTCTGGGCTTCTACATGTGAATAAAGAATCTTGCTGCATAACATTCGTTTGGTAGGTACAGTTGTTTGTATGTACATCCCAAACTTACTTTTTCCGGCTGACTTTCAGCCAACATTTAACGTCCACGGGTTTGTTTTCGCAGTGCTTCGAACGGCGGACACCATAAATACAAATGTAAAGCCACGGTGGGGCTCGAACTTTTGCACCTATGTGACTCGTTCGGTCGCAAAGCGCACGCGAATGCACCACACCGCCGGGCTGGACTCTACTCCCCAAACAACTGACTCACTATCTGGGAGCCCACAGCAAGCCATGTATAGAAAATTATAGCATGGCTATCACTCACTTGTGTGTTCGTCCTCTTCGTCGTGAAATTTACGAGACGTACTCCCAATGCACTTGCGCGCAGAACTGCACTAAGTACCACGCAGTTAACTGTCCGGCGCTTCGAAAGAGGTCGCGGCACTTTCCGCCTTGTCAGGACGGCAGAGAACAGAAAGCAACCATATACTATGTTTGAATGCAATAAATAATGGTGATGAATATAGAAAAACATGCTAAGTACGGAAATACTTTAGTTTTACTTCGCTGAAGTGGACATTCTTTATGCGCTTCTTTTTTGTTATTGTCCCCTTTTAATGTTGATTTCTGACCGCCATTCCATTCCGTCGTCTGCTCATCCTCGCAGGTCGTTTTTCCTTTTTTTATTATTCCTTAATGTTTTATCCTATGCAGGTATTTTTGGAAGCACCCGTGTGCCGTCAATACCTGTATAAGGGACGTCGTCATCCCACTCCCAATTAAACGATTTCTCCTCGTACCGTTCTCTAAGCGTCTGTCTCCGGCAGACTTTTTTTTTTCACAGAGACCAGTTATATATGCGCTCGCGATTTGTATTACCAGTTGTGCTTTCACGAGTTGTTTCTTGTTCTTCTCCAACGTTATGGCGTTTTTTTTTTATTTTTTTTTATATAGAGGACTAACTGGAAAATGCGGTTGCACCCGTGGGCACCGCGGCAGGGGAGCTCCCTGCAGATGCGGGCCGGTAGTGTGGGGCTCCAACCCACTAAAAACCAGTAATGTCCCCGTCCCCCACACTGACTGGAAACTGCGCTACGTTATGGCGTTTGGTCTCCTTTGTTGAACTCCGACTTTGTTGTTGTTGATGTTGTTACATTGTTACACCCTGCTAATCTGTATGCTCACCCCGTTCAAAGCAAAGCGAATGTCTCTGTGGATTTTGCTGCCAGTAGAAAGTACCGCCGCCCTTTTTCGCATGCTAGCTCGTGCCCAATCATTCAGCCGTTTACCATATCGATGGTTACTTGTGCTCTTCCCGGAGACTTGCCTATTTTGAGCGCTGTGTTCAAGATGGCTAGGTTGTCTGCGTAGCCGATCGCCTGTATGTCTTTCAACAGCAATCATGGCAAAGTCTGTGGATTCCTTTGGATGACTGACCTGCTGCTGCTGAGGTAGAAAACTATGCTCTTTGAAAGAAACAGGGAGATTTCCTGTGTTTGTCCCAATCTCTGTAGCCTATTGGACTGGCTTAACGTGCACCATATTTTAGATTCTAAGGGAATGCCATTTGCCGTCACACAACATAGTTTACTGCTAACTGAACGCCGTAACCAGTAAACCATTATACAACAAACCTTATGTGAGAACAAAGCACCCTTTTTCAAAAGAAATATAAGGGCAAGCCCTCGGACATCGGACGGACAGCTCGGCCGTTTAGACAGCAGTGTATTATTATTGATTAGTTAGTTTGTAGGTACGGAGTAGTACACAAGTGATAGGACGTACAAGAGAGCGGCTCAAAATGTAGCTAGTTCGACATCAATAAATGCGCGGGGGTTCTTGAACCCGGACATCACAAAGATGAACTTAATGACGGCGGTACAGCTTTATTGACCGATACCAATTTCTACGGGTCTCTGCATTTTGCGATGATATTTAGACTATACAGAGTACGTAAGAAACAGTAATACGAATAGTCATAATAATCATAATTATCAAGATCATCGTAACAACATAATTACCCTATTCGATGCCTAGCCTAAACGAAACGGGCACGGGTGATCGTCACACTACACGCCTGCAAGGCACATTGGCCTAGCTAATCTTCCGTCATAGGTGTCCCACATACTATAATGTAATCTGTGGAAAATAATAATGAAAGTAATATGAAGAGAATGAAATTAGCATGACTCACTCTCTAGCCTATTGTCTTCATCACAATAACTCTATCTATAACTTAGGTACAAATGGACATACATACGCTAACACAAGCAATCGTTTTTACGTCAAGTGCACACACACGTATGCACACGTCAAGCGCAATACCGCCACACCGTGACCTTGCCGATGTGTTCTCACGACGGAAGGACCGGCGATTTTGGTGTCCATCGGTAGCCGGACGTCTCGGCCAGGCTGAAGCCTGAAGTTCTTCTTTCATCACCACTGAATGTGATCCAATAGCGCATGAACGAGCCACTCGAGTAGTAATCGTTTCGTAGCGCCACTACTAGAAGTCTCGGTGGGGCGTAGTAGAACAAATCGAATGACTCGTCTATGGATGAGACTAAAGGACTGGTGCAGCTGCCCATGCTTCCACCGCAGCATCAGCAGCAGCAGCTGCTGTTGCAGACCAAACGACAGTGCTGCCCTCAATAGACGGGATCAAACGAAGCCCAGACCCTGAAACTGGCGAGATCGGGACCAACCGGCCCACACTGAAGTCTCTCCTGTCTTGGAGCGACCTCGATCGGATAAAGCTATGTACAATCGAATTGGTGCGCGCGGTTCTGGCTTGCTCGCTGAAATATGCCATGGCTGACTGTCTGTCTGTTTGTATGTCTATCTATCTATCTATCTATCCATCTATCTATCTATTTATTTATCTATCTGGCTCTCTCTGACTCTGTTGGATGATGAGCATAGAGGTCGAGAGATCAAAGCTAGCTAGACTATCTAGAAACGGGACAAGGAGGTTCATCCCGTAGCCCGACCGGCGGGGCTCGCTGCAGCCGTCCATCGATGCGCCATTGACTTCGTCTGTGCCACTCAGCCGCTAGGGCGAAACGATCAATCGCTCATTATTGGTGACGTTTTGACATCTCACCTTGAAAGGCTATTGATCTACTAAACAGCAGATCTACACACATATATATATATATATATATATATATATATATATATATATATATACATATATATATATATATATATATATATATATATATATATATATATATATATATATATATATATACATATACGATATATATGTATTTCCATTATTATTCTGCTAAGGCATTCATTTGTTCGCAACCCCGGCTACCGAAATAGCTCGTATCCGAAAAACAATCCGAACAGAGACAATACCGGCACAGATGTCACATGAGAGTAGATATTTGTCCATCGTGAGAGGCTGCTTTACAGACCAATACCTACCCCGTCGAGCCAAAATTCTCGATCTTTGCTTGCTCTAACGCTAAAGCGCGTAGGCGATTCTAAGCCGGTAACATTGCGAGTGTTTTACCACCCACATACTGCTGCTCTGTTGAATTATGCTGACTATGCATCGAATAATCATTGTTTTGTCTGGTTCTAACCTTAAACGAAGTCACTGACCCCCGTGTTGTCTCGTGATGTCCTAAGATGAATTTGTAGCTAATAGCCGATCGTGATAGCAGAGTCTGGCGACAATCGTAACCGGTTATGTCGGTCCTGTCACCAAGAAGGCTACGGACCGGAGGTGTCATAGTTTGGTAAACGTACACGGACCACGTAAATGACAATGCATTTAAGCGGTAGCGCATCATCCTGTAGAGTTGTTCTTCCTTCGGCGTTTTCGGCTGGTCGACTGGCCAAAAGATATTCGCCTCGTCTCCTAACGGGGAAAAGCTCGAGCTGGTGGTCGGCTCGAGCTTGTTGTTGAACTTTATGGAGCGTGAAGTTGGCGCCGATGGGCAATGATCCGTTTCAATGATTTGACAATAGAGATTCTGATAGTAGTATTTCTAACATACTCGGGAGCGGGGCTAGGCAACCAGTTCGGTCACATTTAGCTGATACCTAACGTTTGTACAAGGAAGAGACCAGATCTCGTTATACACATATATGTATATATATATATATATATATATATATATATATATATATATATATATATATATATATATATGTATATATATATATATATATATATATATATATATGTACCATATTTTAAGTATGAAAAATAAATGCATAATCCACAATTTTCGCAAATTAGGGGGACGCAATATGTCGTAAAATAATGCAAAAAGTAAAGTCCCTGTTTTAAGTTGGCTTATCGTATGTTTAAACTTAATTTCGCATTTGATGTTCTTCTGGAACGTCAGATCAAGGTATTTATAGTAGTGTATCTCACCAATTATCGAACGATTGTAGTGTACCTTAAGAACTAATATAATATAATAAGAGGCAATTGAGACGAAGCATAATCTAGTATCATTACATCTGTTCATAGCAGATTTTCAACGTTCGTATTAGCATAACCGTTCGTATAGCATAATAGTATTAACCAAGCAAGATGGCTTAGTGGCAAATGCCTTTGCCTTGCATTCGGGAGGTCTGGGTTCGAGACCCAGACCGGCGACTCCTAAATTGGTTTTCATGGTTCCCAATTTAAACAAGGTGAATGCCGAAGTGGTTTAAAAAATTACCATAATCGAAAAAAAAAAACAACGGGGAGCACAGACGTCTCAATAAAAAAGAGATGGTGCATTACCATTCAACCCCCCATTAAGTTTTTTTTTTAGTAGCATAACAACCTAAGGAAGCATATGAGTGAAAGGTAATGGTAAGTGGTGGCTCAGTATCGTTCCCCGTTTTGATTTTCATAATTTTCGTTTTTGGCATTAAGACATAGATTGTTGATTCGCAACCAGAGATTGATTCTAGCCATAGATCCTCCCGTGAGAGTGATACCAACATGGAGCATATTAGCTTATTTTTGGTATTACTCTTAAGGGAGGATCAGGATGCATGTATCATTTGCAAACTGTTTTTTTACGTCACTGCAAAATAAGTGTAGATCTTTAATCTATTAAACAGTATTGGTTCCAGAACAGAACTCTGACGTACGCCTTGACTGACAAAAGCAGGTTCATTCAAACATTTTTATACTTTGTACGCTGTTGCCTGTCAGATAAGTTGTCTTCAAGTATGTCGTATTTTGGCTTGCATAGCCGTAAAGCCTTTAATTTATTTATTAATCTTATCCGATCTACACAGTCGAATGCTTTCTGTAAAATAAGAAAGACCAGATAAACTTGTTTTTCGTCTTTATCATTGCTTCAATGAAATTTAGAACACCAATAATCTTCAGTACTTCGCCTTTCCCTAAACCGAATGGTTCCGGATAAATAATGTCGTTTTTTTTCAGTAAAATCAACTAATTGAAAATGTAATGTTTGTCTCCAGAATTTTGCCAAATACAGTCGTAATAGAGAGATGTCTATTGCTGTCAAGGCAAATCTTACCCCCTTTAGAAAACTGCGTAACTAAAGATGACCTAAATATTGTGGGGAAAGTTCTAGTTTGTAGGCATATTGTGCCAAAGTGTTCTTACAATGGTGCCAGAACGTCTGCATTTTCTTTTACCAATTTCGTTGGAATCTTATCAATTCCCTCACTTAACTTTTTTTTAGAAATTTAACAGCTTGCGGTACTTGATTATTTTGTTTGATGGGTCATTAAGATCAGTTAGAAGTGTTTTACTACTGGAACCCTTGTATATATATATATATATATATATATATATATATATATATATATATATATATATATATATATATATACAACGTGGTATAGAATTCACATGACATTCATTGTATATATTTATATAGATATACATCTTCCACATAGTACCGTTGCAATCACTGTTAACGGTCTACCTGCCCCGCCAACTAAGTTCCAACATGTAACAGACTAAAATATCGATAGCCCAACAGAGAAAACACATTAGTTGTTAGTTTTGGGGAACTGTAACTAAATATAATGTTTATTTAAAGAAATTTGTAATGACTGTAATATGTATCAATACTTGATTACAAATCTGGACAAAAACATAGCTAGCTGACAACAACGTAGCTATTCTACCGAAAGTGATTGATACCGTATCATTATGGGCAAAGGAAACCGCATATAAATATCTACTTCCAAGTCTGCCGTTCTCAAGACAATGCCAGATACAATTCAGTATATGCTAAATGGCCAACCCATTTCTGAAGTCTCACTCTACAAAGACCTTGGGGTAATTTCTACAAAGACTTTGGGGTCAGTGTTGTCCACCACGCAAGCGTATAACATTGCCTCGTGTTAGCGAATACCAATCCTACGCCTATTATCGCATGTTTAAACAGCTAACGCGTCAACGAGTCGTTTTACTAGGTATTTTGTTCTAAGACCAAATAATCTCCGAAGTGGCGTCTCTATCTACCCTCACGAGGTTGTTCGTGTGGACGTTGTGATTAACTCATTTGCCTCGAGGATTGCACGTCGTTCACAGATTCGAAACGACTTTGCTTCTATTGTAATACCCCTTTTTCAATAATGGCGATATGATAAAAAAAAACATCGCTATATCTGGAATATCCCTTTTTAAGTTTTAATAACAATAATTCTCTATATTTGCTACTTCAGTTGCTATCTAGCGATTCGGAAATGGATAATGTTACGTTAGTATATGTACACTTTCGACTACAAGTATTTAAGAATACTTGTTGCAGGTCTAGCAAGACAAGAAGGTTCTTCTAGTTTTTCATTATAGCATATAGTATAATGGTAGTCGAGGTGTTTGTTTTCAAGGAACGCACATCTTTAAAGCTGACTCGTCCTCTCAGTATCGCAGAAGAGTGACTGGGAGCTTCTTAATGCGCAGTGCAAAGGTATCATTTTAAAAACGCGATATAGTTTGCCTCGAGTGAAAAAATACGACAATTTTAAATCCGCACGGCTGATGGACGCTTCTTACAAATGAAGTGGTTAACTCGGTTCTGGTAGCCACTGAATTGGTGAAATAGGCCAACTGGGTACCACGCAGACATCTTTCCTTGTCAGCTTAATGAAGCCCGACGTGCGGCGTTTAGCTCAGAACATTATTTTTAAGGGTACCCATAACCAATAGAGCCGTCAAGGTTCGAGATCATCTCCTCTCTGTGCTACTTGCTTGAAGATTTTTGTAATCTACTTTTCGGTCGTCATTACGCGGTTACGTTAAAATCAGGCGTGCACTTGTGGCAGCATCAATCAGCGTCTTGGAAATCGCTCTGGCTTCGCTTTTTGGCGTGCCTAAAAACAGCTTCTGTTTTTTTTACTGTTTTTTACTTTCAGTAGCGGCAATCCGACCGTTTTTTTTGACAGAGTTTTAGCGCCTTTTCTATTCCGACGCTGACCAACCGTTTTTTTTCTGGATGTAGATCTAGGATTCAAGCACACAAGGAATCCTAGCCGATTGAAGTGCCGTCAAAATTGTGGTATTGATCGGTGCGCGTCAAGGGTTGCGGGCGGCATGACAGTCCGTAAGAGCTGTTGGGTTGTCACGGTGATATAAAGACATTTTAACGAGTGACGCTCTCAGCTAAAGACCGATGCTCGCCTACGCGAAACGTCGAGCAGGACACCACCCTTTGCTGATTGGTATGGTCACGGTTTAGAGATGAAGCCGGGCTACCCCGACCGGAGCGGAAACGTGTTTAACGTGATTTTCATTTACATGAAACAGAAACAATGTATGAAACGCCATTGTTTCATACACTATTTCTGGTAGAGTGGGGTAGCCTGGAACTGCTCGTCTTCGGTGTAGCGTTTGTGACGTTAATGCGGGATCTAGGCCACGGCTAATGCCGGCCATTTGGGGTCAACTAAGATCGTTGAATTAAGATAGTCCCAGTCCGCCTATAGACACCGGTCCGAATATATGTTATCAAGCAAGAAGGGCCAGATGCGAGTTTAGAACCTAGGTGGCGCTGCTCGTGGTTAAAGGATTTATCGCTTCAAGTGGAGATTGAAAACCCGTAATATTACACACAAGTGGGTCATGAACTTTTCTAACGGCTAAGAACGTGGGCCGCCCACAAAGACTTCGATAAGCGGCAGCCGCCCCCTGTATATCTGTCCAAATGAATACCACTGTACAGCATTATTACCACTGATAAAAAGATAGTCCCAAATTTTTCAGGTATTCTCCTTTTAGGCGCAACTGGGCAAAAGAGTACAGAGTCTTTATTATGTCCAGGCTTGTATGTCTGGTTGTCGAACGGCAGGCTGCTTATATTAGACTTAATGAACGTCGTATAAGACGATCTCGGGCCACCCGCTAGTACACGATCGTTCAGGCATTTGACGCAGACGTAGGTGAATTATTAAACGGGCGAACTCCTTTACGCAATGAGCAGAACCAGAAAAAACTAGACGCTCGCTTGGGCGAAACTGTCGATACATAGATAATCTGTAGCGCGCGAGATCCCTACAAATTAGTTCCACTGGCAAATGGAACGCGGAATCTTCGCAATTCTAAGCCTGTTGGAAACGGAAGAAGGTATCTAATTAAAAACAACCATATTGACTTCTATCTCGTAGGACAGAATGTAACTTTAATGTTTCAATTTCAAAATCAATCTACAAATTGAGCAAGTTAACCCATCTTAGTTATTAAAGAAGTACTCTTCATTGTTAGCCACAACCTCCCCCCTTACCTGGATCAGACTATATATCTATGGCAAATAATTTCTGCATCTAGAAGAATGTCTCTAAGTGTGTTTTTCTGCATCTAGTGAAGTGATTTTCCTACAGATAGTTCCACAGACATCCGAATCGATGCTTGATTGAGTGGTTTATTCGCTTGATAAGTTTGTGTACACATATCACCCTATTATATCAGGGGCGCATAACACTGCAGCTATGCCACGCAGATGATGCGACGTCCGGCGAGTACGCTAAATGTGGTAACATTTCTCAATCAAAGCTTGCTAAGTTGCAGACACTAGGTCAGCTCACATGTGGCCTTGCGTTATCTTTAGTGGAAATAATGCTTTTTCTGTTCACGAAACTACTCTTTCATTGAAGGGTGGCAAAAACTCGGTCAAGCTGTCACAGTAGACACCCGTGACTATCGCTTGACTACTATGAACAAACACGTGGTAGACGATGCCACGGCTATCTCCCACAAGTAACGGCGCAAAATCTTACGCGAATAATTTTGTCTCCTTTGCGCAAATTATAAGTCATATAGCAAGTATCAACAACGAATGGAATAACTTTACAAAACTCTCAAGGATTCTGCGGTCGAGGATTGCGCTCACGTAAATATCTGCCTAGCGGACTTTTCAGAGGCGTGTGATTCCTGAAGAGTCGCATGACAATAACATGAAAAAGTTGTTAAAACTAAGTGAGTAAATTGCTTGGAGAAACTAGAGTTGGTTGCCCGGGATGTAGCTGAAGAAAAAATGCGCACGAACATTGCACTCTGCGCAGGGCTGGGTTTGAGAAGCCCGCCCTTTCCCACCGACGATAAGCAAATTTGAATCAACTTTTGGTTCAAACAGAGACAAAATTCCAAAACAATGGAATGCCACAACCTGCCCATTGATTGACCGAACGACCTGACCGAGAGAAACAATCATATAATACGCTTCCAAGAAAACGTCTATGAAGCTCATTGAGCGAATACGTTTGTAAATATTATAATTGACTAAAAAAAAATACTTTCGGGGCTGACTCTCAGCCAAGAGGGACTGCTTTTCGCATTGCTTCATAGACGGACCCCCATAAATACAAATGTGCAACGGTGGGGTTCGAACCCGCGCACCTATGTGTCTCTTCCAGTCGCGAGGCGCAGACGCATGCCACCACGCCACCGGGCTCGACTGTCTAATTGACTAACATGTTAAAATGTGGCTTTTTTTATTCGGAGTACCGAAATTTGCACAATGTCTAGATCGGCATAATAGCGTAAGCGTAATTCATTTTAAATTACATCCCGCAGCGATAAGCAGGGAAAAATAAACAACAAGTGTGGAATCTTTTATAGGAGTTAATGGGATTCGTTTCGAAACGTGTCGAGATGGCCCACTGAATCGCTCCGGCAGACAACGAAGACAAAATACGGCTAAAACTTCACCATCGTATATTACCTTTCGTGTGTTAAATTCCAAATGCACTCCTTTTAGCTATTCGATATTTTGATATTCACATCGCATCATATATTGATATCGCCGCCCAGAAGCCTCCGTTGATCCTCCGTTGTGGAATAGAAAGCGTCATCCATTTTGGCCGAGTCTGCTCGCTTCCACACATCGGCCACGGTCTATTCTGTGCATACGGAAAAAATGAATTATGTTACGAAATACGTTTTCGTTCTTGCGGCCTTTGTGCCTGCTTAGGTGTGATAAGCACCACATAAGTGCATTCCCGCTTGATTGCCGCTTTGCATCGAACCAGATAAAGACGCATACGTCAAGCAGCGAATTGTTTGCTACCTGCTTCGACTACTATTAAAGGCTATTGCGTGGAAATGACGATAGCCTACCAGTAGAAGATAAATCTGTAAGATGATGAAATGCAGAAGCGTAAAAAGTGCACACAAGGAAAAGCGACAGATATCGAACGATAGATGCGCGCCATCCCCAGGCTGGCTGGCTGGCAGGTCGTTTGCAGTGAAGAGTCCAAACGGGCAGAAAACAGACGCGTTACCCATATACCATTTTAAGCATTTTTACTATTGGGGCAGTCATAAAACCAAACAATTAATCTTTTCCCTAACTTCTTCTTTTGCCGATCCCAAATTTCCAAAACAAGCGCTATCTTCTATGCATGCCGTATATATATATATATATATATATTAACTAGGTCTGCCACGTACTTTTATAGACGTTTTTATGGCTACAATTTCTGGAAATCAAACTTTATTTTCAAATACCTATATGGTAGGGAAAAGAATGCCGTTCAACAGGAATAGGTTAGAGCAACTTTCACTGTTTTTTTCGTATCTACACGCACGCATGGGGGAATAACTTCAGCCGGGGTTCGACAGACATTCCTGGAATGTTGAACGAGTGTCAAGAAGGTTCCACAGATTACGGAGGGCAGCAATACACAGGGAAGAGAATGAAATAGCCCGTCTTCGACAAGTTGAAAGTATTTGCTCCCATCAGTTTACATCCCCTGCAATACTATGTCCTAAAACTTTACCAGATACGTGAATCAATTTGTATGAGGGATGTTCCTGGCGCACGAATGATATACATATGTATATATAAAAAATACATTTGGTACATTTGATCAAGAATTTGCAACAATAAAAAAATCAATAATAATTAAATAATAATGAATAATATTAAAATAATATATTAAACATATTCTTCAAACACACTTTCCATATCGCCTATGTACATTAGCCTTGTGTTTGCCGCTTCTATAAGAGCAAGAGTGATTTATTACAGATTCCCTCCCACCCATAGGCTAGATCAAAACATGATGGAAAAGGTTCTGAACCTGTACGAGAGCAAACCTCTAAAATAGTTACTGCTATTTGAACTACTTTATTTTTCCGAAATAAATGCAATGTTGTCTTAGAACATTGCATTTATTTTGGATCCAATCCGGAGATTACTCGTGAAACATTTCCTTGGAGACTAAAACAAGTAAATGTTTCCCAACCATATATATATATATGATCATGCTTCAGCTAACTTAAAGAAACATATGTGTGACATACGTTTCAGCCATTACCTTGTTTTCCTTTGCCGCTAATTCACGTGCCGCTGTACCCCTTGCAAGAGATACAGCACGAGCACATAGATGTCATAGATAGGTAGACCGCGTATTATCAGCTTGTGTGGTGGAACGTGATCTATACCTTGCGTGTAAGTAATTTTGCCCGGAAAATATATATAATTTTAAAACGTTGAGGCCACTGACTATATGGTTAGATCCTCTTCCCCTCCTTTGCGTACTCGGCTAGGCAGAAAATGTCTAGCTAGTCTTTAGAATTTGCAAGAGTAACAATGCCGTTAGCGCAGAACACAGCTATCACGTTCGATACAGATCACAAAGGCACATTCTCCTGAAGCGTTTGGTATACATTTTACTGCTATCATGTAATTTTCGTAAATATAACAAGAATAATGAAATGTAAACATAGGGGCTATTAATAGTAGAATGACAATGTTTGTGGCCGGGGACCTGCGCAAATCAGCATATTTTCGACAACCAATGTCTCTCGTAGTTGGTAGAACGGTTCGGGTGGGAGCGTTGCTGAAACTAGTAAAATATATTCAATTATTGTTGAATAATAATAATAAGCCAGCCGGTAATTGCACAGGTTGAACCCTTCATATATACATCAGTTCGTCCAGGTCTCTACCCCTCGGGCGTGTCAAGAATCATTCTAGCTTTGTCGTGCTGAGCTTCTAAGGCGATGCACTGCCTGCGTTTGTTCCCGTTCGAGTTCTCAATTATATGTGCCGTATAATATAAATAATACTAATTGGGCCCACACGCGCTTGTCTAATATGCACGTTTGTAATAACTGAATAGTACAATAAATAGTAATATATATATATATATATATATATATATATATATATATATATATATATATAGAGCTACAAAAAGTTTTTCGGTTTTGTCCATAGAGAATTATTAAAAAAGCGAAAAAACTTTTTTGTAGACCTGATATATATATATATATATATATATATATATGTGTGTATATATATATATATATATATATATATATTTTATATATATATATATCATAAATATATAATTGTGAAGGGATGATCTTTGTAAGCTGTTGCTTAACAAATGACGGTATCGGTTTTGTCAACGGACGCTTGACTTGTCTAAAAATTGCAGGTTTAGGAATCTATATATAGGGTGGTGTTCTGATTCAACAAACAAAACGTTCGCATTAGGAACCTCGAAAGTACCGGAATTAGGCTCGAATAACGATCGAGCTGCTTCGCACAAACTTTCCGGGTGTGTTATCTTCTCAAAAGAAGACCTTGACTGGCCGGCAAGATCCCCGGATTTAAACGCTTGTATCTTTTCCTATGGATCGATTTGTCATAGCACTGCGTCTACAGAAATGCCCCTGAATCAACCCATGAGCTGAAAGACCGTATTCCTAAAGTAATTGCCGAAATAAGCCTCGATATGGGTCAAAATGCCCTCACAAACTATGCTATAATGAAAGGCTACTGCCTGCATATGGCAGGAACGCATTTGCAGAAAAACGCCAGATATTGCATTTCACACATAACTCTAAATTCTCAGCTTTACCGTAAAACAACAATGAAGAAAACAAAATGCGTTGAGTGTTTCTGATTTTTTTTGTCAAAACATCAGAGCCCCGTGCCTACTTTATGTATATATATTCATATGAAATAAATAAAAAATGCTTGCCTTAGAAACGAGGGCATCTCGTAAAGCGAAGGGTGGAAACGTGTTTTCGAAAGCTAAAACATCAGCGCCCTCTGCTTTTGCCTGGACAGCCAATTAAATATTATCGAATCCTTTTGTTAGCGGTGTAATATATAAAACTTATAACCATACTTTACCACGTACCAACGTCAGACAATCGTTTACTGTGCACAAATATTTCGGGTGCCTGTGTAATGACTTGTCAAAAGTCGCAGCTTTTCGTGTTGTTACAGTTTACATAAATTGAACATTCTCTACTGGACGAACACAATTGACAGAGTACTGTTACCAGGTGTGCACCGCAATCTACCTCCAGAAGCAGCAAATTAGGGTTTGCTTTTGGCTGGTATGATATGTGGCACCAAGGTTGGCTGAGTCGAGTTTCGTAATGTTGTGCCATCTACGATGCACGCGGATGTATTTTACTCACTGTAAAGTATCATCACATTTATTTTACTCACTAAAAAGTATCATTATATTTATTTTACTCACTATAAAGTATCATCATATTCATTTTACTCACTAGAAAGTATCATCATATTCATTTTACTCACTAGAAAGTATCATCATATTTATTTCACTGATATAAAAAATGCATATAACATAACTACGTATAACATGCATATAACGACACGAAGCTGCGTCATAGCCGCACTGACACGAAACGTACTCGGTTGATGTACATTACAAAACATCTTTAAAACAAACCCATGTCTGCTCGAGTCATTTGTCCCTATTTGGCTCTATCAAGTCTATGTCCCTATTTGGCTCTATCAAGTCCCTATTTGGCTCTATCAAGAAGAATTGTGAAGCCGAGAAGTGCCACTGCCGTCGGGACGGATAATCGTCGGAGGTCGCCCACCTCCTCATACAGAGAGAGATTAGAGCTGTACGCACTGCGTCGACGATGTACGCAGTAAGAATCGTTCCACTTTCATGGAGCCCTCCAGATACCGAAATAAGTTCATGAGGGTTGTCCGCCGCAAACGTATAACATCTTGGGCAGCCAATCGACTTTTCATCGGAATTTCACAGCCATGTCTTTATTGCATTTATTTTTAGCCCTCCTAAGACCTTACTCACTATGGAGACACGAATATATAAATTATATATATTATATATCTATATATATATATATATATAATAATGTATATAGTATGTATATATTATAAATTCTATATATATATTTATATTATGTGTATATTCCTATATATCTCTATATATATCTCTATCTATCTATATCTATTTCCTCTATCCTATTATACTCCTATATATTATATCTATACTCTTATCTATGTATCTTCTATATATATATATCTCTTCTATCTCTTATTATCTATATATATATCATTTATTTTTTATGTGTATCAAGGTATACATTTGTGAGGTAATAACATGTCCCAATCCCGCTCGGCATAACTCAAGCGTTAGGTCCAGGCTTGGGCTGGTCCACCTAGCCAGGGTGCCTCTCACCGAAGCGGCATTCCCCATTATATATATATATATATATATATATATATATATATATTAAATGGTAAGTTTACGGGGTCATACGAGGGGCATTTGCTGCAGCGTCTTTTCTCCTCAAAGAAAATACATCCAAATTTACTGAGCAATCTAACAGTGTCATTGCCCTGAATTCGGAAAAAAAAGAAAAACAGTTTTTGAGAAACAAATGGTTATTTTGTCACACTTCTACTGTTGTGTTATTAGTAGCTAATTGCAAGATTTACATAAAAAGTAACTTAAATTATTTTTAATATTTTCGTGACTAGCTTTTTACGCCGTAATATTTCTGATCAGAATCCATACAGTGTTCCTCTAATATATAGGGATATAGCTCAAAGTTTAAAAAATTGTTTATGGTGCTCTATCTTATGCATAGCTCGCCCTTTCTTCAGTGAGCGTAATATATAGCAATACTAAAGCCTCATCTTATGTCGAGAATAATTCCAGTCTATTTTGAGCCTTTTATAGGGTTCTCTTAGTCGATATCAACTGAGTTTACAACGTGGTTTAAGCCATTAGCCCCAAATGGCAACTTTAAGGACAATGGGGTCGCTGCTTTAGTTTTTGCGCGTTATAAACTTATTCTCGTTTGACTAGCAAACATTTAGTATTTACTAAAAGGAGTGTGTAAACGACATAACGGAAAATGGCCAGACCGCTGACCATTAGAGCTATGCGCATTGTTTTTGCTTTTGATAAAGAATTTTTGATTGAAACCCAATACCTTAGACTTTCAGGACACAAAGAGAATCATAAGCAAGGGTTGCTATCGAAGGCTTTTATGCGAATGTATTTTCAGAAACGCGTCTGGGTGGTCTGAGGCAAAAAGCTTTAAAGAATATATATATATATATATATATTTATATATATATATATGACCACCTTAGATTCATGATTGAAACTTGCGCTTATATTGTGGTTGTGATATTAGTGTATATGACATTATAAATACAGTGTATCAATTAAGTTCCTAGACGCTTTTGTGGCTTGACCGTCCAAGACATATCGACGTGTCATTCGCACAATTTTTTTATATATATAAACAATTTCCGAGAGTCGCACACACGCTTAATAACTTCTGATAAACTTGCTAACAGTATAACAGTTAAGTCATTAAGTTGCAACACTATTTCGCACTATGTATACGGCAGACCGAGACCAAAAATGCACAGGGGTATTGCGGTATTTTGCGGATAGTTCCATTTATGCCACCACGAGCCTTTCGCGTCTTCTTGCCGTATTTTCAACGCATCTGTCTGAATGTTGGTGGTAGAAACGTTTTCCAGGCCCACCGAACGTGCTTACCGGTTAAGCACGTCGTCAAAATGTGTAAAAAAACGTTAAATGGACTTGGCAAATATTTGCTTGTGAGGCAATTCTAAAGTGGGCGTATTCGTCGTTCGGAGACGGACATGGCCCTTCGGATGTTGCGTGGCCCACGGTTGCTGTGCGAGGCTTAGGAATTCCAAAAAATAATTCCCAAGAAGATAGAGCTACGGTGCCTAGAAAAATGCACCAGGTAGCGAGCTATTTAGATAAATACATGCACACAAGCATATTCCATATGCGAACCGACGGTAGGTTACTTGGGCTGACTCCAATACGTTTGCATTTGCGCGGCTTTTCCACCATAAGGTAATTTACGCTATTCAGCTTGCTTTGCTCTGCTTTATGAACGGACAGCTTTCGTATGCAGGTCGCGTGTGTCTAATGTCATTTCTACAGGGCTGCACTTAAAATCGAGCTCTACATAGAATGGCGGGACCGGCATGGTTTCACGCGCTTATCACAGTGCATCGTTTGTAAAAAAATTGTCTTTTTACTGCAGATGTTATGTGCGTAAGACATTTCTGTAATATACAAGTGCTATACTAAATACAAACAACATACATATATATATATGTGTATATATATATATATATATATATATATATATATATATATATATATATATATATATATATATATATATATATATATTATATATATATATATATATATATATATATATGTGTATATATATGTGTGTAGACATGACGGTCTGATGAAATGAGCTTAGAGCTCTAATGTCGTGTAATGAGCAGATGCAGGGCACCTTGTGCAGCATAGAAGCTTTAAACGAAAATTCGCTTAGAGATATTGTCTACACATGAAAATAGCTGGGGTAGATGACCGGCGACTCGAATAACAGGAGCCCGTAATAGGAGCCGTGGGTCTAACTCTGGTGTAGTGACCCATCGCCGGTCTGGAGCAAGAATTGGCAAAATTTGGCGCTACAATTTTGGAACAATACTTACATATATAAGTACATATATCGTCATTTGCAATCCTAACAGTTGTAGCATGGTGAAACGATATATGAATGTGTTTTTACGTACCCTTCGGTTTCCAGCGTGCAGTCATGATTACAGATACGCTGGTTGCGTTGGCTGTAAGGTTACCTGCTCTGCGGCTGCTAACGGTGATGAGACGAAATCTACAAATGTGTCCACAATCTACAACAGGCTCTGTACCGGAGGAGTTCAGCTTTAGGATAGGTCAATGGACCCGTGATGTAATTTTCCGTGAACATTTTCCGATGAAATGATATGACAGAGCAAGCTGTGGCACTTAGAGCCTTCATTGTCGTTATTGACTGCGTCAAGGCCATTAACAAAGTCTTTCATCATCTGCTGAATAAATTGTTCTAACAGGCAAGCGTGGGGTCCCCCTCTCTCCTAAGTGGAATATCAAGTTTCTTTGAAAAGAGCACCGCAAAATGTTTACTGCGCTCCGCAGTGTGACCCGCGAGACTGCACATCGTCTACCTTTCTCCTAGCGCTTGGTCTTTAATGGGTTATGCCCGACAGAATTACCAAAAAGCCGTACTGGCGCTGCGTGCTCTCACATCGCAATTTAGGTGCCATTCTATAGAAGATGTGTTGTCCTTGGGGATTTGAGATAAACACTAATAACCAAAGCCCTGAAAATCAAGCATAGAGGTCAATTGACTGCCAGCGGCAGATACATATTTTGCAGCGACCAATTGTTGGGGGGTTTAGTAACTCTTTCCTGTGTTGTCGGATTCATCACACGTATATATATATACAAGCTCATATATCGCATTTTAACGAAACAGTACTACGGACCGCTCCTTTCGATCTTTGTGGGCAAGGAGGTAAATCATACCCGAAGGCTGTCTGTTTTCTCAACAGTAAAACTCTTCATGCTTAAGAAGAGGTTCGGAGTTTATGTGAAAGTAAAATTAAGGAGGGTATAATTTCTGGAAGGGTAAGCATGACCAAATTGTAGCAAAGCTGACATCTTTCTATAGAAATATATAGTCCTAAGCTGTGATACCGCAGATAATATGTATAATTATATCGTTTATTAGATACACTCTGTGATCGAGGAATATCGTCTCAAACGCACCGGCAAGTCTAAAATGAACACTAGGCTTCGTGAGTTTATCCCTTGTCTAGAATCTCTTATTGAAAATGACGCAGGTCCACGGTATGCGACTAAAATGCGTGAGGCAAAAAAAAGAAGACTTTGGTTATAGAACGAATCTACTCTTAATTTTAAATATTCTAAATTGCGCTTAAAATAAAAAGATAAAATACGCACAAAAACAAGTAAGGCGGTTATCAACGATGACAATTCCATAGCGGATGCCTTTAAAAGTTTATTTTCTGTTGTTTAAGTGGCCCAAGTAGGTCCAGCGCAAGCACTAACTTCTTCCCCGCCTACGTGATCAAAGTATCCGTATTTACTTGTATCGGAATATATTATCTTAAAGAAAATAAATCAACTCTTCTAAATAAATCTAAATGTAGCCTCACACAAGACCTTATCCCTCTATTATGTAATACAAAAAACTGGCGTATGTTATAACTGAGCCACTCTCATTAATGTATGACAGAGATTTCCGACAATCCATTATTACGATTGTACATAAAAAGGGATCCAAGTTAAATGCTGATAACTTTTGACCTGTGGCGTAACCATCAATAGCGTGTATAGTATTTAAAAAAAAGCGTTTGACAGAGTAAACCATTTAAACTTTCTACAGAAATTAATTGGCTTGAATACAGACAAAAACACTGTTTCAGGGCTATCAAGTTACGTAACGAATCGAAGGTTGGGTGTGCGGGTCAACAACATTTTAAGTCGGTATGGGGTGTGCCTCGCGGATCATGTCTGTCGGATCTAGGCTCATAACCGTTTTGGATTTTATTTTTTTTAGTCTTAACGGGTGATTATCATGATTTTGGATCTTAAACACGTTACACCTACAACTATAAAGCTCAAACTTTACGCAGATGATCTCAAATTTTATGAGCCATCTGGCACAGATAATTAGAGGGAGATTATGTAGAGGACAAGTGACTCTATCTCCGATTGGTACGCTGAAAATGATATGATAATTTCGATCGATAGATGCGCCGTTGTGTGTCTGAAGGAAAACCATGTTTACAAACTTGATGGGGGAGAGATGTTGGGAAATCAACAACATGTTGGGAAATCAACAACATGTTTTCGTGACGCGTGCCAATAATGTTGACAACCATGAACTTGTGATATAATATTATAAACTGTACTATTACATATATCCCGAATTTTCTTATATGTTAAATTGTCTCCTATAATATGCATTGCATATATTATATACATCATTTTTTTGGTGAGTAAACATGTATACCCTTTGAAAGTAGTAAAGAAGCGTTTGAATTGATTTAAACTGAATACACTAAGTATTGTACATAGTCCGTGGCTATCACTACCTGACTTACTGAAATGCCGGGGCCTAGAGGTACAGAGTTATTTAGTAGCATCAACACTTGCAGATGACAATCTGCAATGACGTACTCTCAGAGCAGGAAGCACAGATGAAATGAAAGCTGCGCAGTCGGTGTGAAAGCAATACAAGTCATATGTATAGCGCAAACTAGCACAAGAAGAAGCCTCACCTCAGAAACCTATACAGAAGAATCATACCTAAGCCTGTTTGACCTGAAAAAGCAATATCAGACTACGCAAGCTAGATCTAGACGTACGTTTGATGGCCAGAAGGACAGGCCGTACAGCGTAGAAAACAACAGCAGGCCTTCCAGAAAAACAATCGTCTACAGGTAGCATCGCGCAAGTCGGTTACTTATTCTGGTTTTGCTAGGAATGCTGTCCACAAGACACGGCCGGAGACATGTGGACCCGGGGCATCAATTCAATTAAAGTTCTTAAAGTGCTATTGCATTCGAAGCGTAGATCATAAGAATAGAATATAAAGCATCATCATCATCTAATAATTTATCATATAATACATAGTAAGGAATGACTGGACGCCGGCAGGACCTTTGCAGACAAAGATACACCGTAGGCTCCTTGAGAATGAAACAGCGGAACAACATATTTACAAGTGTGAATGCCGCTTCGACTAGCGTTGTGATAACGTGTGGAGAAGGTGAGGTCCGCCGGGAGGGGGGTAAGACTTCAAGATCCCGCGTCACGCTGGCCGTTGGCAGTGTGGACCTGTCTAGTAAGTAGGTTAGCTCGGAGGAGCCGTGTTTTACAACGAGCGGATGGACGCAACTCCCCTGCGGCACGCCAAACGGTGCCAGGCGCGGGCTGTTCAAGGCGTGCCTTGACTTGACTCGGAAGTTCGGTGGCGCAAAAACTCTGCAAACCATTCGCAGGTTTGCGAATGGACCTCAAGCGCTCTTAGTTAATGAGTCACAATCTTGTGGTCGACTCTGTCGGTAGGTAAGATAAATGGTCAATAACTCTCTCGGTAAGTGAAGACAATGTAAATAGTTATTCACAATATGGTTTGAGTGCTGCGCAGATGGTTGTTGCGAATAATATAATAGATGAAAAGTCTATTAGACTGAGAGATTCATTCGTACATTTTAAAATCTGCTTTTAAGTTTTGTTCTGAGATGGGTACTAAGTCAGGTCTTGCCTCGGTCTACTTCACATCTCAAAGCAACACGTCGAAATAAGTTAGACTGAACTATTTATCTGCATCAATATGTTTCTTCAAATATTCGTCCGTGAAACCTCACATCTGTAAGCATGTTTAGGAGCTTCAAAACTCTTATAAAGGCGGACATAAAAAAATGACATATACAAATAAAACAACGAAATATCATATTGCATATAAGATTAACATATTGAATAGTTTGCGTCGTGTGGATGTTAAAATCCTGATGTTACCGTTATTCCGAAATCGCAAATGTTGATTGTTCTGGGTAAGTCCTCTCCATCAAGTGTGTAAACGTGGTCCTACTTCAGACACGAAACGGCGCATTTAGGGACAATTTTCTTTAAAATGCTTTTAATTGTAGCCTGAGACAGAGTGTAATGTTTTTAGAGTTATTTCCCTCTGTACCAGATGGGCCATGAAATTAGACTTCAATTGCGTTGCACAAATTATTTGCAGAAAAGCTTCTGCCCACTTTTATCTGTTTGCGCCAGGCTAACCGGATGGAGATTTCCGGGAGCGTGGAGGTGATGATAGATGCGACTTTGCGAGGCGAGAGACCCTGCGACTTTCTGCGCGGTCATTTTCACGTGGCTTTTGAATTACATGACGATAAAGTTGCCTCAAGTTCGCAAGAAAAATTAGGTCGTAACGAATTTAGCCCACCGTCGCTGAGAGATTAAAACGCGTTACCTAACCTTTCTCTGGTTTCGCTAAGTTATTATTTTTTAACGCTCTGACAACCACATTTTGAACGTTTGTTACCGCCTGTGGCACAACCGCGTTTCAATGCACCCATCGTCATTGGTTCTCGTTTCAGAATTAATATAGGCTTTATTTAGCAGAGATGTGTAGAAGCAGCAGGGCAATAACAGCCACGTTCAACAGTGATAACTAGCAAGGCCGGGGCTCAACCTTACCACTGTAGGTCTGTTAGTAATTGCTAATAGAACGCCAGCTCCCTTCCCCTAGACTAGCGCCCAATTTGCTTGGCCCCGTCCAACTTCATTCTTGTATTAGAAATACACTAGGACCTATTCACTTCTAATCCTTCTGCTTTCGTGGAAAGAGGCCAGCTCTCTGGGAGTGCGTGGGCAGCTAGATCGGTTTTGTTTTCGGGATAAAGATAAAGCCAGAAGGGCAGGGGGAGGAAGTTGCGTTGGGGGGGGGGAGGCAAAGGTTATACTCCTAAACTGACATAACTTCACGGCTAATGACAGGATTAATCCATCCATGGCTGCTGCTCTATTCGTACAAAGAAGGGATCATTCGTATTTTTTTTCTCGGTCTTTGTCTCGTTGTTGCTCTGCTTCTTGCCTCCCCCTATAAGTACAGTTGAACGCCCAGAGGGTCCTCCTCGTCTCTCTTCACTATGATTACCAACGCTGCTATTACTCTTACGCTCACCCAGCCTGTCGCGTTGTCTTCTGCGAATCATAACAATGAGCCGTGTATCACCGAAATGAATGCCAACATCTGAGCCAACAACATGGGCGTATGGGCTGTGTTTACATGAGGATATCAACAGGCTACCACTCCACTGCCTCCTAACGGCCGTTGTCAAACAAACTGCTGCAGCATGTGCGGCTCTGCGACTGACTCCAGCAAGCCGCGATAGATATAGCCGCGTCTAAGAAAGGACAGCGGCAAGCGACCGTGCTAATAATAACAACGTAAGCTAGTGCCGGCGGGGTAACAAAACAAAAAAAGAGGGAGGAGGAGGAATAATGCGACAAATAGGATGAACAACAACAACAATAACAACAAAAACAACACAGTGCCAGCTGTAACAACAATAGAGAGAGACCGCAACAGCAGCAACAACAATATCGACAAAAACATCGACGACGTCTACATCAACAACAACAACAACAACAATAGCAACAACAACAACAAAAGCAACAACGATCACAATATCTTGTAAAACGTCACAGTAAAAACAAACCATGTTAGCAAATGGAAAAGTGCACTATCATCTACTGAAGACGTTAGAAGGGGCCCATAGTTCAACACAATGCGTTCTATGTCTGCATTTATATTCTGAGGTTATGCCTGAACGTAGTTTTTATGGTACGCGATATTTATTGATTACTGAAACAAGGTTTTGCTGGATTTGAATTAATTGTATAACGTCAACAACAAGACGGTGCCTAATGTATTTCAAACTCGCTTGGCAAACGTACTGATTTGTACGCTTGATTAATGATGCATTTATGTGGTTACATGCACAGCATGACTAAGTACTTACTTAGCAAGCATCTTAGATTTAATCTGGTAACGTATGACATTTCCATACATTCAGCATTCCGTACAGATATAACGCTGCGTTAACGTCCAGCAGGTTTGCTCAACTATACGTGTCTCCCAATTGTTACATTCATATACATCGTGTGTTTTGACTTGTTAGGTTTTCAGTTTGACTAATAAATGTTAGTTGTTAACTATAAACTGGTAATAATAAACTATTGAATATAAACTATTCACTTTAACAGCAATAGTTCTAACCAGTGCAATAGGCGTTACCTCTCTGGGCAAACAGTTGATCTAATCACTCATCAACGTCGCTTAGTTTATCTAATTATCCGACTACTCCGTCGTCCCAAGTCAGGACCGCTAGTATAAAAAGGACGCTTAAGGACTAGCGTAGCCAGCAATCTTATTTGCTCTTCTGTGCTTCGGTCACTTGAGTCGTATTTTTCTATGATGCATATATTTGACATCAGGCCGCAATTATGACAATGCGTTATGAACTCAAAAGACTTAGGAAATCCTTCTAGCCCTGTTGCAAGTTTTTCGTTTGCTGACTTGCCTATAGAAGATCTTTCGATTTTTAGTACTCTTTGTAGAGAGTTCAAATACGTATTTATTTACAACTTTATTTGCATAAGCTGCAGATCTCATAGAATAATTCGCATTGTATGTCGGTAAATATTTATAGACGCACATCTATATACATTACAATAGCAGATACATTCGATCTTATGTCAACAAAATTCCTAAGAAAGACATTTTTATATTAACATAAATCCAATAGAGAATATATTGTGATGATTATTTATCATTTACAATACGTTTGTACTCTCGGCAGTGCTTGCCTTCCTTGTGTTCGGAGCCGTAGCCCGGTACAGTAACCGAAAACAGCGGCACCGAGCCCAAATATATATATATATATATATATTCCGCTAATGTTTTTTTCCTGTTGTACTTCGCCTTCCAAGCTTCAACTTAAAACTCCAAGACTGACTCGCGATCATCGGCAGACATCATACGCTCAAGCCTCGGGAACTTCGAGAATGGTCTCAGACTCGACGGATTGGCTAGCCAAGTTGGTCACCAGAAGTGCAGGTAAGTTCGTAAAAAAATCGAAGAATGGTTGCAAAAAGCAGGTGCAAGGCTCATAAGCTTGGGCGACATGTTTTGTGTTTAAACCTTGTGGAGGCTCTACGCGATAAGCCTCCCCGCGCACCGGCGGATTTGACGTAGAGTGATTCCCTTGCTCAAGCGTCCCTGCAGATAGTTTTCGTGTGTCAAGAGACGATATGTAGAATGCAGTGGGAAGCTTTTCCATAAGTTCCATTGCGTATCTTGACTTAGTAGACCAAGGTTTGTTCAATATTTACTTTCTCGGGCGGATGTTCTGGACGATGCACTTGCAAAACTCATCGAAACTCTAGTACGGAAGATCCGTCAACGGATCTATAGCTTATTATTTTTGGAGCAAGACAATTTGCTTTGAAACGAATGATGGCACAACCCGCCCTAACGCTTGCTCATCAACAGTCTGTAGGATAGCAGCAAATACTTCCTATTGCGGAATATGATTTTCATTGGCGAAATAATAGTGAATATAAGGTTTCTCGCCTTTGCTACTAGAATTGGAACAATAAGCTTCACAAGCCTATTTTCAGTTCAGGTCAAAAGACACAGTCGTGGTCAAGCCAGACATTGAAAATGCTTTCGACAGTGTTCGACTTGACTATCTTCTAGGGCCCCTTGTATATGTGTGAGGGCAGTTTGCTTTGCTTACAGGTGCCATTCATAAGCTACACACAGGACACATTTTGGCCAATTTTATTGCAGCGTTTATTGTTTGAGTTTGAATGACGTGAAGAACACAAGGTTCGGCGACTTTTCAATGGAAGATCCGACAATGGAAGGCCCATGAATCTGCATGTAGAGAATCTCAATGTTTAAAGCCTTATCATAATTATTTAATATTAAAGCAGAACGCACAATGAATCAGGTGCGGTCGATCCGCGCCAAGTCCTTCCGATGACCGCGGCGAACGGTGTGTTCCAGTATAGAGGTGTGTTCAATCGTTATCGCGACTTTTGAATTTTCGCGGGTTACGTATATTCGAAGTTCGATTTTTTTTGTGGCGATGTTGGTACTCATGTCTCTCACTTATGCCGACAAGCTCGGCCATTTTGAATGTTCACTTAATTGTTGACAGCTGCTTTGCTTGCACGTGTTTTGGATCGTCTTCGATTTTTACCTATTCAAAAAAATGGATCAAAGAACCTGTATCAAATTTTGTGTGAAAAACGAAATTAAGTGCGCGGATGCATTCCGAATGTTGACTGTGGCATACGGAGAAGTTACCTTGGACCGAAGCAACGTTTATCGGTGGTACAAAATGTTCTCAGAAGGCCGAGAAGATGTGAACGACGAAGAGCGTGCCGGACGCCCGAGCACTTCAACAACAGACGAAAAAATTAATGAAGTGGAGAAAATGGTATTGGCCAATCGTCGAATCACCGTTAGAGAAGTTGCTGAGGACCTAAACATATCGATTGGCTCGTGCCATTCGATTTTTATCAATGATTTGGGCATGAGACGGGTCGCCGCGAAATTCGTACCAAAATTGCTCAATTGCGACCAAAAACAGCATCGCATGAACATTGCTAATGAGATGTTGGACTCTGTCCGCGACGACCCAAATTTGCTCCAGAGGGTCATAACTGGTGACGAATCGTGGGTTTATGGTTATGACGTGGAAACCAAAGCTCAATCATCTCAATGGAAGCTGCCGCACGAACCAAGACCGAAAAAAGCGCGCCAAGTTCGGTCGAATGTGAAAGTTTTGCTGACAGTTTTCTTCGATTGCAGGGGCGTGGTGCATCATGAGTTCTTGCCACATGGTAGAACGGTCAATAAGGAATATTACCTGCAAGTTATGCGCAATTTGCGCGAAGCAATCCGCCAGAAACGCCCGGATTTGTGGAAGAACAAAAATTGGCTTTTGCACCACGATAACGCCCCTGCTCACACATCGTTGCTTGTGCGCGAGTTTTTGGCCAAAAACAACACACTAATGATGCCGCAGCCACCGTATTCCCCAGATCTGGCCCCCTGTGACTTTTTCTTGTTCCCTAAACTGAAGAGGCCCATGAAAGGACGACGTTACGCTACGCTTGACGAGATAAAGACGGCATCGAAGGAGGAGCTGAACAAGATAAAAAAAAATTGTTTTTTTGAAGTGCTTCGAAGATTGGAAAAACCGTTGGCACAAGTGTATAATATCTCATGGGGATTACTTTGAAGGGGACAAAATAGATATTCATGAATAAATGAATAATTTTTGAAAAAACACAAAAGTCGCGATAGGTTTTGAACAGCATATGTATGTAGCTTGAGAGCGTCCGCGTCATTTGTTTGCATGTTACAGGACGTTCCGACTCAAAAGTCCGCTCCGGCTGGGCCCTTTTGGCAGGAAACGTTGTACATGATTCGCACGTATTTCGTACGCTTGACGTTGAGGTCTTCTTTGCATGAGTTGCGACAGAGAACTTCATGAGTGATACAGATGCATGCTGGCAACAGAACAGAGAGCGGCCGCGTACGATGCGTGTACGTTAGGAAAGTACCGTGACCTGTAAAGGATCTGTGGGTCATCGCATAGGGTAGATCTGTAACGATGTGTGTCATTGCATAGGGTAGATCTGTAAAGATGTGTGTCATCGCATAGGGTAGATCTGTAACGATGTGTGTCATCGCATAGGGTAGATCTGTAACGATGTGTGTCATCGCATATCTTGATAGTTAGCTTCTATGAACGACCGCCTTCTATAACTACTACTTCTGCGGCCGTTGTCACTGCTCGCTGCTCGTTCTGTTCATCGTTGCGCAATTATTGCATTGCACAAGAAATAGGATGACAGAGCGACAAAGCAGACAGTCGTTTTAACAGCCTAGTATAGACTGTGCATCCTGCAGAGAGGCCAAACCTAGCTTGTGAGGCGCCGCAGCCTCCACTATTGCAACGGGATGCGCGTGTGTGTGTGTGTGTGTGTATAGGCTGCGTCTGCTGATAAAATTAATGAACGACTAAATGAGTGTATGTATGCAATGTGTGCAAGATCTCCTTCGGGTGAATACAAATATGTCTATATCTATGTATATATACATGTGTGTGAAAGTATGTACGTACGTACGCTCGCTGGGTGGGTGTTGTGATGAAGCGACGGGCGCGCTGGCCAGCAAGATGCTTAAAGTTGGAGCTGTCCTTGAGTAATAACAACAGCAACAACAACAATTAGAACGATAACGACAACAACAACAACAATAATAATAATAACAATGACAATAACAACAACAACAATAACAATGACAATAACAACAACAACAACAGCTGTGGTAGCGGCGCCGGCGGCTGATGACGATGGTGATGTTCGTCTAGCCGCAGAGACGCTGCCTTTGCCGTCCTCGTCACCGCGATCTTTAGTGTCGTCGGCCTCGACGTGGTTGCTGTTTATACGTGTATTGTTGTTTGTTGTTGTTGTAGTAGTAGGAGGACTCTACTTCCGCCTGTCAGAAATGTTGTTGTTGTTGTTGTCTTCATCGTCGATGTTGTTTTTGTTGTTTTTGCTGCTGCTGCTGCTGCTGTGCCGTGTTATTTTATACCCGCCTCATCAAACGGGGACAGGAGGCGATGATGATTATTTACCCAGACTGACCCGCTGACTCGGCGTGACTCGTGGTTTCTTCGTCGGCCGGCCGTCCTACCAGTCCAGTGCTGTTGACCTTGTTGTTGCTGTTGCTGTTGTTGTTGTCTTGTTGTTGTTGTCTTGTTGTTGTTGTTGTTGTTGTTGTTGTGTTGTTGTTGTTCTTGCTGCCGCTGCTATTATTGCCGCTAATATTAGTATTACTCTTGCAACTATTGACTTCGTCATGGCTGCATCTATCTTCGTCTTAGTTATTCTCTATTGTTTTTGTGTTAGTAGTAGGTCTATTTCTGTCGGCATAGCTGCCCTCATTTTCATGTCGTGATCATTGTTATTCTAGCAGCTGTTTCTGATGCTGATGTTGTCTTTGTTTACAATTGTTGTTGTTGTTGTCGTTGTTGCTATTACCCTGTTCTTGCCGATAGCATTGCAGTTAGCACATTGGTACACGTCCGTGGTCCATAAACATCCCTCTTTATTGTGCTCTTTCGGCTTCTGTAAGAACTGAACTGTAGTAGAGCGGCGCTTCGTATGGGAGACGCCAGCATGAAGGCACAACGCATTCCGCATCATTGGGCCTTGAGCGTGTTTTATCCTGCCCCGGGCCACGTTGTCGTCGTGGGGTGCATTGTGTGATTGCCAAATGCCCTGCATGCTAAGTTAAGCCAAGGCAGCAGAGTGTTCGCCTCAAGTCGTTTCGTTATGAACATGAGTACAGTAAGTTTGCACATGGTCTGCTTACGTTTGACGCTTGATGCAGCCCCATAAACAGAAGGTTTGCAAGCTTCTGTTGTGTGTGTGTGTCTTTAGGCGCATTCCATCCTGTTCATTGAAATCACTTGTACCGGACAGCTGGCACTACCTGAAGGTCGTCACCCCACTGGTTGTAATCTGGTTGCTTATACTAATGCGCAATTGAGATCGTTTCGTATGTTTCAAGTTCAAAAACACATTTGAAAACTCATACTTCCTTAAAGTTAGTTACAGTCCTAAAGTCAGACGTACGTGATAAATACGACACTACGACCGATAGCGACCTACGCCAGATAATGAGACTCAAAGAGAAAGTGAAAGAACGTGTGCCACTTCTGAATTCAATAGATACGAGAGAACTTTTGACGCCGAGGCGCGCTTTCGTAGCGTTGTTGCTATCAGACGCGCTTACGAAGATATGGTTCCTAGCCACAAGCCCGGTGCGGCGACAAGTAAACGTCAAGCTGTAGCGTCTGTTTGGTTTACGTCTCTCCAAATGAGCCCATTCCCTCTCCGCCTTCTCGCATCTGACTTGGCAGCATGACACACGGTACGAGTCCTGACGCGCGCGACGGTGTTCAGTGCACCAGCAATGAATGCATACCATACCCACTGGCTCAGACTAGGACCTTGCGCAGTTCACGTGCTCACGAAATACCACAGCGGGCGGCCCAATGTCTAGGCCGAACGTCTCGGCGGGGTGCACGCGCAGGGCCGGAGTACAACTGCGGTCGGCTGTTAATAGTAGGCATCCGACGTAGACGCTTGAATGTATTAGCCAGAAATGCCAGCCAATGCACGCCAGCCGAACTATCTAGGTTGTTCTCAGCGTCTCGCCTCTCAGTGGCGCTTTCTCTCTGTTGAGTTGTCGTCTTCGGGCCTTCGAATGAAGGCACCGCCCCTGTGTCTGCGTCGCATTCCAATACTTTGCTGCTGCTGGTGGCGAAATAGCGATCCCGCACCCCGGGTCGTAGTCATACAACGCGCCGAAAGTCCGAACTCTCACTTCTTGTACTTCATCTTTCGCGGACTCGAGGTGCGATGACGCTGACGCTGCTGCTGCAGCTGGCAGCGCTGACTGGTATATGTACATCGGCGAATCTGCAGGCCACCGCATACATTCATTGATGCATCCACGTTCATCGTAGAAATCGATGCACAAATACATTCGCATACATACGTATCTGCGAGCACATAGCAGAGTAGGGCATTCCTACCGATAGTCGAAACCTGCAAGATGTCAACCAAACTAAACTCTACTAACTTGTATGTGAGTGCAGAATAGCTCTTAATGACTAACTGACTGACGTCAGCTCTTTCGGTTTGGCAAATTAGAGTCGGTACTGTATTTTTTTTTGCTTTGGTGAGAGGAAAAAATGCTTTTACGCACGCCCAAAGCGGGTAGTGTGGGTCTCGATGGCGATGTTGTTGGCATAACACCCCCACTAGGAACCTCTCACCTAAATGGCCTCAGGAGAGGCGAGGAGCTGGAACCATTCTTTAATATTACTTTAACAAACACGTTCTTTTATTAATCACGTTAGTTACACTTACAGCCCGAATAAAGTTGTTTAATTCTAGACCATCCTTCGTCGCCTACGGGCTTGGAGTCGCCGTACGACATATCCTCAATGCAGTCCGGGGGTCGGACATGTTGAACTACCTAGGATTTCCTCAAAACTTCGTGTGGCAGCATGGCCGGTGATTTTTAGCTGTGTATGATGTATCATCTATTCTCTCTACGCTCTTGTGTAGTGGTATGATGCAAAACAAACTTTGGAAAGAGATTAACTTTGACTGAACTAAAATTGGACGCTAAAAGACTAGCGTATTCGACGTAACTCGATGTCGTTAAGTGCAACGGTCGTGATTAAACGCTGCTAATGCTACGGTA
Organism: Dermanyssus gallinae; assembly: GCA_003439945.1. Taxonomy (NCBI): domain Eukaryota; kingdom Metazoa; phylum Arthropoda; class Arachnida; order Mesostigmata; family Dermanyssidae; genus Dermanyssus; species Dermanyssus gallinae. The sequence goes on from QVRM01000883.1 coordinate 421,065, forward strand.
AGTGTACACCTGGTGGACGCTGTGCTGCAACCGACGTCAACAGATGTAGCCGCGGGAGGTGACGAAATCAGATACATAAAGTGCATCTAAATTTAGATGCATAATTTAACGCAGCGTTACAAAATACGTGGAAATCTATGGTAGCACTTGTTTATTTTCTGCTATAACTACGGGATATAGGATCTAGAGACGTAGAAAGATGCCCCGAGGCGTCAAAAGAGCTCTAGTAGAGCCGGAAAGGATCAGCCAACCGCTTGCGTCAGTCTTTTCCAATACGTCGTTTACTTCTCCAACTGTCCAGCGCCTAATTGTGGGTCGTCACAAAACTTTCTTCCGAAGACGTAGATATCGAGCGTTCGGTATGTGGCAATGTTTATGATGCTGATACGCTCAACTGCACGCCAAAATACGCCACTCGAGAAACGGCTCGATGTGCAAGGCTACCTGCGAGACGGTCTACAGGTAAGGCTACCTTATAAGGTGATATTTATGTTTCGTTTATGAGGTGATAAACGAAAGACAAAGCAATGGCTTGAAACTTACATACAGAAAAATAACCAAACGTTGTTCCTGTTGTTGATCTACAGATATACAATTTGCGGGATACTGTATTGCTGCCAACAAGAGCACTGGCAGCAGCACCGCAAGCAACAAATACAGGAATCATAACATCCTGGATTAATTTGAGGGCTAACATACCATACCGCATCCCGAAGAGTCCCTTAATTAATCAAAATTTATTACTGTACTGACGTTCGTCCAGAGCTCATGGATGTTCTGTTTGCTTGGCAAACAATAGCGTGGTGAACGCATACACTCAATTATCTGCAGCTGTTTCTATTGTTCTCAGGGAAACAAGACCGATGCGTGAAGCTGTAAGTGAATGGCTCGACCCAGTCCTAACCCTTTATTCTGTGGGAGGTAACTGCTTAGTTCTTTCAAATAATTTCGAATACCTAGAAGTGTACATACCGCGAGAAAACCTCTATTAACATAACCGATGCCTCTGAGAGGTAAAAGCTACTTATACCCATGTTATCTTCACAGCATTTATTACAGTAATAAGATAAGAGGTTTTAATGAATATATGAATCTGGCGATACGGAGCCATGACCTTAGCATTCCCATAGAAATTTAGTAGCACATTGCAGTACGATGGTCTTTCTGCAAAAAAAAGTACTGTAAGTAACAAATATTTGCGCAATTAAACGTTTCCGGGGCTGTTTCGTGAATGTTGGATGAACATGTATTGCTGAGAGCTACCAGCGACTAGTGCTAGATTCGCAATCCATTAACCGTGTGTTCTTCTCTACCTCCATCAGGCTCGGAATTGTATGACGTAACTTCAAAACTTTAAAAGGGGTGTTCTTGCTCCCTTATCCCCCACGGGGCCAACCTTAATGCCTGAAGTCTTCTGCCGTGAGGGGGTGTATCAAGATCCCTCGCCTCCCGCCGAGGATCTAGCTAGCTAACCCCTCTCACAAGTCCGCGTCTCGACCACCATAATGCCTATCTATCCCACTCCTTCGTACCTCTCCTTGCGTCTTTTTGACTTCACGCGCTGAAGCCCAGCAGCAGCATTGAGCTTCTGCCAGCGTTCCGCCGATTCCATCATTTGTGCAACTGGTTTATTTAATGAGCGGGAGCCTGGGAGCGAGCGAAGAGGCGGCCGCTTCTCAAGCCTGGCTCGGGGGGCGGCCTGGTGCAAGACCGTCTGCTCTGCGTCATCGCACTTTCCGGTGAAGTAGAGGACCGTGTCTGTTTGCGCCTTCTTGATCTTGACCATATACGATTGGTCGGACTGGTCGGCTCATCTGGAACGCCCCTTTCCTTCATCCTGGGTGAAGAACAGACCTGATCGAAACTGGCGAAATGGCGTTAAACAGCCACATGTGCGCCACACTATACTGGCTGCACCGCGTTCGTTGCATTCAGTCGTGAAGTTTTCTCAACTGCTGGCATCTCTGGCAAACTGGGTGTAAAGGGAACACTGTGTTAAATATTGTCTTCGTATATTCATTTAGATGTTCGCTGTTTGCTTCTGGGCACGCCGTACTAAAATTGCTTGTTGATTGTTTAAAACGTTTTCCAGTAAGTACAAGCACACAATAATCTTCTACGCAGAGAATACGCTTCCAAATACCGAAGCCACTGCATATCATCTACCCGGCCGTAGGCTTCTAAGCAATTACGTTCCTATCACAATCATATCGAACACCAAGCGTTTTTGCTTCTGTACTGCATGTAAGGGATTTTATTGGACTGAATTGAGCTGCTTAATCAATGCAATGTCAATACACTGCATCGTTTTCTTATAGATTTTCCCACGTATCGTTTGTTCTTCCTCTTACGTTCCAAGTAATATGTTAGTCTGCTGTATAGATGAACTAATTTTCACTAGCTTAGAGCACTAGTATCAAAGAAGTATAATTTAGAGGGCATACATAAACGTGCCGGGCCACCGAAAACGCAAACTATTCAAATGGTGATATATATATATATATATATATATATTGGAAGACTACCAAGACATGTTGGACTAACATATTTTCCGGCGAATCTTCTTGATCGCTAGCATGTGTTTTTAAACTTAATTCGTAAGTCAAATATAACTGGACTAGTATATTTAAATATATTTTGGTCCAGATCTTGGGCTCAAGGCAGCCCAAAAGCTTCCCTCCGATTATATCCTTAAAGCCCAACAACTGCTAGATCCAGACCACTGCCTCGTTATGTGAGAGCTGTTGAGCGTCTTACTGACGACGAATGTCACTCGTTTCTTCAGTCCGAAATTCGATTCGAATGATTCGAAATCAATTTAGATGCAAGCTTATGATTACAGTTGAATTAATGCCATGGTCGTGGTAGTATTGAAAAAATATACAGTGTTACATTTAAGATGTTTATACTCGTGTTTGGTAAACAGTTTTTGTGTTACTCACATGAGTATGTATAGGGTGTTTTACCGATATACCATTTTGCTAGCTCCGATATCGACTGAACTGCCAGACACACCGCAGTATATAAAGATTTAAAAAAAGATTAAAAAAAAAAATAGATAAATGTAGCAGGCGTGGCTGTGATCGCACTTGGAGAGTAGTATCGAGCGTTCGCACCAACTGAAAACATTTGATCACAACGAGTGCCAAGAGTACGTCAGTATCAATCATACAATTATAAGGCGGTCGCAATGGGCAAGCCGAAAGAGATTTGCTGAATTGACTAGTGAATTGACTATGGCAGCTGTCGGGCCGGCTCTTCCCACCGAAAAGTGAGGTGACAAAAGTGAGTACCTTCCTTCGAAATACCCCCGCAAACGTGATCTAAACGAGAACAGAGAGAGAGAGAGAGAGAAAGAGCAAAGAGATGGCGATAGTAAGATTAAGAGGGCGCAAAAAAAAGAGAGAGTGAGAGTGCCTGGGAAAGATTACTTCAGAGGAGTTAGTTAAAGTTGATGTCTGCAAGCTCATGCGTTTCGATGCACTTAGCAAATTGGCTGAGCGTCAGCTGCGCCTGAGTTTGGCTGGGGACGCTGGCTTGAACCCTCAATGGGCGTCTGGGTATAGTGCATGCCGTGTGAGTGTTGTTCGACGGCTGACCCCAGTGACTCAAACTTTCCGTCTGCCGCTATACTGTCTTGCCTGTCTCTGTACCGTACTCTATAGTCTCATCACTTGAGGCAAATCTGTTCAGGAGTATCTAAATTAAACTTTCAACGCTCAACTTAACGCAGTTAGTCGAAGCATCAACAAAAATCAGCACAACCGAACTGATATTAGACGAAAAAGAAAAACAACAACAATAATACGTGTAGATGTCGTTCAAACACTATCTTTACGTTATTTAGTTCACGCTTTCTTAATATATATATATATATATATATATATATATATATATATATATATATAACAGGGTACGTTTTTTTTATTTATTTGAATGCATATTTACTATCAAGTATTTGACGTACTTTCCACCATTTTCTTTATACTTTTTGGAGCGTAGTAGCACAAAGCTATGCATAGAAGCACACCCCAGCGTTTTTCGATTTTTCCGGTCCGACCTCGATGGTTTCCAGCATCGGTTCACATGACTAGTATCGTTTTTTTCTCAAGTTTTTTTTTGTATTTAAGAAGGAAGAAACTATACGGCGCTAAGTCGGGTAAATACGTTATGTGCTGCACCAGCTTAGCTCTAGGTGCGGCAATGCAACCTCAGTGTCTTTTGCCCTGTGAGCTGGCGTGTTGTCGTGGTGAAGGAATTATTGCCTAAGGGGGGGGGGGGGGGCATTGCAACTCTTCCTGGTGAGCGTAGTGAAAACTTCTGGTAGGCACTCAATGGTAAATCAATCATTTGTCACTGTACCACCTTTTTCTAGTTCGACCATCACCGTACCTTGTAGATGGAGACGCTTGGCCACTGCGCGCTCTGGGACTTGAGCAAAGGGCCGTAAAAATGCATCCAAGTCGCATCACGTCGCGGAATTTGTCGTACAGATAAAATTATCTACTCCTAAAGTGTTCGACCATTCATTTTGACCGGAAATTTGACTGGTCATTGATCTCAAAATGATGCCGTTAACCGGTCCATTCCCCAGCCAAGGCTTGTCAAACAAAAATCAAAACAAAAAATTCCGATTATTAGTGACTAGGAATGATCAAATACCTAGTGCGCATGTAGTTTCTGAACGAGCAGCAAAATCTCAGTAGCTCTAGTTTGGCGCAATTGGAGACTGGCTTTTACATAACTATTGATTCCCGTTAACTCGTCCTACCTTACTCAGAAAGCTGTAGTTATATGCTTTTTATCTATAGTTATTACAGATGGCTATCAGTCAGTGGCTTGTTTATATATATATATATATATATATATATATATATATATATTGCGTATATTGCAAACATCCTAATATTTATACATTTATCATCAATATAATGTTTTAATGTTTTTATATTATAATACTTTTTTTATTATTCTCATTAGCATTATTGCTCCTCCATGTCTCGCAACATGGTTGGCATTTCGGCCGAACCGCTAAATGCATAGCCAAGTGTGGCATACGCGTCAATGCTTGTGGCCGGAAACGGTCGGGACCGCTGACCTCTGCTTTGGTTCTCTTCGCCATCTCTGGCTCCGAACCTACAGTTGCATCTGTCCTACCTACAGTCTAATCAACAAACAGAGGCAAACAGTCTGCCAAACCGATTGATAGCAACATCAGCAGCAACATCTCCATTCTCCAGGCTGACTTGTTGCCTTATTTTGATCCTGGTATTGATAGGACCACCTTTGTAACGCAATGTAAACGCTAATATGATCTCCTAGTCCCGTAGCCGCATATGGGTCCGATCCGTAATCGGTGCCTTTAGGTCAGACAGCCAAGCAAACATAAAACAACAACATAAACAAGCAACGAACAAAACAAGGACAAATAACCAAAATAAAAAAACCTCACTGTTTTTACCTCGCATACGTACACTCGTGAAAAAAACCCTTACTCATGTTACGTCACATACATACACACTCACGTACAGAACATTGGCAATGGAAATTATCAAACGTATAGCTATAACTAATCAGTATTCGTTAGTCAATCGTAGCACGTCTTGGCTAACGTGCTGAGACGTTAGCCACGTTCTGGACCAGAACGACCAGAAGGCGTTCTGGTCGCCTTCAACGTAGGTCCAAGCGCCTGCGCATGTGGATGTGTCAGCAGCGACTGCGTTAGATGGGCGTCGTGCAACGGCGATGACGGCGGTGGCAGGGGCGGCGACGTGAAACGATAATGCCGTTAGCCACACTGAGAACAACAATAACAACAACAGCAGGAAAAAAAACACCGAACGCAGTTAGAACGCATCGCTTGGCTAGCGTTCAGCTCTCTGTTCAGCATCAGTGGCCATTTGCCAAATCTATCAGCGTTCGCCTTCGTCCGGCAAACGCCGCGCGGTGGACCTACGCGTTGGACGTGCGCGGGAGGCACCGTTGTTGTTGTTATACGGCGGTCTACCGTCTTGAAGCGCCTAGCGGCGACACCTCAGTTAGTGACGTGTGTGTGTGTGCAATTTTTTTATGATTCTATTTATGAGCCTGCTGGCTCCCCTGAGGCTCATATAACCCTGGGCGCCCCTCATGACCCTAGGCGCCCACTTGCGCCCCCATCCACTCCCCTCCCCCCCTCCTTTTCTATCTCTCTCTCTCTCTCTCTCTCTCTGTGTCTCTCTCTGCTCCCCTCCGTCCCCCAGCCGTTCGCGATTGGCGGTCGCGTTGCTTGTTATAGACGGACGGCATAGACGGACAGACAGGCGTAGCAGCCAATCGGCTGACAGAGTGACAGCTAAACCCGCTCAAGCGGAGCTGCAATCTCGCCCGCTCGATATTGAATTAGTTGTGGCTCGAACGTCTCGTCTGCCAGCACCGTCCATTACCGATGATAGCATTAGTACATACGCACACATAGACACACAGGCACCCAGGCACGGATATACGTGCATCGAGCAGAATACTAGAACAACGTTACGTATAGCTCGCAACGCACGAACATAGTGATACTTCTCATAGTGGCAAGGCGAGTATTTGTACTATTATTATTGTTATTATTATTATTAAAATGAGGGAAGATAACCGCTATCATGCTTACATCATTTTACTACGCTGCTCCGTTCCTGTTTGTGCTGAAAAAAAGGGTGGTGTCTAATGTGTTTAGTTTGCGCGTCAATTATTCATCGAATCTTATATATATAAATATTTATATATATATATATATATATATATATATATATATATATATATATATATATATATATATATATATATATAGTCATCCTGTAACCACTATGCATTCGTACAGACGTTAAGTGAGTTAACGCAATTACAGCTGCATTTCTTTATTGTGTGGACAAAAAAAATCGTCAATGATGTTGATGCAAAAATCGAGTTGAGAACACTGGATCGCCTGTGATGTGTGTAGTTCAGTAAGCATGCGGAATGCAAATAGGAAATATTGGAGGTGCAAGTGTTTGCGTAATGATTGAAGCTATCCTGAGGTCGAATAATCTGAGGGTCGTCGCTAAGCACAAAGGAGCACTGTGAGGAGATCTAATTACCTAATACATCATAACCGACGTTCCATATCTATCGGATATACACATAGAGAAAAGAAACCAATAGTTGAGGGACAATCATCAAGTTAAAAACATATTCCTTCATTTTTACCAATAGATTCATTCCATCTGCCTTAGTGCATCAAATAAATGCCTCTTTGCAATTAAATGGCCCCGTTCTCCACGGTCTTGAATAGAGATATATTCATTTTGGTAACTGAGACCCCATACACTGACGTCGATTGCATCGACTAAGACTACGATAAGTAGTCAGCTCTACATGTGAATAAAATATGCCATCATTTTGCTATGGGGAAGCGCTAACCAGGCATGTTCTTCTAATTGCAGTATGCATCCGTGAATGCATCACGCACTTCGTTTCCTCCTCTTGCGATCAGAACTGTGCTATTTGGTTATGTTCTCGTTTTTCTCTAAAACGCGAAATCCTTTGACATACGAGGGCGTCCAACGCTAAAATGATGGGAATGCAAACAATTCTAACTGGAGGGCATTAATTTCGAACACGTTTGTTGTGTGGTTTTGGCACAGTTTATGATTTGTGGTGTGGAGATCGTCGTCGTGACATGATACAATGGCTCAACTGATATATAGGGCTCATTTCGACTCGGCAAAACGAGCCATATGGCGGCAAATGACCACTGCACGACTCTCCCGTTTCGATCTCTGTTCCTCTCAATCAATGGCGTCTCACTCTCTGTGCAGAGTACCCGTCAATAGCCGGCCGGCGTTTCTTCTCTCTATAACAAATGCCTTATATCCGCAATCTCATGGAAGAGAGAAGGGCAGTAGAAAACCATGCGGCGCAGTGTACCTTACATTCGGAAAATTGGCAAGTCTGCGGCCGATTATATTAGACTTCGAAGAAGCATACTGTTTGCATAAACGCTTTGTTGTCAAACGCAGACCAGTGTTAGGGGCGATCTGGCGGCATTTGTTAGTGCCGCGAGGAGTGGTCGGTACTGAGACTTGGAGGTGGCCTTTAGGAAGTGAAATGAGTATCTAAATATGCAGGGTGTCGTCGGCAATTTCTCACGCCAAAAAATCAGAGGTTCTAGTTGCCGTACGCATACACTGCATCGTTTACGAAGCACTCTCTCCGTCCGAGATAGAGGCCAGATGGTGGCAACGCAGTATAATAGGTCGTCGAATAGAAGGCGGAACACTCGCAAACATTTCGGACGTATTAGGTCGTAGAAGCTCTTGTCAGTGTTTGTCTGCAATGTCAGACAAAAAAAATCGACAATGTATGCGTGTAGTCTCAACAACGGCGACAGAAGCAGCACAAACTATAAAAAAAAAACCACAACGGCGTCATGCCACGTCAAGCATTGTAACTCTGCGAGACGCCATCGCGGTAAAATGTGGCGTTTGCCCTCTATTGAATTTTGACTTGGGATGCATTTTAATGTTTGCGTTTAAGTTATGTTAAAACAGCATACAGTTGTGATAACGCCATACTGGTTAACGGCAAATTGTTGAGCAACTGTACGAATATCAACACCGAGATGCGCAGGCACACGTGCAAACACGCCCACGTAGGTACATCCATATAAATATATATATTGGTATGATCATTTTATTTTCAGCACAGTTATATACATATCCTTTTTTTTTCAAGTGATAACAAACTTTTATTTAACTCATAACGGGGTGTAAACAATTGTTCACGAGCATTTATATATATATATATATATATATATATATATAAATGCTCGTGTATGTTTATATACAGGTCTTTTCAAAGTATTTTTAGCACGGTTTAAATTCAGTTTAGGACAATGTCCACAGGCGTCCCTGAGCGTTCGGTCAGGGTGTGTACAGCCGCGTGCGCAACGAACGATAAAGGCCCGTACAACTAACCTGGCCTGCCATGGCTATGGCCTGTCCTGCTAGTGTGGGGCCGTTTTGCCAGGTTTGGTTTGCCGGAAGTTTGGTGGTGGGAACAGTGCGGGTTCCTGAGGGCGTCGTTCTCGGCGCACGAAACGCCTTTCCAGCCTCCTGCTTCAGAAAAGCCCACCCTTCAAAGGCAGCGAACGACGACAACAACAATAACAACAACAACAACAACAAAAATAACAACAACAACATAAACAACGACAACAACAACAAAAACAACGACAACAACAACAGAGATTGCACAACGAGAAGCAAATAAAAGGCAAAAGATAACCAAGGATAAAGGAAAATAAGACGTGGCAAACGACGCAAGCGGATGAAAAACGGGGAGATCAAGCGAAAGAAAAAGAAGCAGGCATAGAGACGGAGAGAGATATATTGAGAGAGCGGAGGAGGGAGCTTTCTGCAGCAGCAGAAGAAGAAGAAGAAAAAGGATGAAGAACACGCGTCCAGAGGATAAACACACCGTGGTCGTGGCGCTCTGGAGAAGGAGGAATACGTGATTTTGGCGTCTCGACTGACAACGGTGCGCCAAAGCGGCCGTACTGGCTGGCCGGTAGCGCCGGCTGCTGCTGTTTGCCCCGTTCCGAGGCTGTGCGTGGCTCCTGGCCACTCGCGGCAGCGCTGCGTCTCCGTATAGCGGCAGCTCATCATGAGGATGATGGACTTTGTCTGCTAGCACGTCCACTCTGTGTATACAAACTTACGGCGACGCGACGTTTCCTGACGACAGAAGACAGCGCACACTCTCGTATTGTGGTCATCGCCTGTGTGAGAGCAAACGAAACACTATAACGCCGTCACAAGGCTAATAGCAACACGTTTATATTTATTTATATGTAAATGTATATATATATATATATATATATATATATATATATATATATATGTATGTATATATATATATATATATATATGTGTATATGTATATATATATATATATATATATGTATATATATATATATATATATATATATATATATGTGTATATGTATATATATATATATATATATATATATATGTATGTGTATTGACTGGTTCTCCCACAAACGTAGATTTTGCACAACTATGTAGAAGAAAAAGGCTGAATAACTGCTTTTATAAATTTCATCCTCACTCCTAAACAAAACGTTTTCCCGGCTTCCACCCATTGGCAAAAATGATTTTCTCACCGAGTTTGACCATACCCTAGCGTTTTGGCCACACAAATAGGAACACCCTGTATATATATAGCTGATGTCAAAGTTCTTGTCGGTTTGGTGTTTACTAGTTTCGGAGGTTTACTGCGGCCTTTAGGAAACGTCACCATGAGAAAGGGTAATACGCTTCTGATCGAATGACCATGCCTACAACAGACGTTAGGCTTCACTTTGGTGTCAAAAACTTAGTTGTTTTCTGAGAAAGCAAATAATTTATAGATAAAATGAAGTACACATTCGGAGTGTTTTGCTGTACGACTTTGAGAGAAATATTCCAGCTATAGCTTGTCGAAACATGTCCACCATCTTCAAGGTGACCCAATCGATGATAAACAAATTTGACAAAAAGAGTTCGCCAAGTTTCATGGTGGACGCTCGAACCTGGACGATGAATCAAATTCCGGTTTATTCTTTTTGCTAAAAGTGGGCGTCCTGCGCGTGAACATACAAACAAAACCCAACGGTTACCATTTGAGCAGTCCTGCAAAAATCGGAGTTGACCAAGCAACCAGGCGCTCAATAGCTAGGAATAATCTCTAAGCTCTGTAAGTGGGTTCCTTAAAAACTAAATAACGCCAACAGATTGGGGCGCATGCGCATCTGCAATTCTGTCGGCAGTTCCCAAGATCAACTCAAAAGAAACATCGACTCAAATAAGGTTACTTTGTATTTTTGTGGGATACCAGAGGCATTGTTTACCTTGAACGTCTAAGAAGGAACCAGACGATTAATACGGATTCCTACTGCAAATAAATCGAGAGAGAAACATTGCCTGAACGACCTTGCACTTCCATACTAAAACTTATTTCGGCCGCTCCAAAACCTTTTGACTGTAAAAAAGTCAAGCATATCGAGGACATTTGATTGAGGTCGAAATGAGACACAACGCTTTACCGGAAACAAATCTTTTAGAACAGAGTGATCGAACGGCTAATCATTGACAAGGCATCATCGAAGGAGGGGCAACTATATTGATCATTCAATAAACGTGCATGTTCCTGCAAATACGTGTTTTCGCTTAGGACAAAAACGGCAAGCACTTTAGCATCAAACGAAGGTATACACGAGCATATATACATATAAAGGAGACCAATTGCTTAAACTGACGGCGTACGATACCTATTGTTTTTAGCCTACATGATTTTTGTCCGCAAGCAGGTTAAAGACAGGACAATACATTTATATCTATCTTCAAATTAGAAAACGGATATCTATATATATATGCTATTGTCCTTTATAACATAACATAAAAATCACCTGGTCCGCAGACGTCTCAAGAACGGTTATTAGACGCCTTCCACTAACTTTCTGTAATTAGACAGATGGGGCTCCCAGGCAGGACAGCAATATGTAAATTTGAACAACAACAAGAGATTTAGGAAGGCGAATGGGCACCTGCGAAGTCGTTAAAATGAAACAGCGGCAAATGGTATTTTTAGTTCGCAATGATGCCTCCACAAGCTTGGTAGTGTGAAAAAGATCAGGCGTAATATATATATTCATTCATTCACGGTCACTCAAAAATACCTTCACTTATTGCACTGTACATATGTGAATATCTAGATTTTCCATTTTGTGGAATAGGAGAACGAATGAAATTCGTGAAGTTTAACTATACACATGAAGCGCATACACATACATAATGCAAATTTCGTTCATCCTCCCTCAGAGGAACTCTCGTTTTGTTTCTCTACGTTTTGCCTACAAGGTTCATATTATTGTATGCATAGAGCTGAATAGATGGATCCAATGCAGCCATGAGACTATGTTATTTAGATATAAAATGTTTTCCAACAGCTATACGCACCACGCTTATCCACCGAGATCGCTAATGTTTCATTAACCGGGCTAATTGGTTGGTTACGGTCACTGTATAACGACTCCCATAAAACTTAGCCAATAGTTGGATATGATGCGTAAGAAGAAAATACACGTTCAAACATGTATATATTCATCACGACTTAAATAATCGACTAAAAGGAACAGCCCTATCGCATCCGCATTTGGGGGGTGTCCACATCATACAATTCACGTAATTTACAGAATTGTTCGGGTACTTTTAACAACAGCAGATTTCATGGATTTGAACTGTTCCCGAATAAAGATTTTCATGTGAAAGCCATGTACAGCAAAGCATGCGCTCAGCTGTCTATTCTCATCATTGCAAATTAGACGTTCTTGCTCGGTCCTATAAACGAGCATCTCAATGTCTTCCATTTTATTATCCTATTTAGAAGTGTATTCATTAAAGGCTCGTTCTCGGTAGAGCGCGCATCTTCTCAACAACTAGCGAAGTCGCCACCAGTGAAAAGACTTACGTTATGGACGCTAGCGCGGTGCGTGCGTCGATAATAGTGCCGCGAACTCAAAGCGCCATTTTCAGAAAACTGGCCGTGATTTGGTGAAGCGCCTTGAGGCGCCTTACATCTGATAGGTATGGCCATACACCTGGATAGTCTAGGAAACGATGGACACGAACTTCAAGTTTATGAGGTTACCGAATACTGTAATTGGGGATTGTGGTGCTTCGCAAATTCGTTCCTCAACTTGCCTGGAGAACGTTTGAACATGCCACCTAGATCAGGCATGTAGATTCTATAGTTTTTGAATCTAAACAAAGCTCGTCACTTCCATTCAATTTTCATCCACGTCGAATTAGTGTTTATCTCAACCTTGTTGTGGCCGTTGTCGGCAAGGTTGCAAGCGACTTCTGGGGACATAAAATCGGCTGCGGAAGCATTGCATTAAGTCATCAGCTTACATAAGGGCATCCACCTGCAGGTGACGACCTTATATCTCTTCCGCAAGATCGCTCGTCAGCACAGAAACAGCAGGAGGCTAAGATGATCACTCTGGGGCTGCAACACCAGTGGTCCGTACGACCGCCGTGTGTTCAGCAGCAGCATCATGTTGGCTTGTCTTTCCCGTAAAATGCCTTCTTCTACAACTGCTAGTATATTCAATGGAAGCCCTCAAAATACTAGCTCGTCAAGCACAATCGTTAGTGCGGCTAACTGCTGACCGCTTTGAAGTTTACAAATTTAATCGAGTATAAAAGGGCCAGCTAAACAACTCTACAATCACTCGCCTTGGATGATCGATCGAGTCACGACACGAAGAGCCCGACCGACCGGGTCTGGTCTTTGGCCATGGCGGCATTTGAAGCGAATCTTCTTCACGATATCTCAGTAAGGTAGATGACGGAGCCAACGAATCCCCTTTTTAGTTAGCGACAATGTAAAAGGAGACTGTACTTCTACTCGGTCGTTAGGGTGCTTTCCTTACCTTGTTAAAGATTCTAGTGAAGCAGGTTGTAGTGAGAATCGCTTGGTTTTGATGTTCCTTCATAGCCCCATCGGGACCCGGGGGTTGTTCAATATCGCGTCGACCACTCGGGAATTGCTAAACGACGCCCTTGGCGGCGTTGAATGATGCGCCCATCCCACACTGGCATTACCACAAGAGCACAGCTAGGAAGAGTTATGGCACTGGCAAGCATTTGACGAAAATGAGCATCTAATTTACGACGATAAGGCACCACCTTTTGGTTTTTGTATGCAGGCCTTGTCGTTGGGAAAAAATTGTTTTTCCGATTTTACGGCGACATTAGTCAACTTAATACCATTCTTAACCACGGACAACTTATTGTCTTTACAAAATTTATCAGACGAAGTTTCTTCGATTCTACTGAGGCGCAAAATGGCATGGCTGAGACGAAGGATTGCATCTTAATAGCGCTCCGAGAAGTCCGTTTAACAGCTCTATACGGTTAAATCAACACGAATGAAAAGCGATACTTGGTGGATAGGAAATGTGAACAATGTTTGTATGTCAAGTGCTATAGCCTATCAGGTTAACTGGCGAACGCTTGTGAGCCACGCGGCATCTCTCAACGCATTATGGCCGACACCTACCAAGAAAACTTGTTAACAAATAAACAGTAGCAATAACACAGTGTCTACCAGAGAAATCAAAGCATGTGTCTCAAGTAATACGCACTATTATATATTCACAAGGCGTCAGAAGTATATTTTGAATATTTATATAGAATCTTAGAAATGAGTCAATCAAAACTCAATTATTGAGTCGTTACTGTGTGTACCTGTCGTGACTCTTCTGCGTTACTGTGCACGATTCTGGTACTGCTTCTTCTATAACCGTGTAATCGGCTGTGATTGGATCCGCTGTACTCGTTATAGATTGACACTTCTTTTGAAAGCTGGGCGCATGTCTGTCTGGCGCAAAGGGTGCGCAAAATAACTGCTCTTTGCTCATATTCCGAAGATGACGCATTATCTCCTGCCGTGGCTAACACGAATTTGTGTTCGACTGAACATGGGCTTTCGTCTGCTGTCCAAAATGATCCGGATGAGCGCATTCCGGATACGATGAGGACTGGAATCGAAAAGCGCGCCAATTTCAACGGCACACTTTGTGTGTGTAGCATTATACATATTTATAAATATATATATATATATATATATATATATATATATATATATATATATATATATATATATATATATATATGAAGTTAGCTTTTTCTTGGCTAAGTGGCCACAGTCATCATCGGATGAGCACCAACGCGTTCTGCTTAACAAACGCAAGCAGCCCTCATCGTCGACTTAGTTAGCAGAGGCAGAACGGTCATGGTGGTAACGACGCTGCCCCGCCTACCTTTTCGCAGATGCGCTTGAGCCAGCTTTGTACGTATATATATATATATGTATATATATACTCGTATATATATTTGGACCGACATAGCCCGCCGGCAAATTTATTTGTCTATGTTGTCTGTTATCACAATGTGTCACATAACGCACTGAAAACTAACGACTCAAAACTCTAGGTCCAAGATGGGGCTGGTCCACCTGGTCAAAGTTCCTCTCACCGACGCAGCGTTCCACCTCTGAACGTCTAACGACAAGCGCTGCAGTAAGTACTCCCCCGCTCTTTTGTCTCCTGTAGCAACCACCAATCTTCTCCCGACGTCTCTGAGTAATTTTTTGGTAAGCAACCCTGGTCCCCCCAACGTCTCAAAAGCTAGAGGTGAGAACAAGTGGGGATAGTCCAGGCTTGAGTACTTCCTGCACTTGGCTGTTTTCGCTAAGGCAACCGCATGTCCAGGGCGGGCTGCGCCAGTACCGACCATTGAAGGGGCTAAAGAGTCGATAACAGTCGCATCCCACACCAGCATCTGGCCCCGATCGAATGGGGTCAGAGTCATTCCGTCAGGCCTTTTTCCGTCATCTCTGACTAAGCCGGGGGGCTCCAGCACACATGGGTAGCCTAATCCTCTGCAGAACGTCTCGTTCAGGGCCGAGTGGCGTGCGATCCTGCTTGAACTCTGGGCGCAAGAAAGACCGTGGTGGCCTAGGGAGTTGACTTCGTCACCACAACCACAGCGATGGGGGGAAACCAGTTCTGCTCCCACTCTCAAACCGACTAATATTCGTGTAGACTCATCGTCTAAAAGGGTACCCAGTTGAGGACTCGGGAGGGCGTGTAGCCATACGCTTGCACCCGGCGAGGAGACGGCTTGTAACCTCACTTTGTCCGCGTCGGAAGTTGCTCGGCTCCACAGGTCGCTCCATCGATGGTCGTGTGTCAAATCTGACCACGCAGACTGAAGAGAAGGGGTCTCCGGAAGAGCCCCGCAGAATGCGATGGCTCCACCTTGGGTCTTTTCCAACGTAGATCGGAAATGCACCACAGCCTGGGGGTCTAGGATGGCCTCGATGTCGCTGATCGCTGAATGCAGGGAGGCAATATGCGCCGCAACTGAATGGGAAACTGCCTCGAGGAGTCCCAACCCGCCTCTTGCGACCAGTAGTGATGCTTGCCTTGCTTCACATTTAGTTCTTCCAAGTGAGATGAAAAGGCTATACAGTTGACACTTCTGAACAGGTAGTTCAGATTCGAAGCGGAGAAACACGAACGTAGAAGGTACAATCCCCTATGAGCGCCGAGCTGAGGGAGGCGGTTGAGACCGACCTGGAGTTTTTCTCTCCATCGCTCGATCGTCGAGGTGAGGTTGTCGGAGAATAAAGGCACCCCAAGAACGTCTAGGTCGTCGCCAACTACACGGCATCCCGGAAGTAAATCCAGGATGACAGGGGTGTCATTTGAGTCCATTCCTTTTATATAGACCTCACACTTGGTCGGGTTCAGTTCTAGGCCGCTGCATGTAGCCAAGCTTAGTATTTTATTTATGTCCTCACATACTGTATTGGCGCTAACTCTTTCGAGAGAGCTGACCAGATCTTTCAAGGCAAGGCAGAACAAAGGGGGAGCGAGGTATATATTTATATTTATATTTATATATATATATATATATATATATATATATATATACCATGATGGGTAAAGCGAGTGTGATTGACATCCAGCCGGATACGCAAAACAAGCGAAACGGCCGAATCATGGCCGTTCTTGGCTTAATCCGTCATCCGTATTTATCCGTCTTTACGCCTACGTGTGCGTTTGTACCTAAGCTAAGCTCTAGTGTTCTTGTATAGCGTGATGTACGTTGGATAAAATTTGTGCGTACAGGTATGCGTCTCCCTCCACCGTTAGATGGAAAGGGATGGGATCCCTTTTGCGCTCTCAGTGACTCTTGACTATCTTTACGGCAGCCGCCGTTAACCTCTTTGTCATCGTTGTCCTCGCTGCCACGCGACTCCCAGAGTCTCTACGCAACGATCCTCCTGACGGAACACGGGTCAACCGCGGGTCGTCGTCGTCGTCAACCAGGCTTTGCAAATGCAATGCTCAAGGACAACTTGCCGAAGTATCCTAACGAAATACGTATGTACATATCTATATATGCATATATATATATATATATATATATATATATATATATATATATATATATATATATATATATACATATATATACATGTCATGGCTGTTGTAGCGCAAGCCTCGCACTGGACCTTCGAAACTGGCACGGGCGGGAAAGCCCACCTGCGTGCATATATCCTTGGCATGCACATATGTATATGTACATAAAAAGCCACGGGCAATGGCATTTTCTGCAAAATGCTTTCCATTGTTATAATGATTGAAAATGTTTAATTATGGACATTTTAAGCTTAATACGAAATTACTGATTTTAAACAGATTTGCCGTATAGAGACGACGGTCCCAAGTAAAAAAAATCTCTGAAAATGTCCCTTTCTTGCTTTTCTCAGAGGGGCTTTGTCCAACGGGAGCACTTGAATAGCTGAAGACAGCATGTCGAGGCATTCTACCTATCTTAAAGTGCGGTTCGGCTGGTTCGTCCTCGAATACGACAAGCGTCAGAGACTCCCGACCCGACCCCTGAGGAAGGCCGAAACAGCCTCGTGCCCTTAGCTACTCAAGGGCAATTGGTGAGTTCTTGGTTGTTGTTGTAGTTATTTCTGCTACTGTTCCAGTCGCTCGTTCAACAAATGATCAAATCAAAGCGGCGAGGCGTTTGCCTATACGCCTCCAGTTCTTGCACTTAAATCTTAGTTACATATAAGTCATCTGCGTATTCAAGATCTTTGACATCACATCGCGGGTACTTTTTTGTGACGATAACAGAAATCTTGTATAGAAGGGGGATAAATATCTCCCTTGAGGCATAGAGGATAATACAGGATATGGACGACTAAATTTGTCACCATCTTTTACTTAAAAATAATTGTCATTCAAAGATGCCTTTACTTATTGCACTGTACACATACGGATATCTAGATTTTCAGATTTGTGGAGCAGAAAAGAGAATTTATTTTATGAAGTTTAAATAAGTACAAGAGGCATTGCAAATGCATAACACAAATTCCGTTTAGCTTCCTTTAGAGTAACTCCCTAGTTATCTACGTTTGATCTACAAGGTTCATATTAATGTATGCATAGAGCATAATGTATGCATGCATATATATATATATATATATATATATATATATATATATATATATATATATATATATATATATATAATATTCGCTGCAAAAAAATCCTCCGTCCTCTTTATATCGTACTCATTGGCCGCTTTTCTCAAGTTCTCTCAAATATATCAGTGTCGATTCGCCTACAACCCCAATTATATTGGAACTGACGGTGCTATAATAGTTGCCTTCAGCCTGCAATACTTCACTGCTCTGCTAAACTGGCAACAGCGCCTGTTGATCTCTGAAAAGTTCGACTCCTGTGAGACGGCGCTTGCGTATCTCACACGGTTGCGTACCATACAAGAGCCTTTCCAGAGAACTACGGAACGAAGGACATCCCGTCTTGCCGTAGAGCTGAGTCTTCTGAAAGCCGCATTGGACGTGCTATCCAGAAGTTTCAGCTTAGTGGCTCTAGCTATGACAGCATCCAGTGCAGGCACTGGCATGTGCCATCGAGTATCATGCGGTGACGGGCTGCGACCTCATCGTCTTTCAGGCCTTCAAAAGTCGTTCTAGGAAGGGCTTGGCGTTTGAAGGAGGATTTGAATGCGATCAATTCTTGACGATCAAACCCAAAATTGCGGGGTAGGTAAATCCTTTGTACGGAAGATTTTTGGACCTCGGGGTAAGGTAGAAAAGACAGCCTAGTTTGAACTTCCTTCATGCACATCCAAATTAACCGCCCACTTCACGTACTGCCTCAGCATTTCCTTAAATATTTGCAGGGTGCCCCTCTGGGCAGACGCGCCCATGCTGCGAAGAATATAAACTAGTATTTGTGTCGGGAGCCAAGTTTGCATCAAGTATAGTTTGGGGTGCGCATCCAGAGATTCACACAGCACCGTCCTTCACATTTGCTCAGAGCGAGCTTTGTGCAGGCCATTATAATGGAAGCTTAAAGAAGCTCGATAATTTTATTAGTATATAACTAGAGTTTAACTGTCTTCAAACTAAAAAGAATTAACAAATCAACTTTGGCTTATAACATAATGTTTACCAAAGTATGTGCAGCGTATACAGCAGTTTTTCTTAACTCTTCTTGCTTTACTTGATTTTCGTAAGTCTTCGGCCGCACCGCTACACATTCCTGGGCCGAGTGGCTTCGTTTGCCATTCTATGGCACACTTGGTTATGTTTTGAGGTGTTTGGCATTATATCTTGTTCTTTCTTAGCTCCACACTCAAAAGCCACCATATTTGGGAACGTATCGTTTATTTAGTTATAATTACCAACTAAGGATCTAAGGTATGGCACAGGCGACTATTGGCAATAGATAGATTATAAATAAATTAGAATAAATCAATGTATTCTCAATTACGAATGAGCGTAGAATTTAGCTTGCTTGCTGCGATGGTCTGCAAAAAAAAAAAAAAAAATATATATATATATATATATATATAGAGAGAGAGAGAGAGAGAGAGAGAGAGTGTTCAAAACAACATCTTACTCCATCTTTATGTTCATAGACAGATCTATTAGCCTCAGTTGATTTCTTTAATATTTTTGTCGTTTTTTCTCTCTCTCTATTTGTATCACTGCGTTGTTGCATCTCTATAAAATTCAAGCAAACAATTTAGCCAGAGGAGGCGGGGAAGGAATCAGGGAAGAGAGATGGAGCCGGCCTTAAAGGTGGAGAAGGTAGCGGTTAGCGCCGTTCAGCGCACATGTGGCGACTTGCACTCTGGCATTGGCTCCCGAAAGGGTCGGGAGGCGGAGAAGTCGCCACGTGAATGACGTGAGACGCCGTATGATGTAGCCGCTTAAACGGCGGTCGGCCCTAGAGGTCTTAGGTTGATTTTATTTCTGTTTTCTCATTAACTTTACGTTGTTGCGGGCCATTCAGTTGTACTTCGCGGGACTCCTTACTACGTAGGCAGAAGATCACCATTTCTGTTTACTTTATGGTATAAGAGCCTGGCTTCCCACTATGTACTTGTTATGTATATTGCTACGACCAAAGTGAAGTACGAGGCGCATTTGCTTACAGACCGGTTAAGCGTGCCCAGACCTTAATAACGTTGATCGTCTTTTGCATCGCGTCAGACGTTCCCCGGATAAGTCTGCGCTCCTATACATTATTTAGCAGCACTGTATCTGGCCCGAAGTTATGTCTTTCAAAGTTACTCAAAAAAAGTGATATAAATAATAAACATGATTGGTACAGAATTGTTCCATGCGGGACCACCCTGTGTAGCGTGTCAAATAACTGAAGCGTGCATATTTTACCGAGGCGGTAGATAAACTGTTGTTTGCCAATTAAGTTGTGTCTGTTGGCGTTGTTATAAACGGCATTTGCGTTTACGCTGTCATTGATTTTAATGCAGCATGACACGGCCACCAGAGATATGGGCCATTTGTGTTTAGTAGCAATAGTAGTAGTAGTAGTAATAGTCAGTGATGTAAAACGAAAGTGTACCGCTGGAATATGGTTATATGAATAAAACACTAATATAAAAAAAAATAGTTATAGTAGTTTCAATGTCGAGCCCGGTGGCGTGGTGGCATGCGTCTGCGCCTCGCGACCGAAAGAGACACATTGGTGCGCGGGTGGTTCGAGCGCCCCACCGTTGCACCGATTTGTATTTATGGGGGTCCGTCTATGAAGCAATGTGAAAAAAAACAGTTCCGTGGACGTTAAATCTTGACTGAGGGTCAGCCCCCCGAAAACTTTACTTTACTAGTAGTAGTTTTAATAACCAAGGATTGGTTGACACATATACATCTCATAGGCAGCATATTGCCAGAGTTGAAACAATGGAACTGCTCTTTCGCAACGCTCAAAGCGATATAGGTTACAGGGGTGGCGACAAAGTTTACATATGCTCTCCGGCGAGACCTCATAAAATTTCTCGCGCACACAGATCTTCAGGTGGAAGCCGTGGACGGCAGGGCAAATCTGGTGAGTAGATGTCGGCTCTCATAGCTGCAGCTCTTCCACGAATTTGACGTCATTGTCTTTGTTGCATAGAACAGCGGCTCGATGTCGGCCATATTACTTTCTCAATTGGAGATGTGCTCTCTAAAGGCCGTCGTCTTCAGTAGGTGGTGCTGTGTGTGCATATTCAGGCTAGTGTGGTGAACGTTCAATACTAATTTTAGGAAACTGGTTTTGAGTTGATCCAATCCCTTAAATTCGGCCTCGAGAGATGAGGCCAAATCACCTAAATACCGTAGGATGCTGTGGGTGCAATTTTCAGGTTAAACAAGCTAACACCAACCTTTATCGACAGCCTGTATGGGTCCTTGGCAGTGTGATGGATTGTAGGCTAGTTTTCGGAGTCTATCTTCGACATGCCCAGAGAAACTTGTGTCACGTAACGAAAACAAGACCCCTAGGTAGGGAAAGTAGGGAACGATTTTAATTGTTCCTAAACTTAGTCGAAACGCATCGCTTTTAGCCAGTTTTCCTTCTCGTCAAAATTTGATCGCTTTAGTCCTGCTCGCATTAGTCTTCAGTTTGTTCCGGTCGACGTAGCGCTGTAGAGTTACTAGCTACTAGCGTCTGCTGTAAGTGAAAGCGACTTCGGGAGAACAATACTATAATAAATCATTGGCATACGTAGGGGTCCACCTATGAATGCCGACCCTATATTTCCGTTGGAAGCTCGCTTACCAAAATTGAGAACAACAAGGGACTCAGATTATCACCCCGAGCAACACCGGTGGTTTGAATAATCGGCGCGTGGTCAGCAACCCCATCGTCTATTATTACCAGTTAATCTCGCAAGATGCTTTTTAGAAATTCTAGCATGCTCAATGGAACTGCACAGCATGCCAGCTTGTCGAGGATAATCGTTTGCGAGGCCGTATCAAAAGTCACAAACACGGCAAATAGATAACTTCCTCACATCGGAAGTATACAATGCACCGAGTTTAGAAGCATGGCGCAAAGAGTCATTGTTGATCTGGCTCTTCTAAATCCGTGTTGTTGCTCAGGGAATGCCCTGGTAACATCTAAAACTACTTCCAGAAGACGGGTTATGATGGGCGACAGAAGTTTATTAATTACGCTTTTCTTCGCCATTCCTCGGTAGGACGATGGAGCCAGCAGGTTTCATTTTCCCTTAGCAATGATACTAAGAAGACTGATCCTCCATTCCACGTGTCACTGACGAGACGTTCTAAATACTTTACTAAAGAGAGCAATGAAACACGGCACAAGCAAAGTGGCTTGCCACAGATGTTTATTTAGGACTATGTTGGGTCCGGGGGCCTTACCCAGCGGCGCGTTTACCATTGCGTCAGTTACCTCCGAGTCGATAAAAGGGCAAGACAGGGCCTGGCGAGCTTCCTGGACTACCTCGCTCCATGCTGAAATTACTACAGGAGCATCGCTCGGAATGGTTACCGCACCGGCAAGTATTTTACGGAAGTGCCTGTCTAACCTCTCAGGGTGGATTGGACATGCAGTAGCGCGTCTATCGGCACGTAATCATTTGTGCGGTGATTGATGTGCCTCGACCAGTAGCTTGTGCTCAATTTGCTCTTCATGCTCTTTTATAGCGTTCTTCACTACTTTCTTATATTAGCGGCTCAGTCGAGTGTAAAGGTTCGTCATTTCAGGGCGTACACGGGCTAGAATGTATGCTTGCACCGTGTAGTGCTTGCTGGAGCAGCACTGCTGGTTGTGCCATGGGGCATATCCACTACAAGCTTGTTTTACCACCGGTAATGACGCTGCGGAGCCTGCAATCATATGACTCTACGTCGGTCAAAACCGAAACAGACAGTACGCTTCGAGAGACGGCTTTCAGCCGCGTGATGTCATGGTTGCGACTCAGAGAAGGCCGCTTGCCGTAAAAACGTTTAAGGGTCAAGTGAAATATCCATCTCAACCGGTGCGCAACTGAAGCTTTATACCAAACGCCAGGATATCCCTTTGTATTCCTTCATATTTTACGTTTTGCGGATTAGCATTTGCAGTAAATATATCTATTGTCGGCTGTCCATGCGGCGCAATAGATGTGGAGTCATCAGCTGTAAATACAACCCACATGCTCTGAGAAGCCAGTGTATTCAGGAGTAACGCTGTTCTTGGGCTCTTTGCCTTATTAAGTGGACAGTAAATCTCGCCACTAAGTACAATTATTTTCTGCAAGTCTGCCATATCTAGACACGCTATCAGTTTCTCCAGCAGAGTTTCTGTGTCCTCCGATGGACTCGCGGGTCATGACGGTGATGTCACTTAGCTTATTACCGTTCTTTACAACGGACGACCAACTGGGTTTCGTGAAGTTCTCGGAGGGTTAAACGTATGCGACGAGGGCGTGGGCTTGTTTTTAGGATCAGAGTTTACTTAATGATCGCCAGAGAGCCACGAACTACAATCTCTTTTCGGACGCATCTGTGAGCTGAATGGACGCTAGCATACCTTAACTACGGCATATTCTACAATAATTCATTGGTGAGTGCAATCCTTCCTCAGTATCTTATGAAGCCTGTGACACTTGTATTCCTTCCTTTGACGACCAAAGCCGCCTGAGTACAGTCTCTACGCTTTGTCAATCCTTGATGCTAAAGAGGTTATAAGTGGTACATGCAGGTCAATAGGAAAGTACAGATCATATATGTACATTATCGTTGCATTTGCCCTTGCTCGTAATAGCGTTGTTAGCGGCTTGGAAACTTTTTGTTTTTGCCAATTTTCATCCAGGGGCAATCTTCACACACATAGTGGGGCGGATTGCAAAAATCTGATATACATAGCCCACTTCAATGCACATATGCCACTCTTTTTCCCACTTCGAAGCATTTTTTAAACGCGTTTTTCGGAATCGAGATGCGCTGCTCTTAAGATGTTATCTTTACCTCCTCTGGAAACGTTATCCCATAAAAAATATTATTTGTGAAAACAGGAAAATTAGGTCTCATTGCAAGAAGCCAGGTTCGTGAAATTATTCAGGAAGTTGCAGATTAGGAAACTTAAATTCATGTCATTGACGAATCTACACTCGTGGAATAATATGGTTTACTTTGTTATGTCGAGGCTTAGTTGCACGTCTCTGTAGTTTCAAAAGTGGCTAGCTTAGCGCCAGTACAGCTTTGTGTGTGCATCTTCGAGCTTTGCATCATATTTGTTAGGTATGCTGTCGTGTGCCTATGGATAAATATTTTGCCGAGCAAACTCTCTACATCAATTGTCGCTTTTCGACTAAGCGTGCAAGGTGTCTACGATGTGCGGTTTTGTGAGGTAACGTGCTTTTAGGCACACGGCGTTGACCTTGTCGTCAGTAAGTTGGACCTTGAAGAGGTACTTAAGTCCATAGAAAGTTCCGAATGAGCCTTTAGTTTGTTCACAAACGAACTCGTTCTCCGTCTGGCTCCGACGACGAGTCTGGCGATCCTTACCCCAAAAGGTCCGACCTTGACTCACAGGAAACCAAGTTTCCTTCCCCAAAAGACGCTATCATAGCGCGAATACAAGCCCTCACAAACACGCTCCCCCCACACTCATCAACCACAGACCTAACCCACCTTGCAAATATAATTTGCTAAGGTGAGGCACACTCCCAAATACTAAACGACTTCCTACACAAACACATAAACGCAACAACACACCCGCGCACAGCTGTGACGCCCCCGTCCACTGACAGAGCGCTGTCAAAGCGTAAGCTGCGGCGGGAACACTACGCTATCACACAGAAATTATACAACAAAAACCGCTCCAAGTGTGCTCAAGGCATACTAGACGGTGTACGCCGAATAAACAACATGAATGACACGGAAGTTGTAGAGCATTGGACTACTGCAATGACCCAACCCCCACCCCCGCCACTTACGCCAAACCCCTATATCCCCAACCCTGATCTCAACTGCGTTTCTACCCCTATCTCCCTCCTAGAAACGCAATCAGCTCTCCGAGGGACATCTAAAGCACTAGGCTTGGATGGGATTAAACTAGCATCCCTCCGTAAACTCCCCTTAGAGAATGTCTGCTGCCTCCTTAATATTCTATTCATTAGCGATGTTCCCCCCTGCCAACAAAAGGCTCGAGTAGCGTTCATCCCCAAGGTCACTGGTGCCTCCTCCCCCAGTGACCTCCGACCCATCTCGATTAGCTCTTACTTACAAAGAACGCTTAATAAAATCCTTTCTAAACAAATCCAAAAATCTATTAAAATTCTCCCCACTCAACGAGCCTTCCTCCCATTCGATAGGACTTTCGAAAACCTGACGGTTCTCGATGGCATCATTCATGATGCCAAGTCCACAGGCCGCGAATTGCGGATCGCGTCGGTCGACCTGCTTAAGGCGTTCGACTCGAATAGCCATGACGCGGTCCTGTGGACGCTCGGGGCCAGAGGGTATCCGGAAGTCTTCATCGAGTATATCGAGCGCCTATACCAATCATCCCAAACTCTCCTCGACTTCGGTAAAAGAATGTCGTACTATCAGGCCCACCAGGGGTGTTCGTCAGGGTGATCCCCTGTCACCCCTGTTATTTAATCTAGTTCTTGACGACATTCTCAGAAAAATAAACTTAGACAATTTAGGATATCGACTAAAAGAAAGAAACCGCCTTATGGGCCTAGCCTTTGCGGACGACCTCATCCTCCTTGCCTCCACCAAGAACGCCCTCCAACACCTCCTAGATTTAGCTTTCCCCTTACTTAAAGAAAGGGGCCTTGAAATCAACACTGATAAGAGCTTTACGATCTCGCATCTTTATGATAGCCGGGTGAAGAAGAGCCTTTATCAGTCAACCCCCGAATTCTCCGTTGGAGGGAGGCAATTGCCAGCCAAGGGTATATGCGCTCGATGGAGATACCTCGGCATCGAGTTCGACAGTAATGGCAGAGTCGACACGGCCAAGGTCACTCTCCTAGAACTACTCGGCAGACTAACATGAGCTCCCTTTAAACCCCAGCAACGCTTAACAATACTGAAACAATTCCTTATCCCGAAAATTCTCTATAATTTTGGTCGCTGGTCCCCGACCGTCTCAAAAATTCCTCCTAGAACTAGACTGTGAGATCAGGCGAACGGTGAAGTTGCAGTGGCTCAAACTCGAAAACAGCGTGCCAAACGCCTTCCTATACGCGCACATCTCACACGGCGGTCTGGACATCCCCTGTCTCCGTACACTAATTCCCAGACTTCGCCTCTCCCGCCTCACTGCCCTGAACAGATCATCCCACATAGGCACTCAATGGCTGCTGTCGACCGAGTATCACAGTAAGGAGCTGGCGAAAACCAGCGCTCTCTGTGTGTTCGATGACACGACCATTGAAGACGCCGCACACGAGACCGAGTACTGGTCTCGTACACTACATAACACAGTCGATGGGGCTCACCTGAAACACACACACCTAACCCCTTTTACAAATGACTGGGTCAAGGGTACTTCTTACCTATCCGGTAGGGAGTACATAAACCTGATTAAGTTAAGGATCAACGCACTACCAACGCGTGCCAGACTCGCAAGGGGTCGCCCCGGGTACGACAAATTTTGTCGTCATGGGTGCAACGCTGTCGAGACGCTGGCCCACATCGCTCAAGTGTGCGATCACACCCATCGCCCTATAATCAAGCGCCACGATGACATATGTGAGCGAGTCACCCGCTTACTCCGTGCTAAAGGAATGCAGGTGGAACGAGAGCGCACCTTCCGAAGACCCGCCGCACCGGCTCGGAGACCAGACCTCGTCATAACAACACCTACGAGGGTCTGGGTCTTGGACGCCGAGGTCTGCGGCCCCTCAAGAGACCTTGCATTGGCCAGACGGGATAAGATCAGGAAATACGATATACCCGGGGTCAGGGATCAACTTCCCAGCTCGCTTCTCCACCGATTCGGGTCCATCACCGTGTCGATGACCGGTGTATGGGAGCCCGAGTCGGTGAAGGATCTCCTGACTCTCGGGTTATCGAAGAAAAACCTGATCGACTTAACCGTCCTGGCCATGCAGGGTACCCTACGGGTCTTCCGGGCGCACCGGGACCACAAGAGCTGGGTCCGTCGCAGAGGAGGAGCAGGCGAACTCACCGGGAGGCGATTTTAAATTATTTTTTTAGGCGGGCACTGCCTTAGTGTGCAAATGTGCAATTATTGAATAAATTCAATGTTGTATTCCCAGTCATGCACAATGGTAGCTTTCCAGAGTTTGATTGGATCGCAAAGATATAGAAAAGGAAACGGCCGCACAGCATCCTCTCACAGGTCGTCTTTGATCAAGCTGTTGTAGTGTTGTACAATAGCAATTTCGACGTACACGACGTACCACAGCTTGATACCTGTGGTCGCTGTAGGTCCTGTGGTGTATGTGACAAAGTACCAGATGTTGTACAAAGGACTTCTCGGCAGTACCACTACGACATATACTAGAGACATAAAAAAATTATAGATATTATATATATATATATATATATATATATATATATATATATATATATATATATATATATATATATACATTGTGAGAGCTGGTGATGCGTATCGTCGCTTAGTAGGTGCAAGCCTTCACGGACAATCTTTCGCAGACATTAACGAAGAATTCGAACCCGTTGACGACAATAATTTGGTCACGTCGATGGCCGCCGGCTATCCGTTCCGCGTATCCCTGTCACGCACATGCATTGGCAGCGGTAAGACCACCTCGAGCTCGGTGAGAAACGAGACGAGAAACAGATAATCAAATAGTCTCATACTTAGAGCTGCTCTGTGACACTTACTTTGCTACTCAGTAGAGCAGGTTTGCGTTTATGATCTTTATAAATACTTTTTATAAATATTAAAATAAATAAATATATATATATATATATATATATATATATATATATATATATATATATATATATATATATATATATATATATTGCGCGTAGATATAGACCCATTCGATCCAACGCCTAGATCATCCTGCCGCGACCACTAATGACTCTCTACAGCCATGCTCTTATCATCACCGGGTTATGGTATTGACGAATCACCGAGCAGCACATTTTTAAGCGAGTAGCTTTACTAGATACCGGTCAGTTATTCGGTGGTTTAGTTTTTAGTTTACCTCCCAGAAAGAAAAAAAAAAGTTATTCGGTGGTTTAGTCCTTCCACCACCACTGCAAGGCAGATGCTCTTAGAACATTTGCTCATGTTTAAGCGTCGAGGAGGATCTGTCCGAGGATTCGCGCCGAGCGTCTAGCAATCTAGTGACGTGGTGCCTACTACGTCTACGTGGTGGGGTAGCCGAAAAAAAAAACGCAACGGCCGCAAAGAGTTTGCAGTACGACAGAGTATCGTCGACGAGCCGCCGGGGGTGAGCGCGTGTGGGTGACGAGGTTTTAGGGAGGCACGGGCGACGATACGACCGCCACGTCTACGCTCATGACAGCCGTACCCCACTACTGGCTGGCGTATCGGGCGCTTGTATATACCGGCTGCTGCGTGGCCGCAGGCGGTCCCCACCCCCGCGGCAGGGCGAAGCTTCCGAACATGTCAACTGGAAAATTATGCGACCTTTCTGCTCGCGTGTGCGTACTCTCATGCCGCCGAGCGTGGCTTCAAAATATTTCCATCAACTTTCTGCGTCGTTTTTGGTCACTCCCTTTTTCCTCTCTTAGACCTCTCTCTCACTCCCTTTTTCCTCTCTTAGACCTCTCTCTCACTCCCTTTTTTCTCACTTTCTCCCCCCTCTCTCTATTTCGCGCTTTTTGTTCCTCCTACTCTCAGTTTTTCTCATTTCTGTATGCTTTTTTACCGCACCTCGAGTTGGGAAGAACGTTCTTGACTGCCAGTCGTCGTCGTGGTCGTTGTCGTGGTCGACGCGCACGATGTGAGGTCTGTTCAAGTATATATTCAGCCACTTACCCTCACGAGTCAAACAGTGGCTGTTCCGAGTAGGAGGTAGATGGCCGAATTCTCTCTCTATCTCTCTCTCTCTCGGTGAGTGAGGGGCGTCATTGAGTTTCGAAGTATGCACCGTCGAGTCATAGTAGCTCTAGCTACGTACTACATAAGGTTACGATCAGCAGCAGCAACGGCGGCACCGATTCTCAACTTTATCAACATCATCACCGCGACCATCAACGTCATCAGCCTCATCATCATCATCATCAATTCCGCCACCATCACCTTACGCACATTAGCAGCCTCACTACCGAGATGTCAACTTCGCCAATACACGCTTTGCCTCACTACAAACAGCCGGTGGCGGCGTGCATACCCATCTTTCCCGTACGACGTATAAGTGGAAGCTCATGTTATTCTAGCTTACACATGTTCCACACCCATTCAGATTTAGTTCTACTACTAGAGTAGTAGTAGTAGTAGTAGCAGCAGCTATCGAGCCCGGTGGCGTGGTGGGTGCATTCGCCTGCGCCTCGCGACCGGAGGAGACACATAGGTTTGAGCGGGTTGAGGTCTCCACCGTTGCGCCGTTTTGTACTTATAGGTGTATGTGTATGAAGCAATGCGAAAAGCAGTCCCGTGAACGTTAAGTCTTGGCTGAGGGTCAGTCTGTCTGAAAAGTTTAGATTCTAGTAGTAGCAGGTACAGCATAGTAAATGTCGTATCCGTTGTAAAACGTAATAGTAAATCATGCAACTTGTTGTACACTGTCGTGCGGTAGGAGCGGCCAAATGTACGTACTGCCAAAGTCACAAGAACTTTCCTGATACAGGACACTGTAATTGAGACTGCCGATTTGACCGAGACAACTCACATGAAACACTTACTGCCTAATTGGCACTCGACTACGGCCTACGTGGCAATCTTGCAACGACAACATAGGCGAACTTGCGAGGACGCAAGAATCGCTATAATCTACACCGTTCACAGTCTCACTCGACGTACGATGCGGGCTGACAAGCAATTTCCTGTCAAGTTCAGGCGAGCCTTTTTCTCGCTTGGGCTCACATCAACCAACCTAGCTGCGTTTTAAGACAGGCTGAGTGTTAGCCCTTCTTGACTTCGACAGCTGCTGAATCGACCGCTGCGGGCGACACCTCGCCGACACTGCGTTGAGGAGCGGCCTATTGCAGTCGCTGCCGCAGCCCTAAAAAAATTCCGGCTAGCCTGGGTAATAATAATAATAATGACGAATAAATGTTGTTGGAAAAATTTGCTCAGTGGTCATTTATATTCTTCCTTTACTCGTGCCATATGTCAAAAAAGTTCCGACAAAAATGATTTATTTAATCCTCCAAAATGTTTCTGCTCCCTTCAAAATAACACCCGCTTTCTGCAATGAATTTGTGTGACCTCACTTCCCACTTTTGGAACATTTTTTGGAACCAAGTCAAGTTTCTTTTGCAATTTTTTCTTTATCACCTCTATAGTTTCGACGCCTTGTCCCTTCAAACATTATTTTGTCCGTAGGAAGAAAAAGAGGTCACACGGGGCCGGGTTTGACGCATAAGGAGGTTGCGTGAATTTAGAAATCGAGATTTTATTAAATAATTCAAAATCAGTAAAGATGTGTGCGCCGGAGCATTGTCGTGATGGAGGATCTAAGAATTGTTTGTCCAGAGTTCAGCTCTTTTGCGCCAGACGTTTGCGTGCAATCGTCTTTAAACTTTGCGGTAGTATTCCCTATTGACCGAAGAACTAGGCGGCTGAGAAATGATAGAAGATGATTTTCTTGTAGTGCAAAAAACAATTGAATTTGGTGTTGAATCTGCTCTCGCAGAATTTCTTCGATCAACTCTCTCTCTTTGGAAACATTACTGGGAGGATTAAGATTACGTCTCTATGCCGTGACCATATAACATGACTCGTTTCCTGTAATCACTCTCTGAATCTCTTTTGCTACCACCTAAAGGTTCAATCCGGACATTTCTCGACGGGCGTTAATTTGCTGGAAATTCAATGTTTTTGAAACAAACTCCCCTGCCAGTCTTCTGGCGCATAAATTATCGGTTTATACTGTTACAACTGATTTATACGATACCTTCAATACCTCAGCTGTATCCCTGATAGTAATTTGGCGATTGTTAAATACAATATCACGAATTCAACGTTTTCTTTTGTTATTGACATCGACAGCCTTTTTGAACCGGGTCATCTCGTTACGAGCATCACAAAATCGACAGTACCAGCTATAAATAGTGTTTCGGGATACTGCTTAATCACTATAAGCAGTTCGTAACATTTCCACAATTTTGAAACATATAATTTGGTTTTAATTACAGAATTATAAACAGATGCATTGCTCCTCCATTTTTCGTCGTCCCAATTAGTCGTATCTAGTGGCGTGGTGCATTCGCCTGCACCTCGCGACCGGAGGAGACACATAAATGCGCGGGTTCGAGCCCCACCGTTGCATATTTGTATTTATGGGGGTCCCTCTTTGAAGCAATGCGGAAAGCAGTCTCGTGGACGGTAAATCTTGGTTGAGGGTCAGCCACAAAGAGTTGAATCCTCCTCCATTTTTGGATCCATAAAAATCGCTGAATCTCGTTTTCTTCACTTTATTAAACCAAACTTAAACAATAAACACCGCCACCGGTTGGCGCGAAATTTGGCTTCCATGTAGCTGATAAACAGCGCTTCTAAGCACATTTATGAAGCCATTAGTGGTGCCGGTTCAATCTTTAAAATGTAAAGTACTGGAACTTGTCGATCTGCCTATATATATATATATATATATATATATATAGCGATGTGGACCGACATAGCCGTTTGGTAAATGCTTTTATTACGTAATCCGTTACAATCGTAGATACCGCTTATATATCACTTATTCTTAGGAATAAGCATCGAATTCTCCGGCCAATTCAAGACTGGCCCCTTTTGCCAACCTTCCACTACGTGCCCTCGATATGTCACACTTCCAACGATCAAACTATCTTCTGCGGAGAAAATTAGCCAAATCTTCTTATTGGCTGTGGTGTTACTCAGCTTAGCGCAGATGCGATTTTTCCATCGTGAGGCCTTAAGGCCCTAACGTCTCAACGGAAACGACGGGAAGTTTTAGGCGTGCCAACTGTTACGACATTTTCTACCTCCAACGCTACACACCCCATTTTAAAATGCGCTACGTCGGTCCATACAAGGTCCGACGGACTCCAATTCTTCTTTTGATACCGGCAGGAGTATTAGTAGTAAAAGGAGTAACTTTGTTTTACTACTAATACTCCTGCCGGTATATTGGAACTTCAGGTCGATCAACTGTTCCAACATCGTTACGGCTGCGCCGTTGAGTTTGCGCGATTTATCAGCCCAGTCGCCCGGGTTCACTCTTGTTATATCAGAATTAGTTCGATCAGGAAAAGCTCCTGGGATGTCACAGCAGCGTTTTCAGCCCATGTGGAGTCTTCAAATAGAAATAATGCTTTGGACCCAACCGCGTTCAGTTCCTGTGCCTCATATTTGCGAGTCCTAAGGATTCCGTTCGAGACGTTCCCCAAGAAACCGCCAAGGGTGCCATCGTTTAAGTACCATAAATCATGTGGGCATGTTAGCGATGCGGTCAGGCAACTAAATCCTAGGACAAACAAGGGCGGTCCCAATGGGTCGTCTCGCTAAACCCCTGTTTATGACACCATGAGCTCAATTAACGCCGTCAGCAGTAGTGCACATGGGGATCTTCTGACCCACCACCAGCATGTGACCCCTGCGCATTTTGATGAAGGCATTCCTGAACTCCAACTTCGGGCTATCTATAAGACCTAGCGAATGCCCTGGCCGAGTGCTCCGCGATTTCAACCACTCTCTGATTGTGTCCACATCGTCAGTTAGATGTTCGTTCGACGATAAGGCCGCGCTGGGCACATCGCTTTCGCGTAAATTAACTGAGGGTAGCCGAGCCACATTTGCGTCCATACTTCTTCCCATTGCTTGCCTAGGGGTTGAGTTAAGTGTAGACACCACGTCAAACAGACAAGCTTCCTTCTTAAAGTCATTAAGAATCACACACCTTGATGTTCAAAGGCGAACATATATATATATATATATATATATGCATATATGTGTGTATGTATGTGAACGTAGACGAAACGGCCTGTTCTAGTAAATTGAACTGAATTCTTATTATTATGGCGTTACAATTGTAAGGTGGGAATGTGAACCCCCTGTCTTCTCTTAGTTTCTAATGCTTATTTCATGAAACCGACGATACAAACGGTGTATGTCAATCAGGTACTGACATAGGGGGCCGAATTGACGGGCCAGTAGGGTCCCCCCTGCTATCACGGTTTAGGAGGGGGTAAACACACTACTCCTACCTCAACAATCGAACGCAGTCACCCCGCGATTCCGCGTGACATCCCAGCATATACTCACACACCCCGGAGAGTGGCTTGGCCCACACCAGAAAGGAATGCGTTTACCGCTGCGAAAGGCAGCGGCAAACACGGATGGTCCTTTTGCAGGGAGGTCTGCTTCCTGTGGCGCACTCTCGGCTTGTTTTGTCTATCAAGCCAAGGCGACCTGATCGGTATCACCGGGGTGACTAGGCCCAGGGCGTTAACCGATTGGCCCGGTTCCGGTGCGCAGACCCATTCCGCGTAGTAGTAATAATAACATTAACAACCCTCGAATGGGCCACGATGATATGACAATAAGCATTCGTTGCCACATAATCTATATCGTATGCCTTGCTTCCCATACTCACAAAAGGAACCTTGGGAATGTTGAACGCAGCACGCGTAACATTCGCATCACAGGCAACAACGCTGGAAAGAGAGCCATAGTTACTACCACTAAGACCTTTCGGTTTATGTTGCTTAAGAGCGCCATTCATCAGCTACACACATGCCAAACTTTGCGTCAGTCGGTGGCGGATTTCATTGGGAAAAGTTACTCATCCTTTAAAATGAGTGTACTGAACTTCGAAGCACCTTATATATGCTATATATAGATGTTCCCTTGTTTATTGATCCAGGCGTCTTGCGTCTCTGGGTAAAGCCTAGATAGGAGACCAAAAATATATTGAATATTAGTGACTTCGGTATTTTTTCCCCAGTGGCTTATTGGCTTCTTAGCCCACTAGCACACGACAGCTGGTCACTGTCGGCTTTGCTAGATCCCCCCGGCAGCAACCGTCCCTGAGCGAGGTGTTTAACCTCAGTTCGTGGAGTCCCGCCGAGAGAGACACATGGTCCCCTTGTTAAAAATTTGCGGCTCAAAAACACACGTGCGCCTTAATAACTTCAGCTCATTGGAGCATCTCATAAAATGCAATCATTGCTGGATTTTGACTGGGCAATCTATGAGCTGACAATGACATTCGCCAGCTATACAGTCGGAAAGCGCAAGGACAGAGCACATCCGGGCATTATTCAAAGCTGGACAGCCTCACCGATTCGTCAGATTCAATATCTGCCAATTTTCTCAAATGGGAGAGAAAAGAAAGAAAACATCGGAGAGATGCACAGGGAAACGGGAACAGCAACCGGGACAAACAGAGCGCTTCGCCCGCGGGCATATGTCTGACTCAACGCAGACGGCCGGAAATCCTTTTCGGGTCTATTCCGGATGATGTCAATGATGTTTGACAACGGTCGATCGTAGCAAACAGCATACACGTGTTTGTTGGTCTTGTGGCCAATCTGCAAATGGGACGGCAGGAATGTCTCTAGGATAGTAACGGTGCTGCAGCCTTAACCCTTATGCCACAATGACGTCTAACCTTTATACGACCGACACAAACGCCTCTGCCCTGCCTACCACCTCCAGCCGACGTTTTAGATACCTACCTAGTACCGGAAATGCTTGTCCAGTTTGCACCTGGCTAGGCATGAATGCATGAGGCACACAATGCACAATGCACACGATACACGCTTCAACAAGCCGGGCATAGCGCTGACTGTTTTCGGCAGCAGTTACGCCATGCTACAGCAGGGGACAGGAAATCAGCCGGATGACGGTTGATCAACAACAATGACGGTCCGTCGACCGTCGGCCGCAATAATGATAATAGGGGCATCGCACGCACAGACATATCTTAGCCAATGGGGTAATAGTTGCACGTGCTCGGGGACCGGGTATTTGTTGACGTGCGTTTTTCCTGCAGCTCCTCTGTTGTTGATCGCTGTGCGCGAAAAAAAAAGAGCGATTCACTACTTCCTACGAGTAGGCTGGTGCAGCTAGTGCACCAGCCTACTCGTACGAAGTAGTGAATCGCTAGTGCACAAACCTCGCGTGCATTGCGAGGTTGCGAGGTTTCTTACCGATCAGATTGTGTCGAGCCTTAAAAGGCGACTGCGTAAATTCCATAAACATTATAGGCGTAGTGGAGTCGAACAGTGTTCGATTTATTCATATCCAGCTACTGGTAGAAAGTACAGAATAAGTAATCAGCCGTGACTAGCTAACCGGGTGGTGTCGGGCCGGCCAGTGTCAATTACGATAAGTGGGAGCCAGGAGACATTTTGTAACAGAATCACGCTAAGTCTGCTTGGGAGGTCTACTTCGATGGCAGGTGCCCATGAGATCAGATCACGGGCTCGACAATCTCCTTGCCAAAGCAGATTGTCTAATATCGTCAGTGACCTTAATATGTGTCGAGAGATTTTACGAAAAAGCAAACGTTAGCAGGCTTCTAGACGGATATGAATCGAGTCGAGCACATTTTTAAATATAATTTGGATTCGGCGATTTCCATTACCAAAATGTATTTTCTCCCTCTTTCAAAACAAGCGTGGGTCATACATCTTGCACGATTTAATTTCCCTAAGCGCTAAGGGTGCTATTGTGCCTTGCTGTAGCGTTTTTGGCACTAAAAGATGCAGCTAATGGCTTATCCCAATATGAACCCCAGCTACTGCACTAACTTGGATGACACCTATATAGTTATGAAAGGCTTTCCTACGTGGGAGCTTGTAATAATAAGACAACGTCATTTTCAGTTTTGTGGTTTATTTGCGTCAGCAATACGCCTACGGCCCAAGTGCTCATATATATATTTATTACAACAAGGCATCTCTGTGAGTGTCTGCTGTCCTGAAGGACGATGGGCTATGCAAGATGGATCTCGAGGTTGACTTTACCAGGTACGGGTCACAGCAGTTATGCCCTCATATGGTGAGTAATAACTAAATTGTATATGTCTGTATAACAGTATACACAGTACACTATAACAAAATTATCCGATGTTGTGATTTAACCTAGAGTTCATTCAGCAAAGATCGAAAGACGCAGATTATATCTATCTAGTAGTAAAGGTACTTGAGAAAACATTACCTAAACCTTGTGGTCTTAATGACGTATATCTGCACTACTTGACCTTGGCCAGTGTTACGACATAAAACAGCGACCAGAGAAAGCGTATCTTCTCCTTCGCATTCCCTTTCCTGTTGTCATTGACGCTGAACCTCAGTGCCACTTAGGGATGAAGGTAAGGATTGATTTTTTTTATGATGGCGTGCGTCGTCGTCGTCTGCTACTGCTCCTTTTCCTGCCGTTACAACATCAACGAGTACAAAGTGCCAAAACGCAAGCGCACTCAAAAATTTCATCCGATGTAATAACCATAGTAGAACCGGTCGCGGTTCTAAGCCTTCGTGGGCTTTCTTCCCCTCTCGCTTCTTTCACCTCTGCCTCTTTGTCTCTCCCCTCCCCCCCCCCCCAGCCTCATACAAACATATGGACAGTCACAGGACTTCGTTAGTTGTTGTCTTGGCGATGTATCGTTGAGTCGATACGACTTTCAAATATCAACTTTCCAGCTTCAGGACCTTCGGGGACGAGTGAAGTTTTTCAGGCTTCGAACCTTCTGAGGTGCTGCTGTGCCAACACAGTGTCTGCGCATAGATGTAGTGGCAGGTGGGGGGACCAGGCGGCGCCCGGCTGCTGAATCGCTCGCGTCGCTGGTCGTTGTCGTCGACGTCGTTGAGCGTGGCGACAGAGGAGCAGTTTCATTCGTCTCTGGGTCTCTGTCGCCATGAGCGGGAACAGGCGGTCGTACGTGACTGTTGGCGAAGAAGCGGCGCAGATACCCCGCATTGGGGGGTGGTAGTTGAGACTACTATATATCTGTCTGTCTGTATGCCCGCTTGTCTGTCTGCCCCCGCCTGACTGACTCGGCCCGCCGGGGGTCGTGGCATTCGTTCGCTTACGCAAAACGGTCCATCGCACAGTACACGAACAATGAAAAAGGGCCATAGCCAGAGGCCAAGGGGCTGAGGTGGTGAAGGGCGCGACCCACGATGCGTCGAAGGCAGGAACGATGGAAGAAGCTGGCTCAATAAGGCGAGCAGCCAAACGGCAGCAGCGGTGAACCGGGGGCAACAGACACATAACACACTTGAAGACCGCAGTACCGAAGGCTCTGCTGTTGTTGCTGCTACTGCTGC
This sequence comes from Dermanyssus gallinae, assembly GCA_003439945.1. NCBI lineage: Eukaryota > Metazoa > Arthropoda > Arachnida > Mesostigmata > Dermanyssidae > Dermanyssus > Dermanyssus gallinae. The sequence continues at coordinate 458,433 of QVRM01000883.1, forward strand.
TGCTGCTGCTATGATCATCACTAGCAGTACAACCACAGTCCTAGGATGCGAGTCCCGACGACCTCAGTCCGCCCCGCAGACGACTGCAGATGAGGGCGCAAAGGCGATAGTGAAAAGGCAATGCAGGAAAGAACCGCACTGCCAGAACACTGGGTTTTGGGGGAGAGGCGCACCTTCGAGGAAGGTCGAGAGAGTAGTCGAGGAAGAAGCCTTCCTTCAACCCGCAACAGTCAGCGGATGCGGTGTGCGAGTGCGGCCAGGCGGAATTCTTGTTTTGTTTCGACGTTTCGTTCTTGGTGAAGGGAAACGGGGGTACGAAGACGAGGCCGGTTGTCGATGACGGTAACGTCATCGCAATCGACAAGATCACAACGAGCAAGAGAAGAACGGCTGCGGGGAGCGAGAGAGAGTGAGAGTTAAGCGTGCGAGAGCCGGTAACTGCGAGCCAGCAGCAACAGAAAGGGTGGTTTCTGTTAGGTATTGATGTATATACAGATAAAAATGTAGCTCTATGTATATATATATATATATATATATATATATATATATATAGCGAGAGAGAGAGAGAGATATGGGCCTATTGGATCGCATACGGAGTGATATTTGGCGTATCCTGTACCATACAAACAAGAAAGCACAGCTATTGGCTTGTTAAAGTTTAAATCCGCTTATATCGATATATCGATGCCTCTGTTGAAATTTCAGATTGATATTTGTTGTGCCATGTACGATACACACAGCGAAGAAGAAGCAGAAAAAGAAGAAAGCATCGTTATTGAGTTATTATAACTTAAATCCGCTTATGGGGGGCGTACCGAGCCCCCCCCCCCCCGGCCCAATCCGCCCTTGTATGTTCTTGTTGTTATTGTCGTCGCCGTCGCTAGTGCACGTTGCCAGAGGAACAGAGGTCGATATTCTCGCAATTCTTTCCCCTCTCCGAGTTGTTCGATAGACAACGACGACGACGACGACGAATACGAACTCTATACAAAATCTCTGCGTTGTTGTCGCCACGACAACTATCGGCCAACTGTGCCCCCGCAACCAGCTGTGCTTGTGCTCGGGCTGGTTGACCGGACCCGCGTTGTCAACGCGCGTTTCGCGTCGTTTCAATGACATCGCGTCTGCTTGGCGCTGATACGTCGGTCTACGTCGGACAAAAGATAGCAGTCACGCTCGCGTAAACATCACGCGGCCCGCGCTTGCGACCTACTGACTCACGCAGCACACAACGCCGCCTGCACAGCCGGGGCGGCCCACGTACAGGGGGCAAATATGCACACCGATACACGCAGACAGAGAGACACTCGCAGGGCCGTGTTGAGTGTATAGGCACAGCATAGAAGAGTCGAGACGTGCAGGCGGCTGTTGGCACTGGTACTGGTGGTGGTGGTGCTTCTGCTGCTAGAATTTCTAACTACTTGTACTACCATTACAACTGCTGCTGCTATGGTGCTCTAATTATACTGCGGCGTCTGTGGCGGCGGCTGTAATTGCAACAGGCAGGTTGTCAGCTGTCCCATCTGTACGTGATTGTACATGCGTGCACTATACGGCAGGCGGTTAGGTAGATAGCAACGGCAAAACGTAGCAACAACACTGTGCGAAAAATGAGCCTATGATGACAACCGCGTAAACAACAACGACGACGATGACGACGGCGACGATAATGGTGATAAGAATGATTATGATGATGATGATAATGACAAGAATAATAATGTTCTTAATTATGCCAAAAAAAAATATAATCATATATAAAACAATCATATTTGTAACTTTAAATGTGACGAAAATAAGCATAATCATAATTAACGACGACGGAAATAATTCTAAACATGATAATAATGACGACGAGAATCATTCTGATCTGGATGATGACGACGAGAATTGTTCGAATCATAAAATGATGACAATAATACACATATAGTCTAATCATAATATGATGACAATAATACACATATAGTCAAATCATAATATGATGACAATAATACACATATAGTCTAATCATAATATGATGACAATTATGCACATACAGTACCCCAACCATGACGGAGGCAGCAACCGGTGACGTGCGAGTTGGGGTTCCTCAAGGCAATCGCCGTGATACCTGCGGATCCGTCGGTCTTTTCCTGAGCTGCGGCCGCTGGCTGGCTCGTGCGTTTGTCAGCTGTGTCAGCTTTGTTGTCTCTTTTTCCGCCATTTCACGGACGATGTTTTCCTGACGACAACGACCGTCTCCTCTCATCAATTCTTTGCTCCAGACGCTTTCCTATAAACCACCAGCGACTGAATCACCGATACCAGCGCGTTAAGTAACAACGCCACTATCTATGTAGGCTTGCCTCGCCCTGGATTTCCCTGTCGTGATCACCACTGCGTCGCACTTTTTCCACGTATACGGTTCCTCTCAATCTTTCGTTTTCGGCGCAGCAGAGTAACCTGGTTAGCACGGCTGTCGATGATGGGATGATACGGTTTGCTGCTGAACACTCCGCTATTCTATTGTATTAGCCCACCTTTTCCCATTCCCGAATTGTGTGCGTTATATATATATATACTTGAACATGCATACGCACATGTAGAGGAATCGTCTCACGAGACAAAACAGGATTTCCATTTTGGATTCCCAAAACTCCCACGCATGTCGGCGCCTGTGTGTGTCGACGAGGAGAGGCCACGAAGCGTGCTCCGCAATGCAATCATACCTCGGGACGTTGCAAAATACATTTGAGGAATATCCAAGCACTTCAGCGCCTCACCGTCAGAAGATCTGCTTCCGACAAATTGATTGTTAAAACTGCTTGTTTTATGCAACGCATACGAACTACGACGTTCCGCAATGGAACTGATGTAGCAATAGCCAGCTCTTTCCATCAAACTTCATCTCCAAGACGTGGAAGCAATGCGGTAAGCTGTAACTCCAGAGTCAGCCTTACACATATTTGCCTGGTTTTTGCATGTGTACATGCATGCGCGTATACGTATTTTGCAACGCTTACCGGAAACAAGCCGATATTTTTGTCCAAAAGTGTGGGCTTCAAAAGACATTGCAAACTTGGCCTAACTATGCGCCATTCAACGAAAACAGCTGCCCTATGAAGCAACCCGGTTTAATAACTAAACAGTTTTTGTTAGGGCATTGGAACGTCGAAGCATTCTAAACCTAATTTTTACCGTCACGTCAAACGTCAACAGATTCCTACGGTGCTTACTTACTCACGTGGGAAAAATACACATCTCACCGAGTGTGGCCCGTAACTCAAAACCGTATTTAAAACAGAAAGTAATCACACATGTATATCGAAAAAAAATATGGCACTATTTATACCAAATACCATGTTACATTCTGTGCGAACAGTCAGTAAGAGGTTAAAATGTTGGCTCCACTAAATTATCGGGAGACATTGTTTGCTAGGTAGCGGTAACACTTTCGACTTCTTTGACTGTCAGAAGGAAAATTACATTCGTACAGACGACTCACATAAATCGTTGGTCGGCATTGTGGCGCCAATTATGGCTTAGCTACGAATCTAGTTTATGACGTCGGTCTGCATCGTTGAGATCTGCGACTACACGCACTAACATACAGTGTCATCGCATATGCCTGTATATATATATCTATAAATATATATATATATATATATATATATATATAATGCAAAGACGTGAAACGCTCATGCGTAACGTAAACACATATCGCAAACGTGCTATCGTAGCGAAAAGCGCTGCAAAAAGAGAGAGGTCATGCCAAGAGATATCGATTATCCCCAGGATGGCTAGAGGCATCTATAGATCCCCAAACCTCCGACACCCTAGCGGGCCGCCCCTTCGTTGCCGCCACTGCAGACGCCGGGCCGGCTCAGGAGAAAACAAACAAACAAACAGCTCAATGCCAAACGATCTTGTGGCATTGTGCAAAATAGACGCCTCTAAACGAAGCTAGAGCTACTTTTAGAAGTCCGGTTTTCGTCTTATGCACACAGTTTTTAGTCTTTTAGGCTGATACTTTTGCAGACGCATCCTACAACAAGTTCAGTCCAGCTGAAGTAGCTCTAATGTATTCGTAATACCTGCCAGCCCAGCGAATTTAGGACGAACCTACAACAAAACCAGTTGCAACAACAATGCAGGAGGACAACACAAAAGGAGCTCCAAGCCACCTTGCTTGCTTTGCATTGCATTGCAGTGTTGTTGCAGTTGAAATATAAAAGGAATTTCCACTTGTTAAGGTCGCGCCATAACAATGGCATAAGCTTAAACCGTGCTTGTGGTCAGCTGTCGCCCTGTAGATTGTATAATGGATACACTTCGCTATTCATATAAGTTGTCTAACCTAGGCCGACATAGAGGCGAAAAAGCTTAAGCATATGTTGCGTCTTCCAGCCCGTTCCCAAGGGAGTTTTGTAGCAGCGTCTCCGTACATCTGCTGTGCTCTTTGTAGCGTGAATAGCATGCTGGTCGATCTTGACAGCCTAACTTTCAGTCCATGCACGTATGTAAAGCGAAACTAATTAACATTTATCAGTCGGATCTACAGCTTAGTATGCAATAGTAATTAGTCAACTGATGAAAGTTCAGCGACGGCCGGCTTCTTTGAGCAGTAAACATCATTTTGACCGGATTTTCAACTTATAATGACGTATGTTAAAATAGCGTGTATGTTTGCTTATCGAAGCTCTCCTGTCTTTGAAGTATTTGTTCAATGTTCCACACAGCCAGATTAAAGCAAAAAGAGAAAACTGCTATATATATATATATATATATATATATATATATATATATATATATATATATATATATATATATATATATATATATATATATATATATATATATATATATATATATATATCTACACATATCTCCATGAAAATAGCTTGTTTACAGCATTTGTACGGGCAATACATTTGAAGCCTATCGGCTGTATAAGCGCGTTATACAGTTGGATATAAAAATCAGGCCGCGTCATCACACAATGAAGTATCTCAAGCCAACCTTAAACCAACCAACAAGCTACCGAATGAAAACAGCGCGTCTTATCTGTTCCGTAGTACTAGTTTAGTATTTATACCCCTTTGTGTGGTGGGCCACTATAGCCAGTGACGTAACTCAGTTACTCTCAGAGCCTACTTGCGAAATATATAGACACCACACTAGGTCTACTGCTGGTGGTGGTCCCTTCTTGGTCCCAACCCGGTTCGCAAACTGAGTCGCTAGTTAGTCTGTCAGCCGGCTTCTCTTGGACTCGGCAAGTCAACAGGCCACACCTTGAAGGAATAGCCCTGGCCGCCTTCAGAGGGGGTCCTTCAGAGGGGACATAGGCTGAGAGGCTTCAGCGACTGTAAAAAAGCCGCCAAGTCAACAGCTGCCGCCGCCGTCGTCGCCGCAGAGCGTGCGATCAACGACGGTGGTACGATAGCTCGATTTCCTAATACGATTTACATTACAGGCAACGCTGGGTAGGCACACAACGAAGCAACTCGATAGCCAACGCCGCCGGCACTACGGGGGTCGGGTTAGCGCTTGATGCGGTGGTCTGATATGACAATCAAGCTTTGTCACAGTGACAAAATGTCTCATAAACAAGTCAGTTAAACATGAGAGCGGTGGATTTCAAAGCACAGGGCAATGTACTCAGGAAATAGAGGATCATTTGATACTCAAACACCCAGCGATCTTTAACCGTCCTAGTTTCTGACACGAATTGCACACCGTAGAGCTTGTAGTGAAAGTTATGTCTGCCTGGCAGGCATACATCGTACAGATAGCGCCGTGCTGTTGCTACGTGGAGTGTCAATGGCTGTGTTAAGGGCAGATGTCACAATACAACCTCAGCATTTACTACTTACTACCTCGTACATTAAAGCCATCCACGAACACGTTATAGTTTTCAGCCTTGACCACTTCTTCTTCTAGGGCATATCAACGGCCTCTTTTGTTGGTCTTGTCAACATTGCTATTTCTGCAACATGAATTCAACAGAAAGGGCCTCTACCGAGCAAGATGGCTTAGTGGCAAAGCCTTTGCCTTGCATTCAGGAGGCTGGCCTGGGTTCGAGACGACCCAGGCCAGCCACTCTTAAATTGGTTTACATGTTTTCCAAATTAGACGAGGTAAACGCCGGAGTAGATTAAAATTAGCCATGACATGAAAAAACCGTACACGGGCGAAATTTTCGTTTAAAAAAAAGCGCTGCTGGGTCGTCTGTGTTGTTTTTTTGTATTAGCCTTTGCCACATAGCGCAATGGCGTCGTGTAAAGTAAGTCAATGGCTCGGCACTGGCGGTAGCCGACACAGTGATCGTCGATTTGTTGGGTTTGGACCACGAAGTAAATGATTGAGTGCAATATCAAGATCAATAAATAGCCATTACCATGTACTGACTGAGAGATGCTTGCTCTAATTTTAATATATTAAGTCGAAGCCTACGTGGGGTAAACATGTAAAGTTCGCCGCCCACTTCAAGGTTAACTCCGCCAATGCCTGTATGTCAAAACGTTTGGAAAATTTCGAAAAAACGCCATGAGCCATCAGTGAATCAGACGACCTTAAGTTTGGGTTAACGTAATATGCTGCGACATCTAACGTGCAGAAAAGTCTAAGTAGACAGCGAAACCTCGGCACTGATTGATGGGGTCCAACAAAGTATCTCACACGTTCACTTATCTGCCCGAAATTATGTAAACCGTTTTAAAATCGTCCAAATATAGTTATTGGTATAGCAATTTAAACACTTATTCACCTTTGCCAGGTAGTATAAACACAATATATATATATATATATATATATATATTGTGTTTATACTACCTAGCAAAGGTGAATAAGTGTTTATATTGCTATACCAATAACTATATTTGGACGATTTTAAAACGGTAATAGCGGCTAAAATTGCTCCATTGGGCATGGTCATGTAACATTGGGGGTTGAGCCCACAAGACATTCGGTATATAAGTATATACTACACGGACTATATGGCTACAACTTAATGTTCTCCTATATGAAAATAGACTAGAAAGTGCTCATCGCGAATATTTTAAGATCGGGTCAGTCAGGCTACCTAGGGAAGGGACCAGAGCACAGGAAGCGGCGTGGTATCTTCCACAGTGTGCTTCGCATCTGGAGCACCTGCAATGGTCATCTGGTTCGTGGAAGTCCCGCACGATACACAGTTTATCATGAAAGCCGTGTACGGCATAGCGGGATACGACGTGACGGTTGTAACGATACGCCCCTCTCCATTCGTTACGTGTCATAGCTCCAGTTTCGAAGAATTTATCATCGATATCCGCGAACTTTATCTCCAAGCATTCGAGATTGTCCTTAAAAGCCGTCGTCGTTGACAGATCGAAGCGGTGCCGCAGATCTTCGGTAAACAGCGGTGTGTCTGCTAGGAGATATACTAGGCGGTTCCGGGTCGAGATGTGTAATCCCAGAGCCCTCTTTAGAAAGGAGGTCTCAGCACGGTTAAGCTGTTCGAGGTTCTGCGCCGTGAGGTCCTCCCAAATGACACGTATCCCATACGACGCGATCGGGGCTATTTTGAAATCGAACAGTCTCAAGGCGGTTCCGAGTGACAACAACTGCGGCGATTTTATTGCCCATACGGCGGTCACTGCCTTCCTGCACCTCTCGGCGATGTGTGCGGTCAAGCTGCGTCCGTTATAAGAAAACAGTAGCCCTAGGTATGGGAACCTATTTACGTACGCGAGCGGTACACTGGCGTATCGCAAGGTGTCAGTGCCCGTGATCCTGCCGCCCCTCCTGAATTTCATTGCTTCTGTCTTTCTCTGGTTTACCGTTAGACCCAAGGCATCTACAACGACGTAAAGACGGACTAAGGCTTGCTGTACCTGAAACCTGCTTGGACCATATATGACCAAGTCGTCCGCGTACAAGATAACTTTGACTAAATTTCTAAGGCCTTTTATTTGGGCGGGCAGGTCCTTCAGTAGGACAGAGAACAGGAGAGGGCTCAGGTTGTCACCCTGAGCTAGGCCTGTTGTCTGGACAAAAGGTTCGAGTTCGGCGATACCATCCTCGATGGTTACTCTGTTCTCCTGTAGGATGGCCGCGAGAAGGTTGAGCACTTTAACTGGCACTCCGACCTCTGCCAACGTGCGTAAGACCATGTCTCTAGGCTCCGATTCAACTGCTGCCTTGAAGTCGACGAGGACTGCATACAGTGGGTTCATCGCTATGGCTAACGCCCTCTTAACGTCCTCCATCAGAATCGTACAAGCGGTTTCTGTCGAGCGATCTCTGCGGAATCCATGCTGCTCGGTCGGGATGGCTCCTACGCCCTCCAGGTGTTATTGGTATAACGTGTCCTAGTCGTATGCGCTGGCCATTTGGTGGAGTAAATGTAAGCATGCATAACCAGCGACTGAACAGTCTATAAGCTGATGAAAACTATGAGCCCATTCAATCTAATCTAAAAAGCATTTATGCCTCGATGTCAGGAAAATTAGCCGATTTTTGCCAGCCGGAATTCTTAGTAGAAAAATCGACTGGCCAGCAGTGAGCCAAGTGGTCAACTCCATAGGAGCTTTGACGACTTAGCGGATTCGGGATAACCCATGGTAGCGAAACAGCGGGTTCGGGAAAACCCAATTTATCAAGGGCGTTACAGTGCCAGACCCAGAAATTAAGAACGTTTTGCCCCGAAGTGCAACGACTAAAGCAAATCAAACAACCAACCGCAATACGGAAGTGTTCCTACGTCATGGGGCGTTTCATTATAACCTTATCACAACGAAAACGAATGCCATAAGAAATCATAGAAGCATAGCCAGAAATAACTGCGTATTCAAGTTAATGGCCTTAACTTTATAGTTAGTATGGCGGATGACGCCGTTACCAGCTACAGAAGAGTACATTCTATTATGATCACCGATTCTGGCTTGGACGGTTCAGGCTTACCGCATAAACTGCGTTTCTTAGAGTAAATTTAAAGATAGGTAAATTAAGATACCGACAACAACGTTGCACATATACACCAATTTATGCACAGCGTGCTTGTGAATCGGGCCGCGCTATTTTTGGGACTGAACGCTCTCGTGCTGGTAAAGCCTATACACGTACGGTTTATACTTTGAGCACTGGATTTCAAAACGTTCTGCACACTCTATTATCACAGAGGATTGAGTTGCCAAGTTCCAGTCCAGTTCGTGTCCAGAAACCGATGAACGGATTGACGCAACGCAAGAACCTAAGCTCTCACTCTTTTTTGAATATCTGACCCTGTAGGCCCGCTGAATGAAGACCCGCTGTTTTCAAAGCCGTGGAGATGATGAGATTACTGTATAGAAAAAAAAACGATCAGATATTCAGATACTCTTATGTCGAAATCGATGAACACAGCCGAAAGGAAAGGTATCTTTCGATCCAATCACTGCATCATAGGCGTAGGTTTCCTTACAACTGGTGTAGCATTCAAGCATTACTATTTGCTGGGCGAAACGTGCATTTGCAAGCATTGTGTCGCTCCGTGCACAGTATCCCTCAGGGTGAATGTGCTGAATGGCCGTCGTTGACCCAGCGTTGGCGACGACTGACGAGCGCGAGCTGAGGTACGTAATTAAGCTTAAAGCGATGTTCAATGTCAAATAGATAATAAACTATACCGCTAAGGGGGTCAGCGACCTGCGATGCTGCTTCAAGGACTGTTGGGGAGGCCCTAGATATCTGCCGACATGCCTTCTCATGCTGCCGTTCTAAGCGCCCCTGATATAAAAGGGTCACATCTGTATCTAGGTATACGCGTCAATGTTTATCCTAAATCTACATGTCAGTGATAAATTAAGCAATCAATTACAGTGCAATCAGTATTTAACGGATAATGTGCACATTTAGCAAAGCACATGTTGCTGCCATGGATTCCCCATGCCCACTGCCACGGTCAACCATTATGAATCTTAAGATTCGATTGCGTTATAGGCATATATGTATGCTATAAAACTTTAGGTCAACAAGAATTCGCATACACGTACCATTATAGAAGGGTGATATCACTGAGATGTAGGCCAGCGAAACGTTTATATCACGCCTGAATTCGAATTTTATGTAGCGTGAGCAAACGTTTCTCGGCCCGTTTTAAGCATCGTATTTACTTTGAGGCCTGAGATTACAGATTTCTAAGAAAAAATATTCAGGCAACTGCTAATTAGGGACAATGTTTGCTTAGTTACTGACTGACTGACTGACTAAGGAACTCTACTTGTTCAAAGTAAAATCCATACACTTTTTGAGGCGTTATTTTGCACTGCTCTGCAATATTGGCGATTGCTTTCGCCGTTTGTGATGCCACAATTGTATAGTGGAGGGGAAGTAAGGCAACTGCAAATCGAAAGGCTGTATTGCATTTGAAAGCGCTTACTTAAAATATGTCCGCAGGCGTTGAGTCGCTGCATTCAAAACGAATTGAAACAAATGCGTTTCCTGTTTGGCAGGACGGGATGCAAGCGGGCTGTCCGGTTCTCTATCCGGACGATATCGTATGTCGCGCGTTTAACGCAGCTTAGTAATTCTAGGCCATCCCTGTGTGGCTGCAATGGACGAGCGGTTGAATAACCGTCTGTCTCAAATGTGCTCATTCTGCCCATTGCAGCTGGGCCCAACACGCATAGAAGCCACTATTACAGAAGCATTCATTATAGTCAGAGGGATACGACTGACTTGCTGTTTACATTCGCACCCCCAGAATAAACCCTTAGTAATCTTAGTTAAATAGAAAATAAATTAAAAACGAACACAACATTACCCGGAAGTGCAATTTTGGGAATGTAAACGCTAGCATACATAGCTAAAGAGCAAGAAATGAGCCTTTATCTAGCTACTAATCGTCATCTTGTATTGTCGGTATTTTGCCGACACAGAACCTAAGGGGTAATAGTAAGTTTTCTTTAAGAGAATGATGATGATGATGATGATGATTATTATTATTATTATTAGGTGTATACGTACGTACAGATCACTCCAATAAATTGTTCAGCATTGGCCCAATAAAAGCTTAGCCACAAATCTAGTTTATGGCGCCTGCCTGCATCGTTGAGAACTACGGTATCTACCATACGGGCTAACATACGAGTACAATGTCATCGCATATATAAATCTATGATTTAGTTACTAGCCATTCGTATACTGTTGTCGTATACTGTACATATTCTCTACTGCAACGACTATAAACACTGCTGACCGCCATGCAAACCACTAGTACTGCCTACCGCAAACGTATCATCGTAACATTTAGCATTGTGCTCGGAGAGAAATTATGCAGACAGAAAAGGAGATCATCCTGAGTTGAGTTGAATTTTCATTCGTTTGATTCGGAACACGACGGTCAACGTGGTGCTGAAAAATGTCAGCTGGTGGGCTCACTGATGCGAAACTAAGATTAGACTGAACAAGGTCTCAACGAACGAACGTACGTTCAACGTTGCGCCTGTGGACGCGGAATTCGTGGGGTGTGTGTTTGTGGGGAGCGGGGGGGGGGGGGGGGGAAGGGGTGTTCTAGGTGCCAAAAGATATCGATTATCCCCAAGATAGCCAGAAGCCCATAAAAGTTGCTGCTCCCCGTAGACAGGGGGCCCTTGTCTTCGCCGCCGCCGCCACCGCCAGGCCAGCTGGGGAGAATGGTAATAGGCAGCGCGACGCCAAACGGCCTTGTGGCGTTGAGCAAAATAGACGACGTGTAGATGGGGGCTTGGTTGCAAAGGGTTGTTCTCTGTGAGTGTGGGTGGGTGGGACACCGTCTAGCTGCAAGTTTGGCGAACGATAAACGAAACATATGCAGCAATAGCAGCAGCAGTACTAGTAGTAGTAGTAGTAGACCCCCAACGATAACGACCTTGAGAGACAGCTAGGTGTCCCCCCAAGGTCATTGTCGTCCAAACAGAAGACATTAGACAACGGTAATAGGCAGCATGAATGCACCTGTTCGACCATGTTCGTAGGTCAACACACAGATGCTTTTCATATTTGTTTATATATTTAGATCAGCTAAAATACTTAAAGGCAAACGCATAATACGCCTAATACCTTTCTAAAGTATCAAACGCCTAAGACCTTCCTAAAGTATTAAACGCCTAATACCTTCCTAAAGTATCAAACGCCTAATACCTTCCTAAAGTATCAAACGCCTAATACCTTCCTAAAGTATCAAACGCCTAATACCTTCCTAAAGTATCAAACGTCTAATACCTGCCTAAAGTGTCAAACGTCTAATTGGCTCGATTGAACCAAAAAGCCATCTACCCGTTTGGGTGGTTTTTGGCAGTTCGCAGATTCAAAAGTGAATGTAAATGGTCTGAGTGCCTGGAAAGGCATGCTGCAGGAAAGGACACACACTCCAATTGACGTGTCCACGATAGCTTACTGGATGGATGGAGATATCAAAGGCTGCAACGTTTGTGTCCCCCGTGTAGAGAAAGGCCCTTCTCGTCACTGTATTTACTTCATGCCATCTCAGTTATATTTATAGCTAGCATCGCTATATTTATAAGATTCTATTATTCTGCATGTAGAAATTGAGATAATATAAAATATTAAATTTTGTTTATAATTATAGTACTAGATTATTTATTTTATGTTTATAGTAGTGTTTGTCAAGGAAAAACGTTGAAGATACTAAGAGACATTTAAAAATATATTTTTGTTTTAAACATACAAAGTTCTGTACTTCTTTACCAAATAGCCTTTTGCACTCAATTTTTATTGACTCCAATTTCCATCGACGCCAATTTTTATCGATGGAAAAATGCCGTGTTGGCCAATTATATGATAAACTACCACAGATAATAAGGAAAACCATGTAACGATAAGGTAATGGCTTATACGTTTTAAATGTCTTTAACTAGTTATTAGACCCAATGTCTTAACTAGGCTAAGGTTGTAAATATTCTGGCTAAGGTACGCCTTTAGAAACACAGCCAGCTTTTGAACAGACCACCAAAAATAACTGATCAAAGATTAAGATGACCATTTAGAATTGCTTGCGATGATTTGGCTAGCTATTCGGTTGAATGCCTGCTTTCTAAATCGGAGAGTCACAACTGTAACAATGGACAGGTTTCAGAACGTCAAATGTCTCTTGCTGACCTTATACCTCTCGGTAAGTGCATTCTGCAATTTAGGACCCCGAAGGGCACTGACTTGTAAAAACCTTAGTGCTTAGCGAGCCGATATAGTGAGTATGTGTGACGTAACCAAACGCATGATATACGTCTATTTTTTATTAAATATTATTTATAGCACATACGTGTAATTTTATAAATATATTTAGCTACGCAGCCAATTCGAGCTATTGTATGTGTCCCTATTTGCATTTCGTCATATGCATATTATTTTTGTCTGGGTTAAACAACAGCAATGTGGTGATTAATAATTCGCCACCAATGTAGTGACATTTACAGACCCGCCAGCATGTTCGATCATTGAATATCTGAGCTGCCTTGTGAGTTTCGATAAGCATATTAAAACATAGAAGCAATCGCTATATTACGAATGTTTGACTGATAATTTGCAGTGTCTCTGAAGTATGGGATTCGGATGGCTTTGGTAACGCCTCTTAGTTAAGATGAGAACTAATATTATTTTTTTTTTTTAACTAGTAGGACCATAGCGCAAAACGTTAATTCAATTTTCGATTAAACATAGGGAGAGGCACATAATATATATATATATATATATATATATGTCTTTTTTCAGTTACTTTTTTGTACTTACCTTGATTATAATTAACATACTGATGTCGTGCTGAAATGTCTTCGTTCAGTCAAGCTAAAGTAGCTTTCATAAAATTGTCATGTTGCCAGCTCAGCTGTTTGTGGCAAGCCTAAAACAAACCCAATTAGCACTATTGCTTTGCATTGCAGCGTTATATTTAAAATGTAAAAGTAAATAATTCTTCTTAGCCATCAATTCTAATGCATTCTTCGTATTATAATGATACCACCTTAAACTGGGCCTTCTTCAATACCAAACAAGAAATTTCCCTAGAAAATGCTTGTCGTTAGCTGTCGCCTCGTAGACCGTATAATGGGTACACTTCGTTAATATTGTGGGTTGCTTAACCTGTCGAGACAGAGACGCTAAAAGCTCATATGTTTGGACGCCCTCAAGCCCGTCCCCAGGTAATTTCGTAGCGGCGTTTTATATATATATATATATATATATATATATATATCTGCTGCGCTCGTTGTAGCGAGAATACCACGCTTCTCGATATTGACAGTCCAAATATCGGTCTATATGCGTACGTAAAGCGAAACTAATTAACATTTATAAGTCGTATCTGCAGCTTAATATGCAGCAGTAGTAATTAGTGAAATTATTAAAGTTCAGCGATCGCCAGCTTCTGTGTGAGCATTAAACCTCATTTTAACGACTTCCAAGCTTCATACCACGATAATCATAACGACTTCCAAGCGTGGATGAGCAAACACAACATAGTGTTTGCTCATCCACGCTTGCCGCTTTCACATCTAAATTGAAGCAAATAGAGAGGTTTACAATGTATGCATCCAAAACATGTAGGTCATCCCACTTCAGTGAGGCAAGGCATGTATTTCTCTTTTATACATACACTTCCAACATCGCGATATCTACTCAGTGTATATTGTTTCGAACTCTAATTTGCAAGAATACGAGAACTTCCTTAAAGAACTAGACCTCAGCATGAGCACCCACGTTTACCGAACTGTGTGCCACATTAAAGTATCCTCCCGATTGTGGGAGGGTACTTTAATGTGGCACACAGTTTTTGGGGAAGTAGTTCTTCATCAAAGGAAAAAAAAGATCCTCTTCGGATGGGCAGCCCGGGTCGATCAACAACTCATGAAGACCCGCCTGCAGAAACGTTAAACAGAATAGTCTTTTTTGAACGCTCTCCAGTGGAAATTTCTGCATCTTACAAGAAGAAGCCTGCCCAGAAACCAGCTTTCGCCTACATCTTGCAATAGACAATCAATCTCCGTGCCACTGCTGGGATAAACGGATTGCCAAAAAGCGCAAAAAACATACCGCTGCTGACGACGGGTATGCACGCGCCACAGAACAAGGCTCCAGCCAGAACTTTCCTATTTGTAGGAAGGGCATAGAAAAGCCAACGCGCCCTACAAAGGACAATTAAGGATAGTAAAGTTATTATACTAGGACTAATTAGTTAATGAGGATGTTGAAGAAAACCCTTGGAACATCCGGTGCTAGATCGTGCGTAACAAACTATTTTACACACAGCTGCCCGTACAAGTAGAAGTTGCCCGACTAACTATAACTGCGCTCTTCCCGCAGAGACCCTGGCTACAGTTGGTGATCTTTGAGGGTACCTCAAGCCTTGCCTTCGAGGTAACAACTGTCCAATCTTAATCTAAGATATTAAGACCATGGCCAAATGCATATGGCTAAGAAAATTACTGGGCTCAGATGCGGTCTCCTTGCAAGCAATACGCATACCTAACGAAATCAAATGCTCACCAGCGAAGACTATTTTAGGCCTTAAAATGCCGCATGCTTAACCTTTATACCGATATCTGGTAAACCACAAGGAGGCCCCTCGGCATACCGCCCTAGATGCTCTCTTGCCTACACAAAGCAGCTGAGCACATTATCAATGGAAGACTAGTAACAAAGATAGAAGGTAAGGAGGCACCCTGGAAAAACGAGCACGGTTTGTAAGCCCGAGACTCTAAACATGCGCTGAACGTAGCTGGAATACAAAGAGATGCGCCAAGAGCAAACTGGTCGTATTGACAGGTTATCATTTTAAATGTCAAAGACGGGTTTAATACGCCTTCGTGAGAGGCCATTAAAAAGCACCTGTAGACAAACCTAAAAGACCAAACATCCACCTACGAACTATAAACAGCAAGTATCTCCCAACAGTCCGTACTGGGACCGATTTGCGGAAGATAATCTTGGATAGAGAACTCCCACATTCCTCAGGAGTTATTGCGTCGCCGACGCAGATGATCTGCCACTGACTATTACTGCCCGTGGCAAGGATCTACCACAAGGCGCAGCCAGCGGAGCCCTGACGGGTTCACAACAATAATTTCATACGCTAGGTTTCGAATAGGCTTGACAGAAAACGGAAACAATTCTTTTAAACAGTTCAAAACGCCCCCCACAGAATCTAAACTGACGTATTGACGTTTTTCCACTCAGTTTCACCCACGCCCGTGGTTAAGTACCTGGGCTTAATCTTGGATAGAGCTCTCACGGCAACACCTCATATGCGCTTTGCAGTAAAAAAAAAGTTGCCAAAGCCAGCGCAGAGCTGCGGAAAATTCTCTCGCTGGCCAGGGAAGGAACCGAGTCTCGGTGCCGCTCTTATATGTATATAGCATCATGCTTACACCGCACCCTAATAAGAACGCACGACACTACCAAAGTTACAATATGCTACCTCCTCAAGAAGAGTTAAAGACCTGTGGCGTTCAACATCGCACGGGCAAGTCGCACAAGCTTACACAGCAGCCACAGAAATCCTAATTTTGACCGATTTCCTGGACCCAAAAGCAAACAAACAAGTTTCAAAATGCCACTTAAGTAACGTCCGAACGGAGGGACTACTCATCAGCTGAGCAGATTCCCTAGGAAAATGGAGCCAACGATGGGATGCACTCCAGTACAGCACGTGTACGGGCAATACATTTTAGGCGAGACCGTTCAATGTAGATATCAGAGTGCGTCATAATAAAATATCTCGGACCAATCTTGAATCAACCAACAAACTACAAACGTCTACGTCGTTCCTTCTTAGCGACGTTCGCACTGACTTCATGGTGGATTGTGTCAACATTCTAATTTCACTGTTGACCATCCATTTAGCTGACCAGCTGGTG
Source organism: Dermanyssus gallinae (assembly GCA_003439945.1). NCBI lineage: Eukaryota > Metazoa > Arthropoda > Arachnida > Mesostigmata > Dermanyssidae > Dermanyssus > Dermanyssus gallinae. The sequence goes on from QVRM01000883.1 coordinate 475,274, forward strand.
TTACGTGGTGCAATGGCGTCATGTAATGTTATAATCCATAGCTCCCCTGGCCTGGCGACAACCGCTACAGTAATCTCAAGTCGTCAAACTTGAAGAAAAAAATAATAATTGCGATGTCAAGATAAATAACTATGGAACTGTCTGAAAAGTGCTTACTTTGTTTTTCACTACACAATGCCTGCCATGCGGCGAAAAAGCAAAGGGTTTAAATTTAAAAAATGTATTGACTCTGACAGTGTCTTCTTATTGAAAGTCCTAGAAAGTTTTGAATAACATCTCGCCCCATCGACGGACGACGCGGCTCTGAGTTTAGATTGGCTTAACAAGCTGCGATACGATAGTTATCTAGAGTTCAAAAAAGCCTAAGTACTCAGAGAATTCCGGCACTGAATGAACTGGGTCCGACAAGTTATCGCTCACGTTGACATATCCGCCAGAAATTTTACAAGTGACTTACGAGCCGTCCGGAAACCTGAGCCAGTTGTGTCGTCGGCTGGCATTGTGGTGGAGTAAGTGTAATGGATAAGCCCCAGCTTAAAAATCTAGAACCTAAAGAAAATGGTAGAGCTCTTAAGGGGGAGTAGATTAGTACACTCATCATGCGTGTATGCCCCTGTCTGGTAGAGGGCACGTTGAATCTAATATAGAACATGCCTCGGGGCCAATAAAACCAGCCAATATGTCCCGCCGGAATTCTTAGCAGAAGACTGGACCGACCCACAGAAGTCCAACTTGCCAATTCCATAAAACTGTCGGCGAATTTGGGAATCGGGATAATTGACTAGATACTGTCAAAGGAGTAGGTGTCTAGAGGCATAGTGTACATCAATTTCAGTGGCAGCGTGGTCTAAGTGGCTAGTGCGTTAGTTATGGTTTATCGGGGTGTCGCCGGTTCAGTTCCTATTGTTGATCAAGTTTCTTTGAGCGGTGCCTTTTCCGCTCATGCTGCCGTTTTAAGCCCGTCTAATATAAAAAGGTGACATTTGTATCTATGTATACACGTCAATCAATCACATGGCAATAAGTATTTATCATTCTGTTGATGGATCCAGCAAAACACGTGTTGCTATTATGGTTAGTGCTTACTACCACCGTCAACCGTCATGAATCCTACGGTTCGATAACGTGATAAGCTATTACAAATTTCCTTGAACAGGAACTTGCGCACACGCACCACTATGTAAAGTGGTGTCACTTAGATATAGGCCGGCAGAACTTATATTATGCGCGAATTGTAATTATTTTATGCATCGTTAAAATTTTGTCGGCTGATTTTGAGCTTCCTCTTTATTTTGAGGCCTGCAGAGAGATTTCTAAGAAAGTCTTCAGACAACTGTTAATTGCTTGAAACGCTTGCTTATTTACTGACTGACTAACTTTTGTTGCTTAAAGTAAAATACATACACGTTTTAAAAGGCTATTAGTGCTCTGCAATGTTGGCGATTGCTTCTGCCGCCCGTGATGCCACAATTTTAGATTGCGGAGGCAAAGCTAAAAAACTTCAACCCAAAACGCTGCATTCCATTTGGAAGAGCGTACTGGAAATGTGCCCCGCAGACATCAAGCGGCCACAGTCAAAACAAATGAAACAAAAGCATTTCTTTCTTGCAGGGCATGCTAGCGGGCTACCAGGTTCTCAGGGCAATATCGTATGTCGCATGTTTAGAGCAGCTTAGACGATGCATTTTCACCTCTGTGACTTCGTGGCTGCTATGGATGGGCACTTGAATAACCGCCTGTCTTAAATGCTCATCCTGTCCTTGACAGCTGGGCTCAGCACGCATACAAGCAACGATTATAAAAACATTTATTCTAATTATAAAAAAAGCCACGGACCTTGTGCAATCTTGGAATCAAAGACTAACAGAGAACGTTAAAAAATCTAACATAGCAGGACTCCTGAAGGGTTCGGACTTCCAGGGCAAATTTAGATTCGGAACGCATTGCAGACTCTTGCTAAACAAGTAGAAATCTCTCTTTTTTACTTAGACCATAACTATTTTCTGTATAATACATTAAGTATATATTACACATATCACCTATATTTTTATAAACACTTTTGTTTTTGATTTTGCAAAGTGTTTTATGTTTCGCCATGTTGGGATTGGTAATTAGTGAAGGCGTCGCAACTTTTTAGTGACAACTTCCTTTTCCTGGTACGATAATAACTCAAACCAGCGCTGTGACATTAACCGCGCATGGGAACTAAGAGGGCACTAACTAGGGCGTGGCTTTCGTGTAAGAGGCTCACTGAACTGCAGCTTATATCTGTTTCTGCGAACTAAGCCCACAAAGAGCTTCTAGTAACACTACACCTTAAGGCCGTTATCTAACGCCGTTTGACAAAATCAAATCAGATTAAGGTAATCAAAATTTGCTGAAGTTATTGCAGGAATCGCTGACCAAGCCAGGGATCGTGGCTAACCAGTGAGTCCGTAACGCTTCCGAGGAATGTCTTAGTTTGCAGATCCACTGCGCCGGAATAACATTTGTCCACCATAATTTTCTATATAGGACAAATTGTACCAGGGCAACGGTATCTGTGCATAAAAAGTTGGTTGAATAGCAACAAATTAGTGATTGTCATTACTGTTTTTGGTATTGTATTATCGGTGTTTTGCCGGCAGCATACGCAGCGACTAATTTTCTGTCGAGACTTTCTCCTCTTGAAAAGACTATTTACGAGCCAATCTGTTACGCATTTTGCGACTGGGCAATATGTATAGGAGAACTGCATGTATTTATCTACATCAATTTAATTATTTCACAAACCGGTGACCTCTGCCTGACTCTTATGGCTTCCACCACTGGCGAACTAGTAGATGAAGCGATTTCTCGCTCTCCGAGGAGTACCTCACCAACTGAGTGAAGTTTGCCGCCGAGAGATGTGTCTACACTCAACCAGATTGTAAATCAGTATTAGCACAGTCTTCAGCTCAAAGTTGCACAGCGACACACGGTCTTCGAACGACTCTCACCACCTTAAAAACACCTTAAAATAGGTGCAGTTTTACGCCAGATGGCACCACCACTATACTTGTTACACTAACAACTTGAACCATTAAAGTACAGTTTCCACCGATCTTATTGTAAGAAGCAGCATGCAGGGGACGTTACACAGTAACTCGTTCTGTAAATATGATCCACGATTGGTGCCTACAAAATCTTTTTTGTAGATCATTACAATATACTGTAGAACATTACACAATATATAAATAAACAGGTACAAAATATTTATATATACAGGTAGTTCAATAAGTTCTTAGAATGAAAACCAAGAATTTTCCAAATCATGTTTTTAAATTTATCTTATTCGATATACTCCCCGAGATACTCAATACACTTCTCCCACCAAGATTTCAGAGCTTTTATTCCTCTTAAGTAGAATTCCGCGTCTTTAGACTGAAAATAGGCATTGACAGCAGCCTTAACCTCTTCATTGCTGGAAAAACGCTTTCCACCGAGACTATTCTTCAAATGTCCGAAGAGGAAATAATCAGAGGGGGCCAGGTCTGGAGAATAGGAAAGTTGTTCAATAAGTTCGAACCTCAGTTGGGCCAGTTTTGCCGATGCTTGCCGGGACTTGTGTGCAGGCGCATTGTCCTGGTGAAACAGGACAACCTTCTTCTGCAAAGCGGGCCGTTTCACGATGAGTTCTTGCTAAAGGCAGTCTAACAGTCTTGCCTAATATTCTCCTGTGATCGTTTTACCGCTCTCAAGGTAGTCGACCAGCATTATTCTACGTTGGTCTTAAAAAACTGTAGCCATCACCTTTCCGGTCAATGCCGTTGTCCGCACCCTCTTCGGAGGTCCTTTATCAGGTGCACACCATTGGCAAGATGCTTCTTGGGTCTCGGGAGTGTAGTGATGGACCCAGCTTTCATCGACGGTCATGAATCTGCGCCAAAAATCCGACGGATTGTTTGACATCTTGGCCAAATTTCGCTGTGAAGCGAAAACAGGCGCGTTTTTTTGGCCTTGGTTGAGCAAATGCGGCAGCCATTTTTCTCTGAGCTCTTTCATCTTCAAGTTTTCGTGCAGGATGAAATGCACACTACCCAAACTGATCCCCAAGGCCTCCGCTATCTCTCTAATGTTCACTCGCTTATCTGTGGCAACGATTTCCCGCACCTTTTCCACGTTTTTCTAATCAGTTGCCGTTTTTGGGCGTTTTGAACGTAGTTCATCCCGGTGCTCCTGCGACCTCTTTTTAACTCATTAATCCAGTTGGAAACAGTGGCAAAACATGGCGCAGAGTCACCGTACACCTCGTCTAACTCAGTTTTCACTTGGGTCGCATTCCAACCTTTGAAATAAAATGCTTGATAACCACTCGAAATTCTTTTTTCTCCATTTTTCAAAATCACGCCGATACGTTGCACTGGAAAAGCGATCAAACGAAATCGCAACGGCCAATCACCATAATATTTTGACTGCTGGCAGTCGAAAAGTTGCAGTTCCTAATAGCGGTGGAAGCGCGCCAAAATTCGAATTCTAAAAAGCTCATTCTAAGAACTTATTGAACTACCTGTATATATAGACAGGGTGAAACGTCAGAAGAAGAACTTTCAAACGTCAGAAGGTATGTACATTAATTCTATAGCACGATAATGGATGTCAGCATTTCTTGCCGGGTAAGCATTTATGGTCAAGGTCGGTAACATAACGACGGCACTCCACTTTCTCACTAGCTTGTCGAACACACACTTACTTCCCTAATAGCATACTCCATATTTAAAGGTGAATTTGTACAAACGTCTTGCCATACCCATATTCCTTTATTGCAGTTAGGTTTAGGCCCATTATATAGTAAAATATAACAATGCCACTTAGAGAATATCACTGGGATTACAGTTAAAATTTCAGAGGAGTGTCAAAGAGATGTAACACTTTTCCTAAAGGCGTATCTCTTGTGTCGATACAAAGTTTACACGAACGCGGTCTATAAAAAGTTGTGTTGTCTCGGGACTGACCAGACCATGTCTCATTAAGTAACTACGAAGCGAAGTAAATGTTTAAATTCAAGGCCATCTTTCGTCCCCTACGGACTTGGAATCGTCATGCGGCATATCTGCAATGCGCCGAAAGCCGGACATGTCGAGATATTTATGGTTTCCCCAAAGCTGATTTGTGTTTAAGCTCACGACAACATGCACGGTAAATAAGCAACTTCACACAGGCAAATGACATATTAAACCAACCCATACTGGATATTATCACAGAGCCCCAAACAAAACACTACGTACTGTACGTCGCCATCTTATCATGATCTATCGCATCGATTGATCTGTCTGAACCCAAAGCCGGTTTCTAAACAATATATAAAAGAACCGGTTCCTTGGACAACGATTCAGTAGTAGTACAATTAGTGTCAGCATAGGATTGCTTTGGTGGTTGTTTTCAACTAGCCCCTGAAAGGGAAAGCAAAAAACGTATGTGCGAGCCAGCAGTAGATATCTAGCCTCTGCGTCTTTCTTTCAGGACTGAGATCTGGTGTGCTGTCTGGAGCCATATTTTCTTCAAACACAATTTTTTAAAGAAGATTTGACTGATACGACCGGTCAGTACGCTGACGTTCACGATGCATTGTATAAGAGGCGTTACCACTTTATACTCTCTTATAATGATCAACTCTATACGGCAGCTATAGGTTTGTCGAAGTAAACACTGCTGCCAAAGGTCCCTTACCTCTTCCATGTAGGACAAGATGCAGTTTCCTGCGGGATCCTCTATGCGGTTCCACTCCCAAATCGTTAGGTACAACCAGACAGGTGCAGTTGTTTCCACGGTCGATCTGTGCAATAATATGTAGGCTAGCGATAAGCAGTAGGCTGTGGGGAAACTCTTTCCAGTTGTACAACGGGATCCCATGAGCTTGTGCAGGGCTTGTGTGTTTCACATTAGCAGAGTTCGGCACCATGTCGTTTGTCGGTCATTACGTAAGAAATCCATGTACCGCCATAAATACATAGAATATCAGATGAGAGTGGCTTGTTCGGACATTCAAATTAGCTATCACACAAACGTTTAGACTAAGGTGGATTTTTACATTTGTATATATATACATTTATACGGTCAGTTTTTTGCGTCATTTATATGTACATTCAATTCAGATGCTACAGATAGTTTACAGCGATAAAATCTGTAAAGTAAAACAAACGTAGCAGCAATATAATTATAACAATTACAGTAGTGTAGTACATGTTTACCCATCATATATACTAATATGACAGAGCATCTTTTAAACAGGGAATCGAACATTTATTTTATAAGATGTAACGATTAAAGATCTCGTATTTAGAGCATGAACAGTGTGCGTAGCAACTAAAATACGCCGTTGATAGATGTTCAGAGGTACATTATAATTGCAGGCGGTGAATTGGTACTGTGTTAACGGCCTAATAAAAACAAAAGTGACAATGAATCGGATTCGAATGTTGCCACTTGGCCACCGCCATGCAAACAGTTCACGACTATCCTAAACTATGAACCGCAACTAGACTTGCGGTACACTGACTCCTTAGACTATGCGAACGTGAATGAAAGAATTGTCTCAACGATCCACACACTCAAGGTTGCTGTAATGCGTATTTGTTACGCTATTTAGGCATACAGTCAACAAGTGGTAGAACCACGCTGTCGGGTTGAGTTATCAGACAGGTGAGCTTAGAAAGAAACTACAGCGATCTAATAAAAAGCAATATTTGTTGACAAGTGCACTACGGTTAAGCACAGCATACGGGGCACCTGGGTAGGAAGCCACCTGGGCCACCACGCCAAGCGGCTTCCTAACAATAATATATATACGTGAAATAGATTTTTATTTGTGTCTTTAAAAATACAATTGTCTTGTATGAACGTTTCAAATAATTATATTTGAAATAAAACCACAAATATTAAAAGTGGTTAAAGCTAACCTCCTGCGCGTCCGCACCTTGTCTGCGAGTCCGAGTCGCATCTGATCCTCGCATCCTAACAATAATAGCATGTATAGGACGGTCGGATTGGCGTGGATAGTGTATGATATTACTGCTAGCTGCAGATGTACTAACATACGAATCAAATCCATACTAATTCAAACATTAATAGCAACATAATAAGAACAGTAGCAACCGTTGCCACGTTGCTGTACTGACAATACTGTATTGACAAACACGGCGGCACCAGTGGCGGCGTTAGCAGATGCAGAATGGCCCAATCGTCGCTCTAGGCCCGATCGGTCGTCAGGCTATCCTGTACCATGCACTAAATGCACGCGTGCGTTGGCGTGCTATGAAGCCTTTCACAGAAGCCACTTGGCGTGGTGCCGTTTTGTCTAATATGACCGCTGTCTTGCGGTAGGTAGGCAGACAGATAGATAGGCTAGACTGGCAACCAGAAACATCAGAACCTTCTCGTTTGTGACTCATAGGGTGTTTATAATGCACAATGGGCCCCGATGGTCGACCTCTCGCGCGCTGATCTTCGCTTTCGTCCCTAACCTTCGTGTCGACCTCGTCTAGACGCCACTTAATTTCCCTGTTTCAAGTGGGATCTCTCTCTTTCTCTGTTCCACGTATGTACATACATGTATGCGTGTATGTGAATACGGTATCTGGCCGAAGGAGGATAATGTTGTAGGTCTTGGAAGGCAGGTTAGCAACATCTGGGGAAAGACACCGCGTTCGTCTCCCCCCCCCCCCCGGGGCACGTAGACTAACGTGGGATTCTCTTGAGGCTATGAATCGAGGCAGGCGGGGCTTACGCTAGCCGGTAAATAAGTTTACGCGAGCCTTTAATCTTTATATATATCACGAACTATGCAGTCGAATATGCGGCGTTAGAAAAAAATTGTTGCACTCTCAGAAGGGTGCTACAGAAGGGTACAGAAGGCAGATCGAGTCATAATAACAGTCATGAAAACAAAGTTTTATATTAAACGTATACCAAATTTTGGTTATATAAATAAGATTCAATATCCATACAGGCCTCCAGACAAAACGACTTATCCAACACATTGACTTTTGGCATTTAGTATAGCTTTTTTAATAGCAATGTCAAAATTAAATTAATGCTTGCTCTAACATTAAAAAAACGTGTGTCTGATTAACGAGCGCCACGCAAAATTAAATTGATATAGGTAGCTCGCTAATTAGTATTTCTGAAATATTAATCAACTTGTGACGCGTACTATTCACAAGATCCGGAAGAATTGTAAGAACTGGATATTTAAATTTAGATCGTTGCCCTAACACATATTACATAGGTTTAATGGGACTTGAATCGAGACATTTTTTATTTTTTATTTTACCAAACTAACCCGAAGAAGTGCAGCGGTGTGCGAACTAACATAGTCACTACGTCATTCTAGTCAATTGTAGCTCGACCCCGGTTCCGATGAAAGCTGTGGGTGACCTGATACCGTCGACGCGTTTTGCAAGTGGGCTGGTTTAGTTTCAGTTGATGGGCTAGAATGCTTTGGTTATAGCCAAGCTCAAACATGACAAAGGCCTGTGCGGTTCTCTCTGGCGTAGCACGCATTTCTCAGAACTCGCATTTGACTTTATCTTACGCTGCTTATGTGTTTGATATGAGACACCTGCAAATAGAACGAACGTAACTGGACCGGGATCGTACAGACGAAGGTTCTCTAGTTCACTGCTTTATCGCATCTATTTCTCTTAGCATATTGGTAGCATTTTAAGAAAATTGTATTTGATATTGAAATGACGCAGTATTTTTGTTTTTTGATAGAACGGAATAGAAAACGCCCTTAATCAACGAATAAAGGCTGGAACTTGCTAAGTGTGCGTACACGCCTTGATGTGCAATTCTCTGGCAAGACGACTGTCAAACACCGAATAGAATAGAAGGAAAAACGCATTTACCATTTGCATAAAAGGTGGGACGACACTGGAGTTAAGTGCAGCCTGCAAAGTCGTCTTGTTGTGCGATTATTTGGCTAAACGCTCGGCAAGCACATCATTGGCGATCTCAACTATTGCGACACATTTAGGTATAAACATGATTTGGCTTCTACGATTGTTAATTCGTGCACCGCAAAGTAGCGGTCAACAAGATTCGAGCTCGGTTCGACGATGTGATAGTGCCCCCGTATCGGCCGTTTTCCCCACACCCCATGAAGGATTTTCATAGAGTTGAATTTTAGCAGATAAGTGGTAGGGGAAGGTGTTGTCCACTCCGTTCAACTGAACGGATTGTATCTCGCGAGACGGGAGGAGAGTCGCTATTGCTGGCTCGTCATCCTCACAGTGCATACGGTCACAGCGTTGCGCTTGACGGGACTATGCTAAATACACTTCATTCGTACGATAGAAGGGCAGTACCAATGATAGCCTTTGGACATCATCGTCGTACGCGGCCGGTGGCGACACGCGTCCTCGAGGTGACGAGGGGGAGTTAGCAGCTGGTGTGGCAATGCTTGATGCGGTGACCAAAAATGGTTGATTTCACTAGATTTAGCACGGGCCGTCGATCCGTCGATCGACACCCGACAGTAGCGTCCAACTAAGCCCGCACTGCAGCCGAAACTACATTCTCAAGCAAATACTTTCTGGAACAGCATCAGAACCAGAAAGCAGTTTTGATAAGGCCCTGTTCAGGCGTGTGTGACTGAACACTTTTGTCCTTTTTTGAACTTCCCAAGAAGTTTCATTCAACTTTTTGGGAAGTTCCAAAACGTATAAGAGACCACTTTCTTAGTAGTTTGGCATCGTACCCTCAATTCCCTCAAAAAGCAATTTAGGGACACACACAAATAGGGTGCAGGTACCGCGGATGCCATACTTTAGAAGAGTCATAACCCGTCATTGTCAAACATAATTTGTGATCTAAAATGTAAAAGAACGATCTACACATTAAGCAGAAATAACGTGTCCCTTTTTTAGAAATGCGTGTTGAAGAGTATATATGTATATAATGTGTGATAAGCTTAAGATGATATAGTTAGGATGTCCATTTTAGGTGCGAATAAATCGTTAATGGTCTGGTTATCTTATATGTAGCTGTGTTTGTAGGTCCTTGCGTACGTTTAGTAGAATATCTATTTAGATCATAGACGATTAAACAGGTGAATGCCGTAGCCGTGCTAAGTTAACGAACGTTAAATCTGTAATACAGCGCCAAACCGTTTAAATTAAATAAAAAAATGAAAGGTGGCTGTTTATTTATTCAAAACTATGCTAGGCAAAAGGTAAGACAAATGTTAAACCAATAGCATGCGCAATACCTTTGTACCACCAATATATTTAAACATTATGTAATCCGACGTAATATGGTAATTGTCTTTTTGCGGTAACTGGTCAATCCGTATGAACTAGCGAATATCCTAATGCCAGTTTGCGGGTGGCAGACACAGCCGAGCACACACAAGGGCTCATAGTTGGTTAGCAAAAAGATGAAACAGGGGAAGGACAAGAGATCATATATATATGTATATATATATATATACGGTGGGTTCAAATGACGAGGTAAGAAACGACACTGCGGGTATCATTGAAGTCTTTATTAAAAAGTAAATACTAGGGAGGAGCCTGAGCACAACTATCCCACTCTTTCACGAGCATAACGATTCCTTATTCCTGGAATTCCTGCGACTGTCACAAGAGCCAGCCCTCCATTGTGTCCTTCAGTTCGTCGTTCGAGTGAAAGCGCGCCTGATTTTTTTTAGGGGAAGGTGACAGCGTATGAGTCCATTGCATACTGTCCCGGTTAGTCTCTGACCAGAAGTGACGGCATCCGCTCTCGTTGATGCCGTCACTTCACAACACCGGACGATCCGCCCATACGCAGTTCATTTTGCGGTTCGCTGAGGTTCCGCTAGATACCCTAGATAGAAAAGCATCAGTGACGGTAGGTTTGGTGTACGACTGGATGGTAAAGCACGGCTACGTGCTGGCGCCCAAGACAAATTGAGGCTGTGCATATGACGGGCCAGGGAAGCATCCGTTTAGCGCTAAATGGAGCGAGCATAAAGATCAGCAAGTCCGACCGAGATATGGGTGTAACAATAGACACGGCCCTCTCAAAGTCAAAACTTGTACATTGACATGGTGCCCGCAAAGGCAGAAAGGCTGGTAAACAGCCTGACCAAATGATTGCGGAGGCTACGCGAAACAACTGAAGACAAGAGAAGACTTTTCGCCTTGGTAGCGGAATCCATCGTCCTGCACGCCACTTTGACACGGGGGCGAAACGCCACGAGGTTGAAAAGAGACAAGAAACTCTCCTGAAAGCGCAACGAAAGCTAGCAATACGGATCGCTAGCATATATATATATATATATATATATATATATTATATATATATATATATTATATATATTATATATATATATATATATATATATATATATATATATTTATATATATATATATACATATATATATATAGTTATATATATATATATTTATATATATATATATATATATATATATATATATATATATATATATATTCAAATGAAACAACGGCCATTATCGCAATTGCAAGGCTGATACTATGGCTTAGGATGATCGAGGAACAAATGTGAAGAAAACGGAACCTCGTAAAAGAAACTGAGGTCCGAAAACATACACTTAGAGAGTGGCGCGAGAAATGAACCCGGACACCAGCAGGCGTACCAGTAGGGCCGTCATCCCACCTTGAGAAATGGTTCGACAAAAAGCCTAGGGGGACGTCACCTACTATCTGACGCAAATATTGACGAGGCACGGCTGCTTCCAAAAAAGGCCTGCAGAGGATAGGCAAGGTTCCGGGCGCCAAGTGTGTCATGTGCGACAGATGCAAGAAGAATGACGTAACCCGCACAGTTTTCCTCTGTCCAGCATTTAAAGACGTACGACAGGATTCACCGGCAATGGCGTGTCCGGACGTGAGGGTGATCAACTTAGTCACCGCAATGCTAGAGGCCGAGCAAACAAGAGCAACGTATTAGGTTGGTGGAGGGCACAATGGGGAAAAAAACGAGATGGAGAGACAACAAGGAGATGAATGGACGAGCCGACAACGAGATGGAATAGCGGCTAAAAACCAACATTAGAAGGGAACAGTAATGAACGGAACGTATCGGAGAACCTCCACTTTCAGCGAGGAAAAAAAAGAAAGACGCTTTGATGGGAATGGCTGTAGCAAATATTCAATAAAAAGAAACACGCGGTGCTGCACACGACACGTTCTAACTACGCGACTCGAGTGAAAGAGCTCGAATAGCAGAGAGTTATCAGTAGAGAAAAAAAGGTATAAGGATAAACCGAAATACGATGAAAATCGACAACGACGAAGAGCAAATAGAAAGGAGAAGAAGAAAAGAAACAGATAGAGAGAAACAAAAATAAGAAGAATGAAATTGGAAGAAAGGAAGGAAGAGCAAGAGGGGGGGATAGAGCAAAAGGGGAACAGGCGCGTACTTTCGATTCACTTCGGCCTCCGATCGGCCATATCTTCTGTCTATAATTAGCAAACTCCAGACGAACATCAGTAATGCCGTAGTAGCTGGGTAATCGAATATTAACCGCATATCACTTCTAAGGACTGTTGCACCCGCTACATAGGTAGTGCGGGACCATACCGCATTGCTTGCACAAAATAGCGCTATGAGGTCGCTTACTAAATCACTAAAATAAAATTTGAACGTTTTCCCAGAACAGCCACAGAATAGGAAAAATAATCAACATTAAAGCCCAAATATGAAGACGAACTAAAAAAGTAGAAGAAACAGTAGAGAAAAAAGTCAGTCTTTTCGTCATAAATACGCGTTTTTAATGTTTTCACTTAATATATATATAAATATATATATATATATATATATATATATATATATATATATATATATATATATATATATATATATATATATATATATGTATATATAATGCATGTATTTAGGTCTTATTAAGTTAACAATTTAAATGCTGTTCTATTTTCCAACCTTCAATCTTTCAACCGAGATGTGTGTCTTACCTTATGTATTTGAGCTGCAATCTTAAGATTCAACGGCTTTTTTTTTTTCTGGGAGATTTCGGGAATGCATGATGCACATGCGCCACTAGCAGCCTGCGTGACTAGTGTGAGACTCGCAAACCCACTAAACCTGGATTCCTCCCCACCCCCCAGGCTCCGTATTACTTTGGCATTACATCGAAGCCGTGGGAGAGGCGTCTCTGCCGTTCTCCTTCAATCAGCTCTATCCCTGACTATCATCCCGCATGTCTACCTGCGGTTGGATAGGGGGATGCCATTTTGTAATCCGTCCTGTGAGGGTGCGTCGAGACCATAAGGGCCTGGCTGCTCCCCACCCCCTCCCCCCTCTCTCGGCTCCTCGTCTCGACCACTCTCCCGAGAGACCCGCTCAAACCTCTTCCGCCTGGCCGTTTCCTTGGCTGTCTTGAGTGTCAAAACAGCGTCGAACAAGTTCGTCGCCTCCCTCCATGCCTCCGCCGAAGTCATCATATGGGAGACCACCTTGATGGGTCGGCCTCTCACAGCGGTTGGTGCTGCGTCCCGTGCTTCCCTGAGAGCATCACACCGCAGAACAGTATGCTCTACGTTGTCCGTTTCTCCAGAGTCGCACAGTACGCAGATATCGCTGATGGCCTTCTTGATCCTTGAGAGGTAGCTCTGGAACTGGCCGTGTCCGGTCAGAACCTGAGTCGTCCAGTAGGAAAGCTCCCCGTGTCGGCTGTCATACCATGCCCTGAGGTCCGGTATCAGACTCTTGGTCCAGCTTCCTGTGGTCACACCGGGTCTTACCTGCGCCCATTCCTCATGCCAGGCCGATATGGTGGCACTCCTGGCCCTGGTGAGATCCAGACCTTCGTCTAGATACATTTTACTTCGTTCAGCCACTAGGAGGTCCCATGGCAGCATTTTGGCTAGGACCAGGAGAGCTTCGGTCGAGTCTGTTCGATACGCCCGGCTTACCCTGATTGCCAGCGTTCGTTGGGTCGACCTTAGTGCCCCCCTATTTTTCGCCGTCCGCATTGCCATGTCCCCCCAGACTGGGGCTGCGTATAGCGCCGTTGATTCGGCCACCGAGGCCAGGAGCCTTCTTTTTATCTCAGCCACCCCACCGACCCTAGGCATGATCCGCGCCAGGTTCAGAGAGACCCTTTGGGCCTTTTCGGCCACGTACTGAACGTGTGCCGATCCGGTCAGTCCAGTGTCTAGCATGACCCCAAGGTACTTTACCTTCTTTCTGATTTCTATCGGGTGGCCCGCCATCACGAGGTTAATGCCGGTCGTCCTCTTTCTGCCTGTTAGGCACATCGCCTCCGTCTTGTCGGGTGCCAGTTTCAAGTGATGAGACTCCATCCACTCGGACACCATTGACAAGGCCTCATTGGCGGCGCTCTCCAGGGCTCTTTCGGTCCTGGCCGTTATCATGAGTGCAAGGTCATCGGCGTACGCCAACGTCTCCACCCCATACGGGAGACCTCGAATCTCGAGCACCCCGTCGTAAGCTATGTTCCAGAGCACGAATCCTAGAATCGAGCCCTGTGGGACTCCGGCAGTCACCTCGTACTCCTGCCCCCCTGCAACCAAGCCTCTGTCATCCAGGTAGGATGAAATCATTCGACGGAGGTAGAGGGAAAGGCCCTTCCTCTTCATCGCCTCCATAATTACTTTCCAATTCATTGTGTTGAAGGCATTTTTGACATCCAGGAGGATCAGGAGCACGAATCCCCTTGTTTTAGGGGTCTTCATAGTCTCCTCACCGGCCCGTTTCAGAACCTTCTTTAGAGCCCCTAATGCGGATCTGCCCTTCCGGAAACCGTACTGGGCATCTGATAGGGCGTTCTTTTCCTGAATCTCGTCGTTTAGTCTCTTGACTATAACGTTCTCCATCCTAAAACTCCGATTTTGGCATCTGGATCTTCTTTTCCCCGCAATGTTTCTTTACCACGAACCTGACAGAGAGATGCAGGATGGCGCGTCTGTCAGCAGACACGATCAAACTCGTGCAACGACCGTTTCTTGCAACAGCAATACGCCTCTTCGACCCGAACGTGGCTCCGGTTGCCGCCTTAAGAGTTGAGGTAGCCTGGAGTATAACTCCAAGGATGATTTCCAGCAACTCGACCGCATTAAACCGCGTGTTTTCTTACGCGAACACATGGCTCCTATATCGTTCGCTTGGTACAATTTATTTTGAACAGCCCGCCATTCAGCGAAGATGGATCCGTCTGCGGTTTGATCTGCCGGCAATAGTCGCGTTCTGTGCGAGCGCCTACGTATATGGGAACTCAAGTGTGCCGAAATCAACGTTGAATTGTTTAGCGCGGGAGCTCACCTAAGCAATACTTGGAAGGAGTTAGACAGTGTCCTAACCGCTATGGTTTCCACGATGCTATCTGTATGAAGCCCGGGTTCTACACGCCCGGTATCGACCGTGTATGTCAGCAATGCAGATCTCATAATAACGGATACCCGATGCGGCCCGCTTCCCCTTCGTGCCTTCACTAGGAGGCTTGGCCTGCAAAGGGCATTCTGATAGTCTATGGTATCAATAATTCGAGCCGATATTTGTGACCTTCATGAAACATTCGACATTTTAGATATTGTAAATATCATGAGAAATAAACAGAGCATAAAATATTGAGTTTACGTTGTGGCAGGGTTATGTGTATATTACACTATGGAGCAAACAGCATAGCTTCATTAATGAGTACTTGCAAACATACCTTTCCACATACAAACTATGTATTATCGATTCGATTTTATATTTTTGTATGCGTGTACGTGTATACTTGGAATTGTTGATGGTTGCTTGTCGATGATGAATAAATGCATATGTATGTAGGTAGGCTCTAGGACACACATTTTGTGCTTCTATGTCGGACAAAAACACTATTGTCACAAATTGTAGTAATTTCACTCTCACTCCGAAACAAGACGTCTTAGAGACCATGTTCTATTAGAAAAAATGTTTGCTTTAACAAGCTCTACAATTCGATGCATCGCTTTAAAAACCTTCCTGTCACACCCTGTATATATATATATATATATATATATATATATCAAGCGGATGTGAAACTTTACTTCATCACGTTGTATACTATATAACGGGACTAGCTGATCATAATGGGCGACCATAAATTAGTCCGCGACTTAAAGCATACGGGATACGATACCGCAAGCTGCAGTAGATAAGCACCATATAACATGTGTGTGGCGCGCTCGGCAGCGAAAGCGTTGGTTTGAACTGTCAATAAATAATCGATTTTGCAATGTCCTTAGACAGTTACGCAGGTCTTTTTAAAAGGAACGGTGTGAATATTCAAAAGCACGCTTGAGCAATAGCGCGTAAACGTAATATGCCCTTACAAGCCGCACCTGCATAACATCTTCCCAGATAAACCTAAGTACGCAAAATACAATATCTCCAGAAATCTGCTGTACTTTAATTAGTTCAAACCGTCTGTGACTTCCAATGAACTCTCACTTCCTAAAAATGGATTCTTAAATGTTTAAGCATTAATGGTTTGCGTGGAACACACAGGTGTTCCAGCTTTTAAATTAATTAAATCTACATTTTACCATGTTATTTTGTGGCCAGGAACTTGACGAGTTCGGCACTGTAACAACTTTTGTCGGTCAATAAAACGGCTACATTATTACAGTACATGTATTATATACACTACACTACATTTGTTGAACCGTTTTTTTAAATTGAACATTCATGTATTGTATTTAAGATCGAACGAGACGCAGCGTTCAAGGGAAGCGCATTCTGGGAGCAGAGCCGGCAAAAACATTGATCGCTAACTTGATGAAATCCTTAGGTCGAACATACCAAGAGATGATAGCCATGCACAATGTATCTTGTGTACACCTGCCGGCTAGTGTATGCCATTCTATCCAAAAGAGCTAAATTTAGGGAGGGGCAAAGTATAAGTAGAATATCGAGCACGTGAACTAGGGAATGAGTCAATCGAGCATATTTTTAAAGAATGTATAGCCTTAGGGAGGAGCATAGATAGAAGGCTGTCGGAGGCCCTAGCTCTAGGACCAAATGTTAGAAAGGACCTGGTCAATTTTACAAGATATTGTTTCAATGCAAAGCAAATTCTTAGTAGTTATTGAAGTATACATGGATTATATGGATGCGTAGGTAACATATATACGCTGCCGCTCTATGCGCCCCTGATATAAAAGGGTGATATGTGTATTTAGGTATACATGTCAAGCGAAAAATAAATCTATTTATATATATATATATATATATATAGTACAGAACTCATGAGTATTCTTTAGCGAGCTCTTAAGTGTTTTCTTGCAATTTAATACCAGACTCCATCAGACCAGACTAGTGCCAATGTATAGTTTCAAACATCGACTCATTCGTTATTGCCTTAGGGCTTTAGTGCAAGTATCTGTGAGACGGTATTACCACACGAATAACAGACAGTGGAAAGGGCACGTGGTGCCCTCACAACCCTTTTGATGAGAGCTTCTCGGCTATCTTATTGGCGAGAGCTATACCCGCAACATATAACTTACCAAGGTCACCCGCTCGAGAAGCGCTTGACCATTTTAGAATTTTTAAAACTCTCGCAATCATGTACAAGCATTGCTATGCTTGTAACAAATTATATATATATATATATATATATATATATATATATATATATATATATTTATATATATATATATATATATATATATATTATCAATACTTGATTAAATCACCTCTAATGTTGTTACAAAATTCAAATTACATTAGACGTGTTCATCGCGTCTTGAAAACGGCGTTTGTCTTCCTTAGTCTTGAGCATTTAAAGAATATCTCTTGTATACATTTCTATGCAAGAAATATCACTGACCCAGCATCAATTTAGCTGGCGCTGGCTGACCGAAATGTTTCATCATCGTATACGATACAAATGATGCCGCGAAATGTACAGCGACACGTATCGCGATAGTTACGGAACCCCGTCCGGTAGCAAAATTTGTGGTGGAATCCGCGGTAAAAGAAACAGATGAGAACTCGTCGTATATCGTATAACATTCGCGCGAAATCACGCTCCAGATACGGGTATGCCTATATCAATGGAACAGTTAGTAGAGCCCTTTAGTCATACTGCCTTTCGTACGTCTTAGAACCGCCTAGCTTTCACTCGTATTGCGGCAGGCATCTAGGCAGGGTGACACTCGCATTCTTTAAGCGGGGCAACGCGCTGTTTTTTTGTGTAACTGTCTCTAAAGTCCGTGCACGTTCGATGGTAGACGGTCCCATCTAGAAGAAATGAATAAAGGGAAGAAACACGCACCAACTGGATATCTCACGAAGTTTGCCTAGTTGCGTTTGAAACCTAGAGCGCTAGCGTTTAAACTAACCATTCATTTTTTTCTCAATGCAACGAGGGGGCGGAAATGTCTTCTGAGAATCAATCAATTAAGCCCGAAAGCCAAAATATAAGAACTGCTAGAATGTCTTGAGAATTAAAATTAAGTGTAGATATGTCAGGATAAAACGCTCGATACACCTATTTTTGGCAATTTCGCACTCATTTCAAAACAAGACATGTTCGTCCCTTGTTTCATTGGAAGCATCTTTTTTGCCTAATTGTACTCGACCTTAAAGTTAGTTGGGCGAATTCAGAAGTACGCTATATATATATATATATATATATATAAATATATAAAAATATAAATATATAAATATATATATAATAATAATTGTTCGGTAAGATAAGTTTTTACTTTTCCAGTTTTCCGATATACGTCAGGATTTTTTGCTGTTTATCTTATTCCTTTTTTACCTGATTTACCGAATTATGCCCAAGTATCTGTATAAATGCACAAACACAACACGGTCTCAACAACAACAACAACAACAACGACAGCGACAAGAGCTGCAGCAAAAAGAAAAACTTAAGCACTACCCAAAAGCGTTCGCACAGACGAACTTCTGGCCCTCCGATGGCAGCTAAAGTTGCTTTCATATCACTTATGCGATAGTATTATTCACGCGGCAGCGAGCGTTGCCGCAGAGGGTGCGATCGTTCAATCGCCGAAGGACGTCACCGAAGTCGAGGGCAAACCCAGCGGCTTTGCCACTGCGACTCGCCTCGCTTCGTCTTCTGCTTCGTGTTCGCACCCTCTCCGCCGTCTCCGCTTGCTAAACGAGTTTGCATTGGCAAAACCATTATACGTCACGGAATTACGCGTTTGCATTGCCTGCCTTCTATATGATCCATGACCTCTGGCCCCGCTCGTTTGTTGGGCTCTGGCAGATCAAGCGGAGGTGTTACTGTGTGCTACAGGCACACAGACTCCACGTTGGGTAACATGGAGACGCCGGTCGCTCAAGAAAGTGTGTATGATCCAGGGGCCACGTCTTAATATATTAGCAGAATCCCGGCCGGCCTTTACCGACAGAGGACACCTCGGTACGGGCAGAAAAACTTTTCCGCTGTCTAGGCAGTACACACACAATGAATGACACGCTCGTTCTTTGCGCTAGCGAATATTAACAATCGATTGAACCGACCTGACCGACATCCTGCAGACGAAAGTCGCTAAATTCGCTCTGGCCGAGGTGATCAAAGCCATTGAAAGGCTTCACTTAAATCGTGCATCCGGGTCTTATCAGATCCAGCTCTGTAGGCCGACACTTTGGGTAGAACATAATATATATGACATGATAAACTGCCTAAAACGTCGAGTTACAGAGCTTTTATTTTTCAATATGACGAGAAGAAATTTGATTTTGGGCAGTTTAATTATTAGGGCGAGTTAGACCCTAACTTTTTTTTTGACTAGGACTATGAGGCCTGGAAAGGCCGAATCGTACAAACCGTTGCGCGGTGCATTGCTTTCATCATCTAGTGCGGAGAACAGTAGGTTTTCATGACCCAATGAACTGTATATCTGTGACAGATATGGGGATCCGTGCAAGGGATATCATGGTATTAACTGCTCGAGAATGTCCTCGCTAAGCAGCTTGACTTAGTGAATATAATGGATTTCTTACTGTTTTAACGTATTTATGATTGATGTATACTTATTAAAAGTAAATTTTAAAAAGTTATAAATAAAGTTATAAATATTAAAAGTACAGAATATCGAGCACGTGGACTAGGGAATGAGTCAATCAAGCATATTTTTAAAAAATGTATAGCCTTAGGGAGGAGCATAGATAGGAGCTGTCGGAGGCTCTAGCTCTAGGACCAAATGTTAGAAAGGACCTGGTCAATATTACAAGATGTTGTTTCAATGGAAAGCAAATTCTTAGTAGGTATTGATACATGGATTATATGGATGCGTAGGTAACATATATGCTGCCGCTCTATGCGCCCCTGATATAAAAGGGTGACATGTGTATTTAGGTATACATGTCAAGCAAAAATAAATATATATATATATATATATATATATATATATATATATATATATATATATATATACTACAGAACTCATGAGTGTTCTTTAGCGAGCTCTTAAGTGTTTTCTTGCAATTTAATACCAGACTTTATCAGACCAGACTAGTACCAATGAATAGTTCCAAACATCGACTCATTCGTTATTGCCTTAGGGCTTTAGTGCAAGTATCTGTGAGACGGTATTACCACACGAATAACAGACAGTGGAAAGGGCACGTGGTGCCCTCACAACCCTTTTGATGAGAGCTTCTCGGCTATCTTATTGGCGAGAGCTATACCCGCAACATATAACTTACCAAGGTCGCCCGCTCGAGAAGCGCTTGACCATTTTAGAATTTTTAAAACTCTCGCAACCATGTACAAGCATTGCTATGCTTTATATATATATATATATATATATATATATATATATATATATATATATATATGTGTATATATATATATACATATATATATATATATATATATATATATATATATATATATATATATGTATATATATATATATATATATATATATATATATATATATATATATATATAGTGTGTTCAAAACGTATCGCGACTTTTGTGTTTTTTCAAAAATTATTCATTTATTCATGAATATCTATTTTGTCCCCTTCAAAGTAATCCCCATGAGATATTATACACTTGTGCCAACGGTTTTTCCAATCTTCGAAGCACTTCAAAAAACCATTTTTTTTTAACCTTGTTCAGCTCCTCCTTCGATGCCGTCTTTATCTCGTCAAGCGTAGCGTAACGTCGTCCTTTCATAGGCCTCTTCAGTTTAGGGAACAAGAAAAAGTCACAGGGGGCCATATCTGAGGAATACGGTGGCTGCGGCATCATTAGTGTGTTGTTTTTGGCCAAAAACTCGCGCACAAGCAACAATGTGTGAGCAGGGGCGTTATCGTGGTGCAAAAGCCAATTTTTGTTCTTCCACAAATCCGGGCGTTTCTGGCGGATTGCTTCGCGCAAATTGCGCATAGCTTGCAGGTAATATTCCTTATTGACCGTTCTACCCTGTGGCAAGAACTCATGATGAACCACGCCCCTGCAATCGTTAATCATTAATTTTTTCGTCTGTTGTTGAAGTGCTCGGGCGTCCGGCACGCTCTTCGTCGTTCACATCTTCTCGGCCTTCTGAGAACATTTTGTACCACCGATAAACGTTGCTTCGGTCCAAGGTAGCTTCTCCGTATGCCACAGTCAACATTCGGAATGCATCCGCGCACTTAATTTCGTTTTTCACACAAAATTTGATACAGGTTCTTTGATCCATTTTTTTGAATAGGTAAAAATCGAAGACGATTCAAAACACGTGCAAGCAAAGCAGCTATCAACAATTAAGTGAACATTCAAAATGGCCGAGCTTGTCGGCATAAGTGAGAGACATGAGTACCAACATAACGCCACAAAAAATCGAAATTCGAATATACGTAACCCCATAAAAATTCAAAAGTCGCGATACGTTTTGAACACACCTCGTATATGTATATATATACTAGATGGATCAATAAGCTCGAGGCATGGAATACAAGTAATAGACAGACTAAAAACAGGCGCCTTTTATTGTTCACTATAATTCCTCTACTATAACTCAACATATCTGGTCTAGCAATCTCGTCTACGGCTTATAAAACAAGATTGTTGTTTTGATCTTTCGTTCCGGAAATAAAGATTTCTGAGATTTCCAAACAAGTCTTGATCGCACGGAGCCAGGCCCGGGGAATATGGGAATGCTTGACACTCTGAAACTTTAGTTCGCGGAATTTGTTCAGTACCGACGAAGACGTGCGAGCGGGCTCACGATGTTCTAGTGAAACAGCACAGTCTTCTTCTGTCTGCTTTTCCTGACAAAGCATTCTTTCTTATGTATAGCGTCTTTATTTATATTATATAATGTATTTTTTCCGCTGATCTAAGAGTGTTGCGTAGTACACTCCAGTTATGGCTCTTTCTGTGGAAATCTAGTCAATTCATCGAATACAGTTTGCATCCAAGAAAACGATCGCCAAATCTTACCCTGTTATCTCTTCTGTAAACTGCATCTAATTTGATTTTAATTTTCTCCGTTTTGATTGATGCCTTCAAAAATTAGATTTAAGCATGGCACGGTACTCGTTTGATTCCATTATTTCCACACACACACACATATATATATATATATATATATATGTTTGCCGATTTATTTTGGTAACTTTTAGGTTAGCACGTTGCAGTGAACAATTGTCTCCGCGTAAACGTGTAGTCAGGGATTCGCTAACCCAGGATTAGCCCAGTTCGACAATGTGCCCCGAACAGATGCTGCGTTTCCTCGTTGAAAAATTTCGATGTTCTTGAGTCGATATATATATATATATATATATATAAACGCCTAGAGAAAAGCACCGAAAAACCCACGTATCAGCGCACCCATCCATATGCAACTTATTAAGATGATAAGCCTAATGCTGTTTTTATTTTTGTTTTCTTTTACGTCACCTTAGATTGGTACCTATAGCAACATTCAGAATTTGCTCTTGAATGAATTGTATATATATTATTTATGGTGTCAGTGTTTAGCTTCACACTTATGCCCAGTTTTATTGCCCTATAAAACAGATTTGCCATGAGAGCGATGATACGAAGACAGAAGTGATAATCGTTTTGCCAGATAATTGCCCACTACAATTCAGTTTGAAATTAAGTAGCCTATCCAAGCTGTACTCGAATCCTGCCCACCGGCCTAGCAATTACAATCAGTTGCAGTCGAAGTACACACTCTATGAACTCACAGTGTACTAAATTGTTTTCGAGCCTCATAAATAGAGGGCATTCATTGTGCCCTTGACAAGTGAGTTCCTCGGCACCAAAATGTATCTTAAAGGCAAACGGTTTTAATCGGTTATACGTTAACAAAACATATTTTGAAAGACGAACGGCTTTTAGCAACTACCAACTTTCTACTACTAGATTTCTAGCACTAGCTTGCTACTGCTACTACTGCCACTGTATCGCACCGGCATTAGTAGCTTAGACAAGGAGTCAAATAATGCAGAGTACGAGAAGGGCTCTCTCGACGCGCTATATAATGCGTGCCGCTTAAAAGATACTCACCCAATGATTGCTTCCTAAGAGATCCTTATCAACTTAAATCTTTGCTTCGTAAAATCTCTTTATCAACTAAAATGCTTGCTTCTTAAAAACTCTTTTCTGCTTTTCCTAACAAAGTAGCCTTTGTGATGTATAGCGCAACAAAGATTGGCAATAGTGATAGCAGCTGAGGGTTCTAATCAAAAGTTGGCATCCCCTAATCTGGCTTCGCTATATTGGCAATTTGCATAAGACAAAATGCCTCTATTCTTATAACACTGGTAGCACATGTTCTAGAACATGACGGAACACAAATGATTCGTCCTCGGTTGACAGGGGTATTACATCATCTTCGGGTAAACTGAAATACGTGCCTAATATGACCAACTTTCTGTACTTATTGTGTAATATTCACGACGGTCAGTGTTTGTCGTTTGTTTGATATGTTTATGTAAAATGTAGACAATAGTAATTAGCGAAAAATATTCTCTTAGGAACAAATTCTGGCTGCTCGAAGGCTGCGGATCCCTGTCATAATTGCCGAGCACACTTAATATATTCACTCTGACCCATTAATTTAATCTTATATATCTGAATTACAATTGTTTTGTCAAATGTGACGGGGGGAGGGGCTGAACGTTAAATGTGGGCCAACTAGACTAGTGTGTGAGTACAAGCGCATTCTAAAATATTTAAAGCGTCGGTTTTGCCAGGAGCATTGGCTGTCTTCGCAAAGCTCCTGCAAGGTCACACTTATCTATATGAAGATTTGCTTCGACCTATTGTGATTTCTTTGTTTTCTATATACTTTGCTGACATCTGCGGATGTCAAGACTGAACTTGACAATCTCCTAAAGCTAAGCCTCTGCCTCGTATGTCGCGTCTTTGTGTTTTTTCAAAAATTATTCATTTATTCATGAATATCTATTTTGTCCCCTTCAAAGTAATCCCCATGAGATATTATACACTTGTGCCAACGGTTTTTCCAATCTTCGAAGCACTTCAAAAAACCATTTTTTTTTACCTTGTTCAGCTCCTCCTTCGATGCCGTCTTTATCTCGTCAAGCGTAGCGTAACGTCGTCCTTTCATAGGCCTCTTCAGTTTAGGGAACAAGAAAAAGTCACAGGGGGCCAGATCTGGGGAATACGGTGGCTGCGGCATCATTAGTGTGTTGTTTTTGGCCAAAAACTCGCGCACAAGCAACAATGTGTGAGCAGGGGCGTTATCGTGGTGCAAAAGCCAATTTTTGTTCTTCCACAAATCCGGGCGTTTCTGGCGGATTGCTTCGCGCAAATTGCGCATAACTTGCAGGTAATATTCTAACCACCTAACTCTTTTGTATATATATCTATATGCTTAAAAACAGTGAAAGTGGAGTCAAAAACAGTCAATCATTAACAGAGTTATTTTTGCTATCTACGTTCAAAAATGTTATATACGGAATTAATTTCCAGATATGCCAACGAGTTCTATTTTTGGTAAACCACTGAGTATTGCTAGAGTTTCACACCACTATAACATAGGAGTAGACCCAAATTCCTCTACTGCAGCCAGGTTTGGGCTCCCTATTTGGCAAAATATATAAATGCCATTGAGAGGGTACAGGCCAAATTTATCAGACGGATATCAAAAAGATGTAATATTCCTCGTGAAAGCGTATCTCTTGTGCCAATACGTACATTACACGCACGAGGTGATCTATCGCTTTATAAAAAAATTGTGTTGTCTCGGGACTGACCAGACCATGTTTAAACATATAAATAATGGACTGCGAAGTGGTGTGAATGTTAGATCACTGGAAGTTGCGCGCTCAGTGAAGATAAACAACACATTCTCGTGGAGAGTTCCACGAAGTCTGCGAAGTCGACAGACCTGATGTATGTTCTAATTATATTCAGAGGTTAAATATTTTGTTAAAAACAATGTATACTTAGGCATATATGACCCTTGAATAAAGGTGCTTTTGACTTGACTTGACTAGATATAATGTAAGAACTAAAAATGATACTCAAACTTTTTTACAAGCTGCTCTTAATAGGGGTTCACGCTGGTGCATGGTTACTCTAAGCATAGGGCTGAAATCTAAAATTCACGATTTGTGCAATTCGTATGTAGGCAATCAGTACAACATTTACGAACGAAGCCAGAGAAGCTCCACAAAATGGCCAAAAAGTGGGAGAGACACATTGGACAATAAAACAAAATTACTTGGAAAATCCTATATAGGCAAAATCCGAAAACATCCCATCCATTAAAGGGATGTCTATATGATTTGAAGAGCGAGCAATTTCAACCATTGCAAACGATTTCTACACACTTTCTAACTATGGTGCAGTTCCGGGAGGTCACTCGCACACCGCAAAGAGTCCGACCGTGGTTAATTGGAAGGGATTTAACTAACACAGGATTTAAAAGGCTTCTTGCTTTCAATAAAGTGTATACTGCGTCCTGTACTTCATTTTATTTGCTTTATGCAGGTCAATGTTACACATTTAATGCAGGTTACTGCATTTGGATGACATTTTATTCGTATATACACTTATTTAAGAGTCTCACATTTTCTAAGCGCACACACTCCAACTTTGGTTGCACTCTAAAGCAGAACACAGGTCTGCATATACAATAGTCTTAAGAATAGAGAGAGAAAGTAGCTATATATATATATATATTTGCCTTTTTAGAGTTTTGTATCTAGTTCCTGTTCAAGGCGTTGGAGGGCTCGCCAACAAGAATTGTACCTTTGTTAATGTTTTTTAGTCAGCTGTACTATGCATTCAAGTATCCGTGTCGCAAACTTGAAAGAACCAACAAGCGCCCTAATAAAGTTGCATGCATCGTGCAATCAGATTTTTTAGTCTTTTATCAGCAACTGTTAGATTAACAAGCACTCATCGCCTTCCCTATTCTGCAACACTGCGTTGAACTAGCGATTTAGGACATTTGATAAATATATATATATATTGATTGATAAATATATATATATATATATATTTATATTTATATATATATATATATATATATATATATATATATATTTATATATATATATATATTTATATATATATATATATATATATATATATATATATATATATATATATATATATATATATATATATATATATAGTGTCAAATACCTATTGTACGCTGACGACCTAAAGTTATACGCTCCTTTGGACTCTCCCTTGGACAGTCTGCTATCGATGGCATCTGCCGCTGGTGCATCGACAATGGGATGAAGCTATCCGTTTCAAAATGCCTCGCTTTGAAACATGGCTTTTTCGATCTGGAGTACAAGCTTAATTGGACAATATTGCCCACCGCTAATGTTGCATGAGACCTCAGTGTTTAAATCTCAACGGAAATTACATTTTCTGCACATTTATGCGAACTAGTAAAATCAACATCTATACTTGTGAACATGTTGTTCCGTTGTTTTATCATCAAGGACCCAAATGTGTATATTCGTTTATATAAAGCAATTGTGCTATCTAACCTTTTATTTTGTTCACCTGTCTGACGCCCATACTTGTGCAAGCACATAGCCGTGACCGAAGGTGTTCAGAGAAGATTTCTAAAAATGGCTCTGTAAAAGATGTGATATCGAGCCGAATGCTGTTAACCTTCTGTCGCTGTCGATATTACTGAAGAAAAACGATGCGCGTGCGCTTTCGCAACTTGCAAGTGCTGATATTATTGACCGCTTCTCCGATGTGACAATGAACAATCGCAGAAGTCAAATAATGTTTTATCAAAATGTGTTGCAAGACTTGAAACAATCAATAATATGTTCGCCTGGCGTGTGTAGCCAGAGAATCGCACAACAAGGCGGCTTCGTGGGCGTCATTGCCGATCTAGTCTCTTTATCCACCCTTTATTCGGCAAATAAAGGCGCTTTCTATTCTATATATATATATATATATATATATATATATATATATATATATATATATATATATATATATATATATATATATATATATATATATATATAGAGAGAGAGAGAGAGAGAGAGAGAGAGAAGGCTGCTTTATTTTATGTATGAAGAATGTTGACACACTCCCAAGAGCGGGCAGAAGAGCGGGAATGCCCTGACTAGTTACAGTTGTTTGAATTTATGTAATTATGGAAATTTCAAGCTTAATGAAGAATTATTAAACTTAAATGAATTTGTCGTCTGGAGAAAACAGTTATAAAAAAAATATATATATATATATATATATATATATATCGGCTATTATCTTCACGCGTAAAAAGACCTGGGCTTGCTCGATGGTCTAGAAGAACGCTGT
The DNA here is from genome assembly GCA_003439945.1 of Dermanyssus gallinae. Taxonomy (NCBI): domain Eukaryota; kingdom Metazoa; phylum Arthropoda; class Arachnida; order Mesostigmata; family Dermanyssidae; genus Dermanyssus; species Dermanyssus gallinae. Next base: position 503,026 of record QVRM01000883.1, read on the forward strand.
TTCAAACGCTTACGAGGTATCGACTGTGTTTCGTCTCTATATTTAGATCGGTAAGGGTTACTTGAGGGTTTGTTTCTATTTTTGCCGCCATACCAAAGTGATTGCGCTGACAGCAAGATGTTTGTAAACATCGTCATGCTATACCATTTTACCAAGGAGATATTCCTCAGGGAGTGATAGTAAGCTGTATTACTTAAGCAGTACAATGAACATTTCCTTCTGTATATATATATATATATATATATATATATACATATATATATATATATATATATATATATACAATCATCATCATATTTATTTCACTCATATTGAGAAGTATTATATGCATACTCAATATGAGTGGAATAAATATGATGTTCTGTTCATATATATATATATATATATACTACAAGCAGTCCCTCAAAGATCGCATGTCGGCGGGAACAACGTGACAGCCGACCATGATTATCGGGCGGGTCTAATAATGGGTAGTACTTAGCTTGTCTAAATGGCGTGCGCTTGATTAGAGGCACAATCAAGTAATTAATAGTTGCGCGTTTGTCAATTCAGCTTGTAACTAATCGGCCACCACCACGCCGAAGGTTGGCTTGACAATTGGCCTGCTGCTGGAATCGGCGGCGCTTCGGTGCCAGCTGTGGAGCGAGGAGTTCGAGGAGTACAGACAGCGTCCGTCAAAGCGGACAGCAACTACGCGAATACGTCGCGTAAAATTTGCGGGATAGCCAGCCCGCGTTTGGCCGGCCGCTGGTCGTTCCTAATTGCGGCCGGTTTCAGGACGCAGGTTGTGCTGGCTTCGCGTTCAACATTCCCGTTGTCAAACTTTTACGCTTCCCGTACGCGAGAAGTAGAGACACACAGATAGGAGAGAGAGATAATGAGAGAAAGGGAGTGAGAGAAAGAGGGAGACAAGGAGGGATAAAGAAAAAGGGAAAAATTAGGGAAAGAGGAAAAGGGAAAAGAGGAGGGAAAGAGGAAAAGGGAAAAGAGGAGAGAAAGAGGAAAAAGGAGAAGAAGAAAGAAAGAAACTAAGCGACTACGAGGCTGGAAAGCAAACACTGTGGGCGTGTATGTTTGAAACGACGAGAAACAATCACACAGAGCAAATGCGAGAACGAGAGAGGGAGAGAGTTAAAGAGGTCGACGTGAAGCGGCGGAAGAAAACAAACGAAACTCGTACTGGTGGCCTGCTGGGGGGGGGGGCGACGACGGGGGAGTGTGGGGAGGCGGGGGTGTGGGGATATCGAGCGGCGGCGACGTCGCTTGACTGTTACCGCCCACCCGCGCACGTACGAATGCGCGCACTCACTGAACGGACGAAAAGTTGATAACTAACCATTCGATACCATTTGCATACCACCTACCACATGCCAGTTAACGGCAGAAGGAGAAGAAGGAGCGCTGGGTAAGCCTGCGCTGGTGGTGACATTTTCGTAGCCGTCCGTCATGGAACCGCCGGTAATGCTGGCCGAGCTGTGGAGACGTAGGTAGGCGGAGAGAAAGAGAGAGCGACAGAGAGAGAGAGAGAGGAATACTGAAGAATACAGGGTGCCGAACAGAGCAAACCCGGCCACCAGCGAAAGACACAGAGAGAAAGTTTGCCATCTACATTATCATACACACAGAATCAGGATCAGAATCATCATCATCATCATTATCATCATCGGCATTGACATCCACCGTCGTCCGCAGCAGCAGCAGCAGCAGCCGCTGCACCACCACCCCCACCACCACCATCATCATCCTTATAAAATCATTACTATCATCGTACGTACGTCATGAGAAATGGGCTGAACTGAAACGGACTACTACTATTGCTCATTGTGTTGGGAGGAGTCACTTCCGATACATAAAGTGCATACACAGACGGCCAGATACTCATGCAAAGCACCCTCCACGTATGTATATACTTACATTGAGACGAGCGGTGCGTTCACTGGCAGCGTACAAGCAGCCAAATTCGTCAGCCAGTGTAAGCCAGCCATGGCTGGTTGTTTATTCCACGATAACAGCGCGCAGCCAGCAGAGAGAGACCGAGAGAGAGAGAGAGCTCGCGCGAGAGAAAATCAGGAAAACTCGATGACGTCGTTGTCGTCGTTGCCAAGAAAGTTTGAAAGGTTTACTTTGCCGATCGATAGCTCCGGGTCGCTTCAATCGTGAAAGTTAGTTGTTAATCATGCTCTTGTTCTCAAACACCGCGTCCTTCTCTTCTCATTCGCTTGCCTATCGACACGTACCTGTGTAGAGGTGGACCGGGCACCAATTCGAGCCAATTCGAGTGCATGTGCCAGTGCTCTCGATGTTGTTTGTGTCTGCGTTCTCCATATAGTGTACATACAACGGGGCAATTAAATCCAGACGAAACGTTATCGCCCGTTTTGCAGTTTATATCTCAAGGAAAACAGATGTTTTGGTGATCTTTTTTTTGCGTGCCGTTAGAAACACTCCTGAGGAACATTTGAATTTAACGTAACTACCATCAGCAGCAATTACACTTTCAACTCTAGCGCAAAAGCGGCCACAGGCCTTCTTCAAGGTTAGCGGATCGAGATTCTTAAACGACCTGACAATGGCTCTGCGTAGCGCTTCTGTGTTTGCATGTCGAGACTTGTTAGACTCTTGCTCAACAACCCCAGCCCCATGCATAGAAGTCCAGGGGATTCTAGTCTGGACTGCTAGGGGGCCACATATTCTTGTTACGCCGTTTTGTGTCTCAAAGACGTGAGAATATGATGACAGCAAGCTATTCTCTTGATTTTCGCGGCCTGAGACAACATCTGTCTGACTTTAAACGCATAAGACATGTAGCGCAGTTCTTCGATAATCCGACGCATAAATGGACATTCATATTGAATTTGATCGCAAAACGGCGCATCGATTGACTTGGATCCTCAAAAACGCAGTTTTGCACCATTTAAATCACTTTTGACGTCCTCACCTCTCGTCGGCGGTTGTAAATCTGCCTTTCAAGTGTTGCACCACCTAGCCCTGTCTCTTGTGCATCTCTGTAGCATCGGGCAATGTCGTGAATTGTTGCTTTTTTAAATTCAGTGATATTGATAATTTCGGCTGGTCAATGACCGGCACGAAGCATTTGAATAAGGGTTGCTCTTCGGTCATATTCTGGACCCATGTTGCGGCGGCCGTTCATGATGACGATGTGTTTTTGTTCTATTGAAAGTGGGTTGTCTGGTGACGCAAATCGAACTGAATTAACGCATTCCGTCTATGCAGGGTAGCCCGCTAAAGGTTGTATGGAAATGGCTGCCCCAACGCACATGTTTAAGTTATATAGAAAAGATTGTGATGATTTATTAATCATTTACAATACGTTTGCACACTCGGCAGTGCTCGCCTTAATAAAAATGGTGGTAAAAAGATGTCCGTGTTCTTGCTTGATGGTAGCCCCCGCCCTTATGGACCCAGTGCGAGCGGTATATCCTCAAGGTTCCTTGCAAAGTTAAGACGGTAAGATCCATAAGATTCATCTTCGTGACGCCGAGCCCTAAGGGCGTACTCACAGATTCGGAGTCCCATACATATTATTTTCGGGGTCCCATACATATATTCGGGGTCCCATACATATATTCGGGGTCCCATACATATATTCGGGGTCCCATACATATAGGGGTTGTTATTACAAGGTCGGGCTTTAGACCCGGTGCGCCCGGTCGACGGAAGACTCGTTTACGAACCACCTCATGACCCCTCTCGCGGAGAAGACGCGCTACGCGATCACAGACGTCGTCATGTCTCTTTATAGTTTGTTTGTGTGTTGTATCGCACATCTGAGCGACATGAGCCAACGTCTCAGGCGCATCACACCCGTGCCTACAACGTTTGCTGTAGTCCGAGCGTCCCCTAGCCAACCTGGCACGCGTTGGTAGTGCGTGCGGTTTAAATACTCCTTACCAGATAGGTAGGGGATACATAAAATGTGCTCCATCGAACGTGTTGTGTAGTTGCTGAGACTAGTAATTGGTCTCTTGTGTAGCTGTCTCAATGGAGGTTCCCAAGTGCTTTATCTAGGTCGCTAAGGAGTGCGTGAGATGGTCTGGGACCAAAGACCAGTTTATATAGGAGGCGGCGAATGAGAAAGTCTTTCAAAAATATGAGTCTTCGGTGGGGTTTAAGGGAAGCTATATATATATACACTCACTCTTGCAGAGAGAAGTTGCTTGGCTTGTTGACGTTACCCTACAAGCGTGTACAATACTATACAATTTGGAGCGTTTGGCGTGGGATTACGGTCATTACGGCTTTGTCGGCGGAAGAGGAACATGTACAACAAGCCCAAGGAGCTAATAAATCAGCATTTGACTTCGCTTCTGTTCGACCAATTCTCCCTACGTATAAATCAGCGGTTGAGTATCCACACATCATGGATCAGCATCTCATGAGTTCTCCTTTGGAAGAGGAGAAGGAGATCGTTAACGTTCTGCGTGGACTTCCAAAATGGAAAGGCAGTGGTCCCGATGGGGCTTAATACGAGCACTGAGCAGAATCTTAACCTAGCCTAACTTTCTTTGGGAGAAAAGCCTACGTACGTACGCAAATTGCAAGCGTCTGTCACCGACGTACCGGCGATGTACGCTGTGTTGGCCTGGGCCAATCTAGCCCTTTACACTGCTCACAACAGACGAGTTCTGACGCGGCGTAGCGTGGTATGGCCCTTCGGGTCTGCTAGGCGCAGTGCACAAGTAGCACGAGGCGGCTCTCGTCCTGGTTCGTTATCTCCCTGGAATCCTTTGGCCCTGGAGATCCCAGGAGAGAACAAGCGTAGGACAGATGGCGCGATGGACCTCACGAATCGCGAGAGGCAGCGCTTAACGCGGCTGCTGACTAGTGGGACACGCTCGATTAAAGAGTGCCCAGAGTGGGCTGAGCCCGATCATTTTTACCGGACCCTCGACGTCGGTATGACGGGCCGGGTCAAGGACCACGCATGCACTTTTCGGCCGAGGTTCTTACGGGCCACAGCCAATATCAAATCTATATAGCGAGTATTGGACGGTCGCAGATGGACACCAGCACGCTCCGCATGTCGGCGCAGCCGAACGATATCGATAATACGGGTTTGTTCTGCTCCGCCCTGGCCTGTTTTGCAGAAACCTAGACGTATCGCCATGCAGGGGTCGGTCATATGATGGACGATGCTTCTGTATAGGACATTTCCTTTCTTAAACGCCATTACGCATGAGAAAACGCGTCACGGAGACACGTAGGTGCCATCGGGTGGTCGAGATGAGGGTACCCCGCAAGGGACCAAGGCAACCCAGCAAACGTTCCATATTAGAATAGATAGAAAAATAAACATATACATTGCCATAAGCTATCCGGGCCACGTCGTCACAAGCTGTTCACGCGATGCCGTCACAAGCTCTCCATGCAAAACTGTCACAAGCTCTCCATGCAAAGCTGCCACAAGCTTTCCATGCGACGCCGCCACAAACTGTCAATGCAATGCCGCCATCGCGGCCGCCGCACGCTGCGAAGGCAAGGCCGCTATTGTCTACCTTACAACTATGACTCTATTACCCACTAGTACCAACAAAGTTGCCGTCAACATCAACCACCATTATAGGCAGGTCATATAACAGCCAATGGTCTACAACCTCTCCCTACTCCGGCGGCTACTATAAGGACCGCACGCATTACTGTGATGACTAAGCGTCGCTAGATGTGCTAATTTCAGCGCATAGCTAAGCACGTTGTTGCGCTGTTTAAACACACGTTTTTTATATGTCGCTTCATGGCGTGATGCGTGTAATCTGCAGCTAAGTAAACATTGTGTACCGAAACTTATTTATGTAGCCAGTGTTACCGCCACAGCCGGTATTTGTATAGGAAGCGAGAAGAATCGCTTAAGGGGTTTAGATAAGCCGTAAAAGTCCAAGTAGACTAGGTAAGTCAAAATTCGAGTTTTGTTAGAGAGCGATCACCGTATGTTCTGTAAGCAGCTGACATGGCGCAAAGCAAGTCATTGGTCAAATTGCACAACGTGTAGGAGCGACCTTAACCTTGAAGAGCGCTCGGTCGTCGCTGGTGTTAAATAACACCACTCTACAACTACGACTCCAAGCTTTTTCTGGGGAAACTTCTTTTAGTCATCGTGACGCTGACGTACAGAAGCTACGTAGATAATGAAATTTGCTTGATACGGATTATTTCTACTGTAACACTGACAAGTTCTATATGTATCTATATATATGCGCCGTGAGACCTCAAACCACCTTGCAGGTAACAAACTGCGTCACACACAGCCGCCACACCAGACGGCTTAGTGGCAAAGCCGTTGCCTTGCATTTGGGAGACTTGGGTTCGAGAGCCGGACCGACCACTCTTAAATTAGTATCCATGGCTCCCATTTTAAAGAGGTGGGAACCACGAAAGTGGCTAAAAAATGAGAACCATGAGAGTGGCTAAATCATTTAGAGTGGGCAAAAAATCGTACACGGGCATTAGCCTTATGGAACGATTTTAAAAGCTTCCAGAAGAAGTAGTTCGATCTGTAAACGCGCTCATTCCGCAGAGACCGCAGGTCTTTGAGAAGACCTTAGCTTTGGGTCAATTTCAATCCAAAGAATCAAAATCGTAGTCGAACGCATGTGGGCAGGGAGAGCACAGGTCCCAGATGTGGTCCCCCATAAGCAGTAGGAATATTTCTACAGAACCACGGAAAGGTAGACGCATAAAAAATAAGATACTCACAAGTGGAGACTGTATTAAGATAGCACCTGGAGCTCATGCCAGAACCTAGCATACCGCAAGGAGACGCCTCGGCATACCGCCCTATAATTGAAAAAAAATTAGGAGCTTGATTTTAATTCTAGACTCTCATCGGTTATCTACAGACTTGGAATTGTCGCGCGGCATATTTTCAATGCACCAGGGCCAACATGTCGAGATAACTAGGACTTCCCCAACAGTTCTTGTGGCAGCATGTCCGCTGTCTCAGTGCGGCGATGGTATATCATTAATATCGCAATGAGTATTCGATCTACAGCGGGGATCGAACGGTGATGCCCATAATAATTATGACCAGTATACTTAGACCACCCCGCCACAATCGACACACCATCTATAGGTATGATTTCCTGCCCTTCCGAAACACATTGAGCACAGAGTCAACAGGCGAATAGTAACAAAACTTGCGAACAAGAGGGAAGAAGAACTCTCCTTAGAGGAAAGTCAACGGACCCTTAGTGGATATCCGACAATATTTCCATACTTTAGGTTTGAAGTTAGTTCCACAAAAACAGACATCATTTATTTGACCGGCCTGTACCCCCTCCCCCCTAAATCTAAACATACGCATGGAAGAGTGCCCCTATCGGAAAGCCAGCACAGTCGACTCTGACTTTTCACATACACAACCATTAGCAAAGTGCTAGAAATAGCTGAAACGAAGAGATACGTCGAGAGCACACGAGCCGCATTATCTGGCTGTCCTGTTAGATGTAACAAAAAGGCGTTTAACGCGCTTTGTAGGATGACATAGACAAAGCACTCGCAAATAAAGGCGTGTCTCTCTACTGACGACGTATCTTAGTGTCGTACCTAAGGGATCGAGCGCCTGCAAAGGCCTGGACTAGGCAGTCACTGTCGGGGTCTTCTAGGGTTCCGTACTGGAGCCAACCCTGCGAAATATAACCTATGACGGAGTACCTAGATTTCCACATCTCTCGGGAGTCTATGCCGTCGCCTTCGCAGATGATCTGGCATTGATTGTCACCGCCCGTAACAAAAATCTTTCGAAGGAACAGACAGCGCAGTCTTGGCGGATATCCTACAATACCGCTACAGACTAAGCCACAACCTGACTTTACAAAAAACGCTCGTAAGTGTTTCAAACGGCCATTCAGCGGGAAGGATACCCAGTAACACTGAAGACAACCCAATAAAAGCGACTGGATATAGTGGGTTTGCAAGTGCCAAACTACCGTGGCCTTAACAGCGACTGCACTATGCATTTTTCTAGTTAAGCTTTTTATACAAAACAGCAGCACTAACAATAGCGATGAGCGACAACAACCACACTAGTTATACGCTATAGATGTGGTGCGCTTACCATTTTACACTATAATACTAGTATATCTGAGTAAAGAAATGATACAACAATGCATTGCGTCCACAGCGCTGTTGACAGAACGTCGACAACAATCTAGCTCGGTGTAGTTTGCGCGAAGCTCACACTAAAAAACAACGACGACGACGACAACGAACACTTTAAAATAACCAAGGAATTGAGGCTGTAGCCAACAGTTGTTGTTCTAGCGGGGCTGAAGTAAGTTTGCGAGCCACGCGCCAGCCCAAGGTGTTTTTCTTCTCTCAGCTAGTGGCCTATCTGCTTTGGCTTTGGAAGAAGGACGAGAGCCTCTTTGCCGTGTCGCAGGAAGTCATTTGTGTCTCTGAGCGGGCTCGAAGCAGCAGGCGCCTAGTCAGAAGGGGGGGCTGGGGGGGGGGGGGGGGGGCGGAATGAATGAATCTCTACGACGCCGCTGGTCAAAATGAATGGAACGCCTTTCCGCCTCCGCTCCTCTGACAGAACGACCCTGCCTCCGGCCACTGAACGAAGGGCGTCAACAACAACACTAACAGCAACCACAGCAATCGCAACCACAGAGATACAGCAGCTGTCTTCTCAATGGTACACCTCTTTCCGTTGTAGTTCCTTCCGCTATCTACCCTTGTATGTAGTAGACCTCGCAACATATTGGTGACCGCGCCTTTCGTGGCCTTCCGGGGCCCCGACGCCGTCGTCTTCGTCGTTTCTGCTCGAAGTCCGTCCTGCTTGTTCCGTGTTTAATTTACGAATGTACCCAATGATGTACAAAACCAAAGTTACGAACCTTAATGAAACACCAGCCCCTAGTAAGCCTTTAGTACGGCTAGTAGTCATTGTGGCACATGCTCATGTCCAAGGCGTGCGTAGTAGGCAATGTAGCGTAGTAGGCAATGTAGCCTAGTTACATGTAGGCAAATACGCTAATATATAACTATTAAAACGAGCTGCAATGCCGCTGCTTAAATTATCTGCTGCAATGCCGCTGCCACTGCGAGATGATGGCGGCGTCTGAAAACACGTAACAATACAACAAGTCTGAGTCATATCTGTCATATCGTCTGTGCTCGAAAGGTACACATTTAGCAGCGTATACGGCTGGCCATACTGCCCAAGTAAGCTGATAGTTAAATTTAGCGGTTATTGTGTAGACTATCCAATATCTCCTGCCAAAGATAGCGTCTAAAGCACAGTTCACAAATTCTAAAATCAATTATACCATACTACCGCCTTCGACGTGTACACACGAGTTAGCACGATGTACGAGGATTTTGCAGCGCATGAAGACACTGCCGAACACATGTTTAAGACTCTTGTGTAATTGATGTCACCACTAGATCACTAGATAGACCACTAGATTTAGATCAAGAAGCCCCTTGCGTTGCACGGCTACATTTTGTGGAAACGGCTAGTTTACTTCGATGTTGTGCTGGTCCTGATTCTAGCCTGCACACGGCAACGCCTGCTCCGTGCCAAATTGGAGACACGCTATATAGATACATACAACAGCTCGCATGGGCAGACTCAAGTTAAAAGAGACATCATCAGCCTATGTTGCCTCACGTTAGGATGGTAAAAGGTGGGATAGCGATTTTGGTTGGTCTCAAGAAGAAAACAGAACGGCAAAACAGAATATATTTTAAGCAAAGTTGCTTCCCAGGTCGTATCGCGACGGTGGGCGCATGATCGAGTTGAAGATCAACATTGGTCGTCGAGAGAGTAGTGTCTTCCACTACGACGTCGACAAACTCCTTATTAAAACTGCCTGTGTCGAGTTGGAAACCAGGGTTCGGCTCAATTGAATGAAGCTTAAACTGTACTCAGCTAAAGGCCACTTGAAAGATGACAATGACCCAAAATTGGAACAACGGTGTATATGATATGCCTTGCTTTCATGTATACTGTATACGGTTAACAATGATCGTAATAATAATAACAATAGGTCTAACGCCAAGGAAATTGTGTTCTTTTTTTGTGGTTGTATGTATTGTACTACACCAGTTTTCTCAATAAGAATGTCCGTAGTTTTAAAGGAAAAGCAAATCATTGTATGTTGTTTGTAGTGAGTTCCCGATACAAAGACGGCAAGGTCTCCATTAAAACTCACTTCCCTCATTACACCGTTGGAAAATAGTTGGACAGAACAACGGCCCTACTTTGTACAGTATTTTGTACTAGTATTACAATTATCAACCGGACAAATATCAGCCGGTTGAATCGTATCCCGATTGCTTGCCGAAGAGCCGCCTGAGGCTTACTCGAAAATCAGAATCAATTGTGTTTGCCTCTAAACACTGAAAGACTTCAAGGATGGCAGCCGCGCCATTCATTCCGTGCCAAGCAGGAATACTGCGAGCACCTGTGCTCCTGTCTCTCCAATTTAGTGCAATTTAAGCATAATCTATTGTATCGCTAATTACCTGCCCTTTGTGTCGGTGGCACATGTGGGTAGAACAGATGAAATTTCCGTTACGACGTAGTATCTGCCTTTTGGAAGGATTCCTATATTGTGATCCCTCACATGCGAACTGACTGCCTGTACTCTGGGTTACCCGGGAGGCCAACCTGATTGAACTAAATTCAAAATCCAATTGCGACTCCCATGAAGCAAAATGGTCTCAGCGATGCACAACCGAATCTAGTTGGCGGATCATCTAGTAGTTACGACCGAGGAAGTGAAGGCTGGCCCATAAAATATTCGCATATACCACATCACTTTAATTTAAAGACGCTAACTTCCACCGGATGTTATGTAGACTTACATTGACTTCACTACGTGGCTAACTAAATGCTGCATCCTGCTGGATATCAAGAAGTTCGACTTCAGGGCAGCACTTTGGACTGTTTAGTGCATTTTATTTATGCTAACTTAGGAGGCAGAATAGCATTGACACATTGGACGTAATGCATGGATGATGGCTCCTCACCTATCACCTTCCCCTGACAGTGCTTGGCCAATTGTGGTAAAGGTTAAATAATAACTAGATTCCCGTTTTCACCTCTGAGATGACGACTTCAGCGACAGCAAGGCACCCATCAGTCATACATGAGCTGCCCGCTAGGCTCTGCAATCACCCCCTTTTGAATATGTGGAATTGTATGTAGCAGTGTTGCTGCTGCTGCTGAAAGCTCCGACCTAGAGTTTCAAACTCGTCCTCAGACTTGCATAATCATCTCTAGGTTGTGACGAGCCGCGTTTAATTTTGCCCCTCAGCCTGTCCTCTTTGGCCGTAGATAAAACAAGATTGGTCTTTGTTCGTCATAATAAGCTTGCCTTTACTATTTCCCAAGCATTTTGCCAGTACGATACGCACTTTCTTTTATTGGTAGTCGTTCATTGAGAAAGCCTTGTTGCTTCGCGCGATATCGTCGGGTGTCGTGACTACTGTGCTCGAAGAGTCATGATGACGCTCATGCTGGCAAACGAGACTGCCTATATATATATATATATATAGGCAGTCTCGTTTGCCAGCATGAGCGTCATCATGACTCTATAGTATATTAGAGCGACCGAGAGAGAGATACCGAAGAGAGAGCGAGACAGATAGAGAGAAGAGAGAAGGAGGAGAGAGACTAGATAGAGACCATGAGAGATAGAACATAGATACATAGAGATAAGTATAGATAGGAGACAGAGATAAGATATGACAGAGAGATACAGATAGATATACGTACAGATATACATATACAATATACATATATACACATTATACATATATATTACATAGACATATATATACATATATATATATATATACATATATATAATATATATATATTATTATATATATATATATATATATCTTTAATTTTTGCCTCCACATGGGGTTCCTCAGTAAAAGACTAAAGTGGTCAAAAATAGAAGAAGTACGTTCTCTATCATTCACCATGAAACACAACCAACAGAAATCGAACAGCTGCATAAAGAAATTCGCCCGTCGTACCATTTGGCCGTAAGACGTTATTGACAATTTAAACACGATTACTGTTCACAAAATATAGTTACAATTGTGTGATGTACTCGTATATATATAGTCTCCATCATAATCGTCAGCTCCCTGATGCCAAACGTATTTTTCTTACTTTATTGAATGACAAGTATTTGAAATTTTGTAGAAATCCCAAAGTAGATAGAGCTCTAATAGTATTGCATTTTCCTTGTGGCTAGTTTGGTGCATCCCGTTTTTCGATTCACGAAGTTGGACACTCGTAAAGCTGCCGCATGGACATTTCGACCATTAGTTGGCGTATGAGTTAAGACTCGTTAATCAGTATGCGGCAATAAGTATTGGCCATTAAAGAGGTTGTAGATATACTCGCACTATATTCGCATACGTCTTGTAGTCAGTGTTATCGTAATCTTGTAAACGGCGTTCTCGATCGATAGCATGTCTGTCATACGCAAGAAACAAATTCTGCTATGGATGTGTCTAATTGATAGGAAGGCGCCAACAACGGTGGTTTTATCACTCAGCTTTCGCAGAATCGAGTAGCCCGACGTATAACGTACCGACGGTAGCGTGTACTATTGGCTGACTACTACACCTAGACATCAAATATTCAGAGAGTAACTTGTAAACTCAATTGATGTACGCCCTTTTTCATAACCAAAAATATGCTTGCTGATAAAGTCTGATGATGCCCAGAAAGGGTGGAGTTATGCTTTACAGAGATGGCTGGGAATTATCAACAAGTTAGCTCCGACCTAGAGTTTCAAACTAGTCTACAGACTAGTAGAACTTTGCAAATTTCCGAGGGTAGGTTAGAATTTCGCGAGGATTAAAGTTCAGGCAGAGGGCAAAGCGCGAAAAGCTTAAATGGGAACCGCGTAAAGTTCCACATGGGGGTTGAGTGTAAAAGGTCCCCATTATTAATCACAAACCGACTTTTTCATTTCATATTATTCTAAATCATAAAACCGCTACTCAGTTGAATGTGTACCTATAGCCCTGCAATTCCAGACGAGGGCGACTTGGCATTTCTTTGAATTTTGTCGTTATTCTGTAGATGGCGACTCAGGAACGTAACCAGAGTGGCCACCTCATTTGTGCGTACGACGTAATGCCTAAAAGTTATCCTGAGCGGATCGACAGACGATCGTCTTGCAATTAGAAAAATTGCCGAAGCAATACCCGTGACCAGAATTACTGACTACGTACTAAATATTGCCTACTCAAAACGTACCCAGCCAATATGTGCTAGTGGTGTTTAAATATCATTCTATATACGTTTAAGCAGTTTATATTACTCATCTGCTGTTTGAAACAAGCTATGCGCACAATTAGCATGTTTTATTATACGTAGAATATTGCTTACATCTTGTAATATGCAGATGAGAGAGCCGCAAAACGAACGCTAGTTAAAACCCAAAAAATACAGATTTATGTTTTCTGAAATTTTACTGTCGGCTTGTATGACTCCTTCTCTAGGGAGTCAACTATGTGCATAGCGCATTAGTGCTCGCCTTATTTTTACAAAGGTCACTTGATTGCCGTTAGTGACTTGGGGAGTTTGTCGCTGTATAATTGAACTGATTTCTCACAAGCCCTAGTATAGTTAGTTGATAAAATTTTTGTGCACCCGAAAATTGAACTGTCAGACTTGTTCCAACAGTGTAACTGACTTTATTTTCCTTGCTTCGATTCCCCATAGCCTCATTACGAACCTTAGTTATGAGATCCGCAAAAAGTGCTATATTGAATCCCTGCTATATTGAATACAAAGTTACTAACACACACACACACAATAACCATATATGGTTGTTACAGTACTACAGGGCTAACGACACTGACGCTCTAATGGCCCAACAGCCCGAGGCGACGACGGCTGGCACAAAAGCCTCAATCCGAAATGCACGTTTACCTTTTTTGCTATATACATACATAATAGATTTATGCGTTTTTGCTCCAATAAGCGGCTCCAATAAGGCCATACTTGCCACATGCGAGCATGCAGCTCGGAGAGCAGCTCGGAAATTCAGGCTGGAATCCAGCCTACTGCTGGTGCTGCTGCTGCTGCTGCTGAATAGTAGGATAAAGCTTCCGCCGCGCAATGAAGTGCCAGACGGACGAACCAACGAACTTTCGTGAGTTCAGCTTGGATCGAGAGACGAGTGCACAGCGATCCTATGTCCGAGGCGGTCCGGCGGCGATGAGGGGGAGGGGGGGAGGCGGCGTAGGCTGCAGTGGTGGGTGGCGTCGGCTAGCTATCATGTTCAATGAGGGATTACAAGTCGGTCAACTATGAAGTGGCTGGGGTAGACTTTGCCCAACTGGCGGCTGCTGTTGGCCGGCCAACGCCGGCACGCGATCACTTTTGTTACACGGCTACTTAAACACACCCCGACAGGCCAAGGCCAGTAAGTACGCCACGAGTCTTACCGAGTGTGTGCCCTGTCAGCCGGAAGTGTGTGAGCTTAGCCTCTGACCCACCCGAGGGTGGTGGGGGTGAGGAAAGCCTTTCCATATCAACCAACGCAAAGGCCATGTGTCAACTCTGTTCGGCTCTATCAACATCACAAGCTCACAAGCCACACTAGGCAACACGAGACAAAATACAAGTTGATTATTGGTCTGCCGCCAGAAGTCCGCATACGAACGAGCCATGGTTTACAATATATAAATATATATCTATATATATATATATATATATATATATATATATATATATATATATATATATATATATATATATATATATATATATATATATATATATATATATATATATTAAATTGGTTAAGCCCTTCATCAGCTGTTTTCAGAGGTGTTACGGTCCACTATGTGGCCTATATGTATGTTACTTAACATGATGAGACGTTATTATCTCAATCGATCTACAGCATCGAGAGTAAACAGTTTTTGTAACATATGTCATAAGCTTCGATTTGCACGTAAATACTAATATGAACATTGATGCATATATATATATATATATATATATATATATATATATGTTTATGTATATATATATAATATTACAATTCTCATATATTCACACATTTAGTGTCGATAATACCTAAGTACAAGGATTTGGTTCGGCGTCAGAAGCTCGCAAATACAGTTACAAGAATTGTATAAATTATAGACATATACAATATACAAAGTTATGATGACATTAAACGGGCCAGCTGATTTAGAGACCCAATGTTCCTGCAAACAAGACCGCGGTATCTAGAGCATTCGGTATGACAGTATTTACATCTGCGGTCACAATGGGTAAAATAAATGATATATATATATATATATATATATATATATATATATCATTTATTTACCCATAGTGAGTATTCATATCGCATTGATACTTATATTGTTTTTATCTGCTCTCGGCGTATCATTCGAGAGAGGCGGTGCAGTGATCTCTTCGTATGGGGCAGGCAGAAGCATGACACTTTGTGCATGCTTGAGAACACAGTTGATTGATGCACTCTGTGTACTCCTCTTGGAAGTTTTGTATGCAAACGGACGATAATGCCATGAAGTATATATATATTTATATATATATATATATATACATATATATAAAACGCACAAATGACGCTCTCGTTTCTGGAGTGGGCGTTGGCGACTGGATGCACACTAAAGCATGTCGCCTATCCGTAGCCTGAGACATGAGAACAATACGACATGGCACACAAACATACATACACACATACAGATACGAATAAAGATCTTGAACAAAAACCACAAAGGACAGCTTGTTCCGAAACAAAAAAAAACACAGTGTCTCAAAAACCAGCAACACAACATGTTTTCAGCGACGCGTGCGTTTTAACGTGCGCAAGTGTTTTAACACATAGGCGCATTGGCGTACCAAAGAGTAATTTCTTTGTCGCTTCCTCGCGAGCGCTCGCGAGCTCGAAGTAACATCAGCGAGCAATCTCCGGTTTGGCTATGTGCCAACGGCCAAAGCTGCAATAGCAGCAAAGACAGTTGGTTGTCCTAAGCTCTTCTCTAGCCGTCTTAGTCATTGTCCTTAGTGCTGCTAGTAGTCAGAGTAGTAGTAGTAGTAGTAGTAGTAGTAGCCGAATAGTAGTCATCGAAGAAAACTAGGCTGCACCGACACAAAGTGACTTGCACTGTTTGGCCGTCGCGTGATGTTCTGGCAACGCGTCACGATCTCTATCCGCGAGGATGCGCATAATTGCTCTAGGGTTTGCTGCGAGGTTTGCAAATGCGTAGCGAGAACAGAGGACAGCAAACGCACACAGAAGCGTGTCAGACAGACATGGTAGAGACGAAGTCTTGCCCGTTTGGTGTCCTTGCTTGACTAACGAATCCAACTACTCTAAGGGGGTCCGAGAGAAGATTTTAAAATCAAACATGCGGTGCGGCCCGTTTCCATTCAAGGCATGCCTGTGATTCTGTTGGCGCACACTAACAGGAATTCTACGCTTGTACGTGCCATTTATTACAAACACACATATAAATATATATATATATATATGCTTTAGCAGCACGAGATCGTTACCATGGTTGTAGAAAATTTAATCATTTCCTTATGGATTTGGAAAATATATTAATATATATATATATATATATATATATATATATATATATATTGAGTAAGTGAGGAAAACGCCCCCCTATATGTGAAAGTGCTTGGCCATTTGGTAGCTTAAGCTAGCTACGGCCACCGTCGCTGATTCTGCTAGGCTGAGTTGGCCCGACCCGTCCATTAACCGTCTGCTGACTCGCGGCAGCCCTCGTCAAACATTGGCACTGGGCACTCAGGACAAGTGCGCGGGCCGCTGCGCAACGCATCGCATCGTCAATGCTACGCTCGTCGATGTGTGTAATCATGCCCCCTCCGTCAATCGGCCATCGATTTCTCCCGTCCGCGTTTTGTGCTCCCGGCGGCCGCCTCGCGAGCAGGCAGGCGGCTACGGTAAGCCCACACAGGTACTTCAGCTACTCCTGCCATATACTACTACTACTGCGACGACGTGTCTATCTGGTCGGTCAAGCATCTCGACAGTGCCGGTCTTCAGGCACGGTCCCGGTGCAACCCCCACGAGACATCGGGCAACGGAACCCCACCCCGAGATCCCATCGTAAGGCACAAAAAACCAACAACAGGGGGCACGACGACGACAGCAATAACAAGAGCAACAACACCAACAACACCAACAACAACAACACCAACAACACCACACAACAACAACAACAACAACAACAACAACAACAACAACAACAACAACAACAACAACAACAACAACACAACAACAACAACAACAACAACACAACAACAACAACAACAACAACAACAACAACACAACAACAACAACACAACAACAACAACAACACAACAACACAACAACAACAACAACACAACAACAACAACAACAACAACAACAACAACAACAACAACAACAACAACAACAACAACAACAACAACAACAACAACAACAACAACAACAACAACAACAACAACAACAACAACAACAACAACAACAACAACAACAACAACAACAACAACAACAACAACAACACAACAACAACAACAACAACAACAACAACAACAACAACAACAACAACAACAACAACAACAACAACAGGCATGACAATTTGAACAAACAACAAACAACGGGCATGCACAATCATGAAATCGACAAATGCAAGCAGACATTCAGTGGAGTACACAAAATAATCTCCAATGCTGTTATATCTATACAGAATGTATTAATTTAGGAGCACGTTTTGAGCACGATCCAGCTGTAATTAACGTGGTTACAATCTTTACGAACTAATGATTACATTATTCAGCGTGAATTCCTGATTGTTATAGAGTTGAACTGATGCTGACGAAAATTCATTAGTTGAGATCGCGTTTCATTAAGCACTTATACTCTAATCACAACTAACACACACACATGACGTTGGCATATCCAACCGAAGCACTGCAAGCTAGATGTATTGCGTGCTGGCTGAGACATTCTTCAATATGCGCCTACTTTTCAGTCGACGGGAAATAACAAATCATTATTTCCACCCCGGTGAGTGCTCTAATCAGTCTTTTGTCGAAATCTACGTCCAGCCACTAAGACCACCCTTATTGATTTGTAAAGTATTTCGTAAAGACAGTGTGGGTGTTTGGCCGGCAGCGTACTGAAACGTTGCAGCACAAGTGAGCTTTGCAAAGTTGAAAACAAAAATAATAATTATGAATAGATACTGCATTCTGCTGGCCATGTCATGACCTTTCCGCAAGTTGATACAGCTTAGCTTTGCAGAATAGTGTATCTGCTACATGACTACCCCCAATTTATTTGCAATGACGAGTTAGCATATTTAAAAAGGTTTTAAAAGCAAACATTTGTCTAGCCAGTGAGTGAGAGTGCACAGTTAGCACAAGCTATTAACTAGCAACCGTAGACAACCCCTCCTATTCTATCGTTACGTAATTTGAGGTTTTCTAACAGTCTGTGAGTATTGACGATAGTAAGATGCACGGAATATTAGGAACCATGGGCTCATCTGTGTGTGCTCATTACTGCGTTTGAGATTCTTGACTCGGTTCACGGAAAAACAGCGCACAAACTTTTAGAGAAATTTAGAAACTAGAAAAGAGCAGTAATTCGTTCAGAAGGGTGATTCATAAGGGCGGACGTAGCCACATCATTTTTGACCGCAAGGGAAGATTATATATGACTCAATTTGATCCGAGCGCATTATCCACCAAAAACTCCTATCCCCTTCTGAATCGGAAGTGTAAACTATTGCCTCGAGGCCAGAAGATGGGTGTCTCATGCTGCAACCCTCTTTTTAGTCTGTGGGTGCGTCCCGGCGATGATTTAACAACCGGGTCTTTTCGCGCATTTGACCGTCGTAGTATTTTAGGCCGGCGCTCCAATTAAACGGGACGCTGAGCCTAAAGCCACCAGAATTCGTGGTATCGGCTCTGATCGCCACTTACAAGCGACGTATAAAGAGGGTCCCGTAGCTTCCGTTAAGCTAGGTCATGCGCTCGGTCAGGAACAGCGATTATGGCGTCAGCGCAGGCTTTATTGGCATGCACAATATTTACGTCAAAGTAGCGATCCTTGCCGCTGTTACTTAGAGAATCCAGTTAGGGATTCCCAGATATTGTGTGTAATACCGTCGCTCTGTGTAAAAGAAGCCGTAATAGAATAGGGAAATGGCCAGTAAAGCCGGCAAGTACACAGTCAGCTTTTGCTCCTAAGATGACCAGCTGAGATACCAGCTGAGACCAACCTGAGATAAGTCGAGCCCTTAGGAGATGGGGCCTATTAGAAGCTACTAGAGAGCGGGCAAGTGCCGTACAGGAAAGTTTTCTGTTTTTGCGACCATCTCGGGAAGTTCAGGCAGTGACCTGGGGAGCGCTGGTGCCTATATGAGGCAGCAACGTTGGATGCATTTCTCGTAGTACCAATAATAAAGCTGCGTTTCGGGGCAGCTAAGGGAGCGCTCCTGTAGTAACACCTGTAGTTATGTGCACCTTTCCGGGAGAGAGGCGTTCAATCCCGCTGAATGATACTCGGTTCACGGAGGTTACGGGAGGTAGACGCGTGTCCGCGTCGCTCCTTGGGTAGACGCCGCATAACAACTGCTGATGTCAAAGCTTACAGAACAATAGCCCAGAGTCACTTAGCACAGAGATCATGAGAACAACAGAATCTAATAGATCACACTGTGTCGCGGAGCGGACATTCGTTCCCAATTAGTCACGATATCGCGATACCTGTATAAAGAGAAACAAAGGAGAAAGCGTAAAGGTGTATATATAATACACTCTCTCTCTCTCTCTCTCTATATATATATATATATATATATATAGAGTGCGTTGCAAAAAATTAGCAACTCATATTTTTTTATGATAATTCCGGCTTGATTTAGTTGAATGGCTTAAAATGTATAATTATAGCATGATGTACATGACGAACCACGAGTATGATGTTAATTTTGTTGCAATCTCGCAATTGGTTCATACCTACAATAATAGGTAAAATAAAAAAACTTTGAAAAAACAGTGTTGCAAAATTATAGCAACAATAACATGCTAATAACACAGCTCTTGTTTGTAAAATATAGTCGAAACTACAGCTGATATACGATTCCGGGGATCAAATGTCAGAAATATTGTCTAGCTAAATCAATCGTCCTATAGCTGCAAAATTTTCTACTCTTTTTTAGCTTCAGCGAGAATACTCATGATTCATTTTTACCATGCTTGTTATATATATATATCATGTTTGTATTTACATACCTAAACAGGGTGCATTTTAAATAAATAAAAACGTTCTACAGCTCAGTCGTTGTTTCGAACTAACGACGAAGCTTTTGTTTAAACCATGGGTCATACAAAGCATCTCTCGGATAACGAAAATACAAGAATTGAGGCATATGCTGAGCTCAGTCATACAGTAACTGCTATAGCAACCAGATTAGGACAACATAAGAGCACCATCAGCAGGTTCTTACACTCTGGAGGGAACCAAAGGTGCAGATATATTAGTGGGCCAGTTTTGACTATTCGAGATCGGCGTAGGATCATACAGTTGGCTACTCATGACCAAATGTCTTCTTTCAGGATCAGGACCACTTTAGGAGTGCCAGTGCACCGAGCCACAGAATACAGAATGTTAAGTTTTGACAAAAACGTGCGATACGCGACAAGGAAGCTTATGCCTATACTGCAACCGAAGCACATTGTCGCACGGCGTGAATTTTCGCATAGATACCAAACTTGGGATAACGAGTGGAAAAACATCGTCTTCTCGGATGAAAAGCAATTTATTCTCGACTGCCCTGCGGCTGTCAGTACTATTGGCATGACTTACGGAAGGAACCTAAATGGTTCTCGAAACGTGTGGCCGGTGGTGGTTCTGTGAAATAAGCCCATTTCAGAGGACCTGACGCAGTTTTTCAACAAGACAGCGCCACGTTTCATACCTCGGCTAGCACTATAGCCTTTCGGGAACAAGGAGTGCCACTTTTTCCTGAATCCCATCAAAAATATTTAGGGACATTTGGTGAAGCAGATTTACGCAAATGGTCGACAATATGCTAATTTGTCGAACCTCAAAGAAGTTGTCCAGCAAGCATGGACTGATATTCCACTTTCGTACTTACAACACCTCATTAACTGCATGAAAGACCGAGTTTACGATTTGATTCAGAACAAGGGACGAAAAACCCGTTTCTAGAATAGAATATGTAGTATCAAATAAGTCATACAGCCCTGCTAAGAATCAAATATTCCGTAAGGCGTTATTGTTGCTAATATTTTGCAACACTGTTTTTTCACACGTTGTTTTTATTTTTGTATGAACCGATTGTAAGATTGCAATTGCGAAATTAACACCACACGCGTGGTTCGTCATGTACAGCATACCCTTAAAATTTCAAGCCATTCAAGTAAATCAAGTCGAAGTTATTACCAACCAAATTTTAGTTGCCTATTTTTTTGGCAGCCACTTTATATATATATATTATATATAATATCTACATATATATATATATATATATAGATATATATATATATATATACCTATATATATATATATATATATATAGATATATATAGATATATATATATATATATATATATAGTATATAGCTATACTATCTACATATATATATATATATCTACCGACCTCTCTATCTATATATATCTATGGTAGTAGATAATATATATGTATATATATATCTACATCTCTCTCTATATACATATATGAATAAATAAATATATAAAAACTCTGCTGTTGCTTGTGGTCCCCGCACGTGGCTTGAAAAACGCGGCATGTCTTGCCCTACTATGCACTTCTCTGTTTCCTTTCGATTTAGTTAACGGCGAACCGGCCAGCCTCTACAGCTTGAACGCTGAAAAGCTTGCAGCTGTCAAGCTACAGTAGGGGCGCACATTTCTGAGAGGGGACTCAGGCTTCGTCCTAACAGACTGCCAACAGTGTCCTGCCAGATAGTTTGAAAGGCGGCAGTGTGTGTGTGTCGCCGGTAGCTATTCGTGTCGCGAATGGCCAGCTCGTTACCTGTCGGCCACATAAACACTGTATGGCGCCGCTGTGAAAAACAGAAGGGCGGCAAAGTTTCTGGTGGCAGGAGGGGCTAGGGTTATAGCATCCCATGCCCCGAGCCATCTTCAGGTGTCGCCGCCGAGCTAACCCAGGAGGCGGCGAAAACGCAGGCCGCCTTCAGCCATAAAGCATCGGATCGGTGAGGGGCAGCAATGCCATGTTGCAGATAGTGGAGTTGCAAAAATCCTGAAGAAAATCAAATGAATGACAAGAAAGAAGAAGAAGAAGAAGCAGAAGAAAACGCAAGCAAACGGGAAGATGATAAAAGAAAGGTATGAAGAGAAAACTACTGCTAAAAGAAGGCGATGAGGAAGTTTTATAGCCGATCGGCCAACCGAAACTACTCATCGAGTCGCTCATTCATTCATTTGTTCATTCACTTAGCGCAGTGTGCTTGAGGTTCTCCTAGTTTAGGTAGCTGAAACTATTATAGATGGCCGGGCGTATGTATGGGTAGGTGTGAGGTCACCCGGAAAAGAGGCGCGTCACTCCGCCCGCTGATGGCCATTGGCGGTGGTCCGTTTCTTGGGGTCAGCTCTGATTGCCTCGTTTGGTCTATTTACCTGCCTGCCGGTTTGTGTGTCGAGACGATCAAGAACTGAGCAGCAACAGCGACAACAGAAGCAACAACAATCATAACGACATCAACAAAAAAACAACCACAACACTAAGAACAACAACGATGCCGACGACGACGACGATAAAATGACGCGGGAGAGGCTCGATCGTTGCTGGATCTCGGTACCACAAAACCCATTTATTTGTGCGTTTTCTGGTCGCTGTAAAAGGGACGGCTTAACGGATAGAGAGAAACAAAGGAGAAAGCGTAAAGGTAGAGGTTTTATGATCAGATCGGCTTGACCTTGCTTGGCCCTGTCTGGCCTCGTCTAACGATTCGACAGAGGTATTTTCGTTTTTACAACTCAGGGCCACGTCCATTCACACACTTGTCATCATATATATATAAAAAAAAAAAAAATATATATATATATATATATATATATATATATATATATATCGATTTGCTTAAAGTGCATCCGTTCGTTCATTGAAGGGCTTCTTGAAACTAGTCTTTTTACCAATAGGTGCCCGGAAATCTGTTTAGAGAGAACTCCTTTTTCCTCCTTCTCTTGAGCGCCATAGGCATCTGGGTCTTGTTGAAGAGGCGGTGTGTTGCAACCCTGGTAGTCGTGCGCTCCTGTAAGTGTGTGGCATATAGCACGATGCTAAGAGACGGCGCCAAGAGTCGGTTGCTTCTATGGTCCGTGCAAGGATATTTCGCACATCTGCTGAGGCTTTGGTAGCTTCTTTTGCTGCGTACAGCACATGAGGTGCTCCTGTGAAAGTCCCATCCAGGGTCACGTCCAGGAGCTTAACCATGGGTGTTACCGGGTGTCCTTACAGGCGTAAAAAAATGTTTCCGTATTTTGTTAAGCCAATTTGAGACCTAGCGTGTTGAGGTACTAGTATCGGATACCCGCCGGAACTCCGTTGGCTGCGATATTTTGAGCAGATCTTCAACACGGGCGATAACGATCAGTACCAGACCGTCTGCATAAGCAACAAAATACAATCCGGGGGACGTGGGAGTCTAAGTCTACTCTATCGTAGGCGATATTCGACAGGGTTGGCCCCAATACGGACCCTTGGAAGACCCTGGCTCTGACTGCATACTCCACGCCATCGTAGGTAGGTGCTCAGTTATTAAGGTACGACGCTAGGTTGCGTCGTAAGTAGGGAACACGCCTTTGATTGCAAGTGCTCTGTGTACGGCATCCTATAAAAGCGTATTAAACGCGTTTTGGATATCTAAGAGGATGGCGAGATAATGCGACCGGTTGGCTCCTGGCGTATTTCTCTATGCTTCGCCTAAGTTTAGAGCTTTGCCGATAGCCAAAGCGTGGAGTATCGGAGCCGGAGACTGTGCTGGTTTTCCGACACCAGATTTCTTCTTTTTAGCGCATTTCTTTTTTATTTAGTTCTGCCACTAATCGTCCGTTATAATGCGTTCAGCAGCTTTGAATTGGCAGGAGACCATACTTATAAAACGAATGCCGAGTGGTCTGCTTGTGGTTTACTGGGTTTCGACACGAGGGTAACCCGTGCCGTTTTCCAAAGCCTAAATTAGTCTTCGTTGGTGAGAATTGAATGAATCATGCGTTTGAATACTTTTGGGTGGTTCTTTATATGTGGGCATTACTGTGGAAGAGACCGCATCTAGACCTAGTGCTCTTTCAGACCTAATTTTTGAACCAATCTCAATCTAAAATATGAGAATTGCGGCCGCACGCATATATATATATATATATATATATATCACGCTACGTAATAGCTTGATAGTCATACCTTTAGTACGTTTATATTTTTATCACTATCTATTGATGGATTTATTATTTGCTTAACATGTACACATACATATGTCATCCTTCTATGTCAGAGGCGCTTAGAGCAGAAGTATAAGCAGACATGTTGAGCCATCTAGGATGCCCCCTACTTAGTAGGTATCTAACTTTTTAAGAGTAAGGTTTTGAACCTAAGGCGATTTGATCTGTTAGCTTAACATACGTACCGCGCTTTAATTCTTTCAGGGGAGTCTATCGGTCTACGCCGTGCGTCTAAAACCGTCTAGTAACTAGAAGAACAGATGTAGATGAGTTTTAAGCCCACAATTGCATTTCGACGCTTACGAAACGACAATTCATTGGATCTGAGGAACAACTAGTTACGACAACTTCTACGACAACGGGCAATACAAAAGATACCCATAGGTAAATTCGTGCACAGAGTCACGTGACAGTTTAAAAAATTGTCTACTAGCGAAGATACACGATGAGTCCAAGACAGACGCCCGCACGTTTGCTAAGGGCGCCTCCGTTAAAGGACGGCCTTGCGCTTCTGAACAGCGAGCCCCGGGTAGAAGCCCCTGGCAGTGTTCTTGCATATACGGCCAGGCCACTTCAGCTCAGCTCAACTGGAACAGCATGCATAGTCAGCCGAGAAAGCATTTTTCTGTCGGCTTCCACAGGCCTTCACTTTTCGGCCGGCTTCGTTTGACTCCGGCAAGCCCCAGTTAGTCGGGCTCACGCCCGTCCAGAGCCCCAGAGAGCTTGCCCCCTGTGAAAAGAACATATTCCTCTTGGGTGACGTCATGTCAAGCAAACTTCTACTAGCATTACTAATACTGCTTAATACTATCACTACCACCTCAGCTACGACGGCTTCTCTTGAACATTATTACTCCTATGAATAGGAGTAATAATGCCCCCCCCCCCAACCCTTCTCGGCTGCTGCTACGCCCCACTGAACGAGGAACCGCGACCCCGGAAGCGAATAGCCCACCACCGCACCACAATAAAAAGAGAAAAGAAAACGTGTGATGAAAAGAGGCGGACGTCATTCTTGTGTGAAGGGGAGAGAAAGTGAGAGAGAGAAAACGTTGGTTAAAGTGCTTGCACCGACGAGGCTTATGCATTTATGCGACGAGACAAACGAGGGTCGTTTAAAAAAGCAAGGATGCTGGCTCTCCATCTTCATAAAAAAAGGTACATGAAGAGAAAGATAGAGAAAATAATCTAAAGCCAGGAAGCAGACAATATTATAAAGCCAGGGAGCAAATAAAATAAGTATATAATTCATAACAAAAACAAACAAAAACGTGAAAAGCAATCTCAAGTAAGGTAAACAAATTAGGCTTCTTGGAATTGCGCCTCTGCATTGCCCGGAAGATAGGCTAATGGAAACGAATGCAAAATTAGTATATATATATCTATATATATATATATAGATATTTCTAGATTTTTTTTTTACTATTTTTTTTCTATTGTATGTCATATATTCGGTGAAACGGCAGGACAACAAGTATTTATGTTTAAAAATAACATGAACTATTTTGTACATACTCTATTTAAGTGAAATAAATATGATATGATATATTCGGAAAAGCTTTGGTCTGCTGCAAAGCGGGGTAGACTGAGTCTTTTAGAAGATTGATGAGGTAAGCGCGGTGGGCGCCGCCGAGTCCCCTTTAGACGGGCCTGTTTATGCAAGACCTTAAAAGTCAAGGAAGCTGTTCGAGAACGAAGCAGAGGCAATCATCGTCCAGCGCCAACAATTTCTCATCGGCAAACGACCGCGAATGGCTGTAGGTCCCCGAGAGCCTCGACGACCAGATCTGCTGCCTGTCGACTTCGCAGTTAGCGGTTGCCAATTTTACTCGGGGCGTTCGTTCGAGCTCACGTCAGAGACTGTTTGTTTGGCGAGAGAGGGAGAGCAGATGTGGTTCGAGGTAAACGATCGAGGAGGAAAAGCCAAACCGCAGGCAAAAGCTAAAGTTTTACTTCGCTGACGGAGTGAGGCACAACAGTGCTCCCTGAAGTGATGAGGAAGTGCCTTCATCCTGTTGACTCTATGGCCCCACGACATCTGACAGTTTAATCTAGCCGTCCCGGCCGCCTTCGCTGCGGCTGATATTGGCCAGACTTCGGACCTGCTCGCAGGTACGGAGCATTCTATCTAAAATCAGGGGCAAAATGCATATCGACATACGAGTATATATATATATATATATATATATATATATATATATATATATATATATATATATTGTTTACTGCAACTCACTCTTTGGGCCCGGTGTGGTTTGCAGAGAAACGACAGGCGTCAACCGGATGGCCTTACTAGCCGGGACTAGAACCATAATCAGCCGCTGCCGTGGGACGTCACTGTCTCCGACGCGTAAGCCTGCGGCTATACCGGACTAGCCAGCACAGGCGTCGACCACGTCATTTACCAACGGCATATGCACAAACGGCGCTGATACGCGCAACTTCTTGAAGACCACGTCGTTATGAAGTTCGGTCTCGAGTCATCTAGCGTTTTGGGGCAAGGATTGACTGACACTGACAAAAGAGCTTGAGAAGAAGCTCTTTGAGAAGTCACAGCGGAGTGAGGATCGACCGCGTTTCTCCGATGAAGGCTGTCGTTGGAACTACAGAGAAGCAGCGGCAATATGTTATTGAGTGATCGTTAACACTTGACTACTATAGTGACACCTGTAGATATTAATAACAGTAACTTCTTGTTAGATTTTTTTTTATGTAATTGATTTGTCACTACTTTGTTAGCAATTTCCTAGACGGTGGCGGAGTGTATCTCTCAAATTCCCTTAAAGACTGAAATATGTATTTATTGTAATTATATTACTGAAATATTATAATAATTTTCTATTGGAATTGATATAGGAAATTGTAGAGCTCGTTAGAGTAAATGTGTTTTTCTATGAAACATGGTCTCTGAGAAACTTTGTTTCGAAGTGAGGGTGATATTACTAAAATCTGTGCCACTGGTGGTATTGCCCGACAAAGCACAAAAGGGGAAATTGCAAGACAAGCAGTCCTCATATCCAGAAACCTAGAACATCATATTCGTAAGAAAATTTAGCTTCTTGTGAAGAACGTATAATGTCAGTCGAAATTGCTTAGAAGAAAGTACGCAAAAAGTGTTTGCAATATTATTTTATTTGCTTTCACGCCCAATACCACAACCCTATGACCATTTACTACTTACTGTCTAGGTTTAAAGCTAATACACTCGGGCAAATGAATTATATGGCAATCATTTTGGTATCAAATATATGGCAATGCGAGCCATGATATCAGCGTAGTTAAGATTTTGGTGGGCGCATTCAATGCGGGAGCTTGCTGAGAGGCTAAGTCGGCGGTGATTTCAATGCCAGAATCAATTGTGGGACCAAAGAGGATGAAGGCGAGGTGTTGCTTCAGATGATAGTCTAAGACGTGCAAACGCGCATGAAAAGTAGACATGTTTAAGTCATAATAAAATCAGCTTAATCAATTTGTTGTTTCATGATTTTGTTGTTGCAGTCCATTTAAAAGCTTTAATGTTTTCGATGAAGCAGCCCGAAAACACCAACCTGTGTTGATCGTTGTCGCTGTTCCAGGTATTTGACGAGATCGACACAGTCTGCCGGGCAATCAGGCTCCTGCCCGTTCTGTCTTCTCGTCCATCCAGCTGTTATGGATTACTATTCGATATGTGCATTTGTATCTCCTAGTCATATTACCCCTCGCTTAGTCGGAGGTTTCCTAGTGTTTATTTGCTCTTCTAAAAAGCTGCTTACTTTATTTCTCCATGTTGCTTAGCTTTATATATACCTCCATAACTGCCCATATTGTTCCTTTCAGGTGTATTTCAATAACTACTAAATATTTCATTATTATTAGTATTACTAACCTTTTGCACTTGCTTTTTTCATTATTATTAGTATTACCAACCTTTTGCACGAAATAGCATCTCTGGTTATTACATTAACTCCCTCACCTGTTTTTCGCATGTGAATTGTGTCATTTTAAATCCAGTGGCATTTCCATCCCCACACAACTGCGTTTCTGTTACTATCGTGGTATCGACAGATCTTATTTTATAGTTATTCTTACCTCTAAGCTTCTTCCCTCTCATCTTTAACACGGTAACCTGTTCGATTGGCACATTAATCCTACGCGTTTCTTTTGTCCTGCTTCTTAGTTTGCATCTTATATTAACCTTTACTTTCGTCTATCGACGCCACTACTAGCCAACCGTTTGATGACCTCTATTTTTCCTTTGGTCTACGCTGCTCCTATGTGTTCCCTCTCTCTCAGGAAGTATTGCCCATTATCCCTCCCGTTAGCCCCTTCTGTTTTCCGTATATGTACATAGTCGCCTTCGACTAAGATCAACTTTGCCTAATTTTGCCCGGAAATAGCGATTTCTGGCTCGAAGTTCCATCGTGGTCACGAGGCCATCTGCTGTTCTATCAGTCTTTGCCTGTATGAATGGGTAAACAGCAGCAATGAAGATCGGCGCGGTAAACGGGCGCTACAGTTGACGCATCTGAAGTGTTTGGACCTCGATCAGCAGTTGCCAACTAACAATTTAACAAGACCAACAGTCAATCAATAGGTTCACAGTGGCGACTCTACCTAACGGGTTCGGCTTAAACCAAACTCTTCCGTCACATCGGTCCAAGAGGGGAAACATGAAAGGAAGTTTTTGAAAAACTGGTACCGACATCTCACCACGACAAGTCGAGACAACACAGGCGGGCTTTAATTGCTATTACATGTAGCAAAACCTCGCCCAAGTCGAGACTCACATTCCCTCGTAACATGAGGTTACGCGCAAAAGCATTTTCCCTCTTCGTAGAAAAAGGCTTTCTAGTTGTAGTTAACAAACTAAAGCGCAAGTAGTTCCGATGAGGAGGACAAGTAGTTATATGAACCGTAGTAAAAGCAGTAGGTGTTAAGGGCAGCAGAGTGTTGACGTTAGCATCGGGGGAAAGCCCCACGGACAACACGCGGCAGACGCCAAACGCAGATGGGTGAGCGCCGACCGGATATAGGAGGCTTCAAGGACTAGGAGCCTACACTAGCTAGATCTACCTAGACGCCTACCTCATCCAACTGAACTTAACCCAACGTAACCTGGCCATGGCGTGCTAGGTCTGACCTAACCTGACCTTACGATGTATAGCCAGGTCTAGCCTAACCAAACTAACTAGTTGCAAAGGCGCCACTTTGTCAGCGAGAGGCCGCCGTTGCCGCTGCTGCTGCCGCCGCCCGAATACACGAAGCTTCTGTCTGTTTGTTCAATTTGCATAATGAGATAAGCCGTCTGGGCCGAATGTTGAAGTTTTGTGCAACGGCGTAAAAAAGTCGCAACCGTCGTTAACCACACATACACGATCGTCGTCATACATGTAGTCGTCGTTGACATTATTGCAGTCGGTGCCCATTTATCTGAGTTTATCCCACCGCGCTCCGCCCCGTGTCTTCCCCAGAGTTCGCCCCACCCCCCCCCTGACCGCTGCGTTGCTGTTGTCTTGTGCGACGGTACCCGTTCTAACTTTTTACGAGCATCAATACGACGAATGCGCGATTATCATCCTTTTTCCTCTCCAGCCGGCCGCATGGCTGGGCGCTTTCACTTGCTTCCTTCCTCCCCCCCCCCCCCCCCGGCTCTCTTTCCCGGTTGAGTTTTCTCTCTACGGGCGTCCACCGGGCTGCTAGAGTATAGATCTGTTTTCTGCTTTACGTAGAGTTGCTAGTTCTGTACGGTGATGCCGAAGTGATGCCATGACAACAATGAATACGACTAACACTTTCCCACAACCTGCCGACCCACAGCACTGCGTTAACAACTAACTGTACCATTATTGTCATTACAGTCGCCTTGATGACGGTATGAAACGGAAACAATCAGCGATCAGCTATAGCCACTCCAAAGCGTGCCTGTAGATCCGTTCTAACAGATTAAATGGAAACGCATACGCAGCTTTCTATATGGAATATGCCAGCATTCATTCAAATCTACATACAATTATATTTATGTGGATTTGTATGTGGATTTGAATGAATGCCTATGTAAGGTTTTATATATGAACAGAGATACACCCATTTACACGCGTTTGCACACAAATATACGTCTGTGTTACGTATCTAAACATGCTTATATATATATATATATATATATAGATGAGAAAACAAATCATTTAAATAGGGAAGTCGCAAAGACCAACTGATGAGGACCATTGGCGATACTATTGCAACTTTGTTGGCAGCGCATCCTATTTTCGAAGCCAACGTTCAGAGTGTAGAGAGCATGCGATCGGGTGAGGAGACGACCTTAAAGAAAGGTGCACCTCACAAAGAGAACCCGATAGTAGCATCGTCAGGGGACGACATGGCAAACGAAGGTCCGAGAGGGCCTATGAATGTTAATCTTGAAAAGACTCAAGGCCTTCGGACTGCGATAGAAAGATATCCAAGGATATCCGTCTGCAAATCTCACCTCAGGGTCCCTCCTGGTATTAAACCGAGTATCTTAGTGTATGATGTTTTCAATCTTATTTTTAATAATCACCGTGAAGAAACGTATATCTATATAAAATGTACTATAATACTTTCGTGAACTCGCTCGCGACAGATGCCCTGACCGTCTTGGGTAACAGGAGGACCAACCTTGCATGTCGGATAGTCTTCTGAATGTGTCCGACCACTTCCTTCGAAGTGGTCGGGGTGACCTCGGTGCTCCCGACACCGAGGTGTCTGATCGACATGTAAAATTTTACGGACTGACCCCCAGCCAACATTTAACGTCCACGGGTTTGCTTTCGCATTACTTCGCAAGACGTACCCTGTGAATACAGATGTGCAACGGTGGGAATCGGGTCTCATCCGGTCGCGAGGCGCATGCATGAGGGAATGCATCACGCCGCCAGGTTTGGCGACTGACATGTACCTAAGAAGAAATGTTTAGCTTAGGGAGGATTCTAACAGAAGCGCTTGCACACAGGACAAGCGTTTCTGTTAGAATTTTCCCCACAATCATCCGAGACGTTTTGTGACAATTCTGGGTTGCTGGTTGAGCTATGATTTTCCATTATAAAAAAAAAAATTTAGCTTATTAACGACCGGCAGTAAAGCCAATAAGTCGGGTCAGACACTAAGGTGGCTCCAATACCGCCTTCTCAGCACTGTGGTTGCAAATTTTCAAAGTCAAAAGCCACGGTATGATAACCGAACGTACTCTACTATCTATTTAGGAGGCTTTCCCGGGTAATGTACATTCTTCATTATGGCTATTAAGCCGAGGTAATAGACATCCCGACCGATACCCCTGATTGACTAGGTTCGCGGCGTTATTTTTTGTCGGCCCGGAGTCGGTGGCAGTCATCTTTCCGTTTTAGTAATGATCCTTGCCGTTCTCGAATGGATGACGACAATATAACAATATTAAATCGTTGCCATATAATCTATATCGTGTGCCATAACTCCGATAGTCGACGGACCAGGGAAATGTTGCCATACGGAGTTAGCACATCTGACCAATTAAAACATATTGGGTAGAACCATGCTAGAACAAATTGGGAAGAAACCATTGCGCCCGTGCCATTACTCTGCGACCCACTACAGCATGGCGTGCACGGGTTTCACCATCTGCTTTAGTCTACAATCTAGACGCAAGCCTTCACAATCTAGACGCAAGCTTGCACAATCTACACGCAAGCTGCATGCGCTGCAAGACGGACGACTGTGCGCGATTTCTTTCATATTGACAAGAGAGAAAGAGAGAGTTATTACGTGACGTCCTTCTCGTCGTTTTGTCGTAAGATTGGCAATGACCATCGTTGAAGTAACTACCGTACTGCATGTGACATTAGGGAGAGTTTATGAAAAAGGCTTGAGATGTTAAATCCGTGACAATTGTAGCGACGTGCCACTGAAGTGCTAAGGTGTCTGAGGTGTTGAGCTGCTGTTGCTGTTCGAAACGACATTCTAGGAGCGAACCGGGGGCAACAACCTAACGGACGGATGGACTGCCTCATGGAGAAAACACGAACCGCAGGGGGGGAGGGAGGGGCAAGCAAATGGCGTGACTCTCTCTTCTTTCTATTCGGTGGCCGGCTATGGATGGTCGCGCGTTATCTTTGACGGGGGGGGGGTTCGTTCTTGGTGGCAGCATCGGCAGGCCCAGCAATAACAGTAGCCGTAAGAGAAATCGCGGCACTGGTTTTGGCATCGCTGTGGGGATTTGCCAAATCAATTCCTGCTTTACCATCCATGGTCGTCGGAATTGTCGTTGCACTCGTCGCCTAGCCGCCAGCCTCGCCATTCTCGCCACCCCCGCCACCACCGTCGTCAAAGACATGTCGTGGTCGAAATCCGCGCCACAGCGATTTTTTCCCGTGCTTCGTTTCGTCTCGTCCAGGACAGATCTTCTTCTCTCGCCGGTGTTGCGAACGCTTGGGCGACCGGGTGCCTTAGAAATGCTGCTATGTTGGATTTGCACTCTTTCTCGCACTCTCTCTCCCCCTTTCTATGTATTCGTTTGTGCTTTTTTTCTGTCTTGTTTCCCAGAGCTTTTGCCTTTGCCAATCTCTTTAAGTCTCCCTGCCATCTCTTTGGAAGGGGGGGGGGGGGGAGGGCAGGCGACATGGACGATAAGAAATGAGTCGACAAGAGAACATCAAGCCAGGGGGAACTTCCAGTAGAGCTTCGACAAGCGACAGAGAGAGAGAAGGGGAGAAAAGGAAGACGCAAAGAAATGGCGACAACGACGTATCCAAAGCTAGAGGCAGAAAGAAGCAGTGAGTGCAGGTCTGATGTGAGAGAAACAGGGAAACGTTGCCATATCCCTGACCATTCCCGCCGTTTCTGCTGCTGATGCTACTACCTCTGGTGGTGGTCGTGGTGCTGCTGCCGCTGCTGCTGCAGTTACTGCCGTTTCCATCGAAGTCGGCTTCAGCAGTCGCCTTCACTCCGCCTTCACTGTTAGATCCTCTGCTGTTGTCGTTGTCGTTCTGGGATCGGCATCGTCCTTGCGGCGGCCGTCGCGGCCTTGACCGGATCCGCTGTCGTTTTCCCGGCAACAACCGTCCCGTCGCCAAGACGAGGACTAACGCCCACGCCGGCACCCCACGCCCCCGAATTCATGTCGCACGATGTCTAGTGCGGCTATGACCACAAGTAGGGCTACCGCCATCAGCAGCAGCAGCAACAGCAGCCGTACGAGCAACATTACTATCGCCGTCACTCCGCACTACAACAGTAGTGTCCACTCTGCGTTCACTGCCGCAGCCTACCTCTCCTCCTTCCCTCAACATCCCCCTCATCTCCTCTCTTCCCCCTCATCCCCTCTCCTCCCCCCCTCCCCCCTCCCCCCTATACGAGGCAGATCCTCTGCGCCGTGTTCGCCAATAATGTTCAGCAGGCGCATGCACTGCCGTAGACACCGGGAATGTAGCTGGGAACTAGCACTCGTACGCAGGTTGGTAGGTAGGTAGGTGAACGCGTCCGTAAGTGTTAGCTGTAGACATATGAGTACGTGTATTGGATTGGCATACACACGCACGCATAAGTACGATTAGCCTGGACACAGATTCGACTCGGCTCGGCATGCATACACGCTCGTCGAGACACGGCAGTGAATATCGACGCCTACCTACATTGCCCTACATGCGTTGCCGCCCTCGCCTGAGCCTTCTGCGAATTGAGGCCAAATAAGCTCAAGAAGCCTTCTATCTCTAGCTTGCCTGCTCTATCTCTCTGTCTCGTATTGGATGTGTATGTGTGTACGGGTGAAGGCGTGTGTGCGTCTACTAGATCTATAGGTAGGTGAATGTTCGGTTTAGTAGTCTGACGTATTATTTGAGCTTGGAGATGGTGCCATAAGCTACAACAACACTAATTGAACTCCGCACTACATTTACCCTTTTTCCCTCTTTAATACCAGTAGGGACCCTGAGGTGAGATTTGCAGACGGATATCCTTGGATATCTTTCTATCGCAGTCCGAAGGCCTTGAGTCTTTTCAAGATAAACATTCATAGGCCCTCTCGGACCTTCGTTTCTCGTCCTTCGTCTCGGGGGCATCTCGTCCTCTGACGATGCTACTATCGGGTTCTCTTTGTGAGGTGCACCTTTCTTTAAGGTCGTCTCCTCACCCGATCGCATGCTCTCTACACTCTGAACGTTGGCTTCGAAAGTAGGATGCGCTGCCAACAAAGTTGCAATAGTATCGCCAATTAGTCCTCATCAGTTGGGTTTTGCGACTATTTGTGGTACCAAAATTTGAACTTCCATATTTGCCTTCATAGACTCTTACGGTACTCCAGAGACCTCCCCCGAAACTCCCCCCGGATGTGCTGCGGGAGACTGTAACCGGTCTATTTCCGGCACAGCCGCGGAGAGGAAACGAGGAGTTCTCGGTTACCCCGAAAGACATTCCAGAGGTAACGCTGGAGGAGGTCGAACAAGCTCGGAATCGGTTGGCAACCGGCAAAGCGCCCGGCCTAGACGGAATTCCTCCGGAGGTAGCGAGGCTACTGGTCAAAAGGTGGCCTAAGGTCTTCCAAGACCTTGCCAACAAGTTTCTGAGAGAGGGGAGCTTTCCGCGGCTGTGGAAAGGGGCAAGCCCGGTTCTCATCCCCAAACCCGAGGGGAAGACGGGGCTTTCGGCTTACCGGCCCATATGCCTCTAGAAGAGACTAAACGACGAGATTCAGAAAAGGAACGCTCTATCAGATGCCCAGTACGGTTTCTGGAAAGGCAGATCCGCATTGGGGGCTCTAAAGAAGGTTCTGAAACGGGCGGGTGGGGAGACTGTGAAGACCCCCCAAAACAAGGGGATTCGTGCTTCTGGTCTTTCTGGATGTGAAAAATGCCTTTAACACAATGAATTGGAAAGTAATTATGGAGGCGATAAAGAGAAAGGGCTTTTCTCTGTACCTCCGTCGAATGATTTCATCCTACCTGGATGACAGAGGTTTGGTTGCAGGGGGGCAGGAGTACAAGGTTACTGCCGGAGTCCCACAGGGCTCGATTCTAGAACCCGTGCTCTGGATTATAGCTTACGACGGGGTGCTTGAGATCCGAGGTCTTCCGTATGGGGTGGAGACGTTGCCGTACGCCGACGACCTTGCACTCATGATAACGGCCAGAAGCGAAAGAGCTCTGGAGAGCGCAGCCAATGAGACCTTGTCCGAGTGGATGGAGTCCCATCACTTGAAACTAGCGCCCGACAAGACGGAGGCGATGTACCTAACAGGCAAGAAGAGGACGGCATTAACCTCGTGATGACGGGCCACCCGATAGAAATCAGAAAGAAGGTAAAGTACCTTGGGGTCATGCTAGACACTGGACTGACCGGATCGGCACATCTATCAAAAGAGAGAAATACTTACACTCCCGCCGCCCGCTATTTTCGCGCGGACAAATCACGGGAGTGCCTGCCGCGCCCGAATAGACAGGCCGACAGACCCCCCACCCTTCCCCCCTATCGAGGGTATCTGTGGGGGTGCCACACTACTCCACCGTACCGATTAGATTCAATCACCTCGCGATTCCGCGTTACACCCCAAAATATACAATACCCCCCATTACAGGGTGCTCGACCACTCCAGGGCAGGGTTACACCGCAAAAACGATGCCAGACGGTCCTCTCGACCGGTGGTCTGCTTCATGTGGCGACTCGCTCTTCATTTTGCCTATTAAGCCAAGGCAGCAGGCGTCCCGAACGGTACCACCGGGTGTCGCCCGGGGCATTAACCGTCCGGCCCGGGGGTCCTCGTGCAGAACGGTCCCCCCGTATTGGCAATAGCCTTAACAGCCCTCGAATGGGCCACGACAGGATGACAATAAAAATTCGTTGACACCCAAATCTATCGTATGCCTTGCCCCCCGGTTAGTTGTTAAAACACGGGAGTGTCAGTTTTGGGAGTTTGTGCCGTCTGACTAGCTTACATAGTGGCTCGTGAAGGTCCCCGCAGCCGGATCGGCACACATAAAGTACGTGGCCGAAAAGGCCCAAATGGTCTCCCTGAACCTGGCGCGGATCTAACTAGGGTCGGTGTGGTGGCTGAGGTGAAAAGAAGGCTCCTGGACTCGGTGGCGGAATCAACGGCGTTATACGCAGCCCCAGTCTGGGGGGCAATGCGGACGGCGAAAAATAGAGGGGCACTAAGGTCGACCCAAGGAACGCTGGCATTCATCAACAATATCGAACAGTCTCGACCGAAGCTCTCCTGGTCCTAGCCTCCTGGTGGCTGAACGAAGTAAAATGTATCTAGACGAAAGTCTGGATCTCACCAGGGCCAGGAGTGCCACCATATGGACCTGGCATGAGGAATGAGCGCAGGTAAGACCCGGTGTGACCACAGGGAGCTGGACCTGCAATACCAGGCCTCAGGGTATGGTATGACCGCCGACACGGGGAGCTTTCCTACTGGACGACTCAGGTTCTGACCGGACACGGCCAGTTCCAGAACTACATGTCAAGGATCAAGAAGGCCATCAGCAATATCTGCGTACTGTGCGACTCTGGAGAAACGGACAACGTAGAGCATACTGTTCTGCGGTGTGATGCTCTCAGGGAAGCACGAGACGCAGCACCAACAGCTGTGAGAGGCTAACCCATCAAGGAGGTGGTCGCCCATACGATGACTTCGGTGGAGGCATGAAGGGAGGCGACGAACTTGTTCGACGCCGTTTTGACACATAAGACAGCCAAGGAAACGGCCAGGCGGAAGAGATTTGAGCGGGTCTTTCGGGAGAGTGGTCGAGACGAGGAGCCGAGGGAGGGAGGAGAAGGGGGGGGGAGCAGCCAGGCCCTCATGGTCTCGACGCACCCTCACAGGACGGATTACAAAATGGCATCCCCCTATCCAACCGCAAGTAGACATGCGGGATGATAGTCAGTGATAAAGCTGATTGAACGACAACGGCAGAGACGCCTCTCCTACGGCTTCGAAGTACTGCCAAAGTAATACCGAGCCAGGCGGGGGTGGGGAGAAATCCGGGTTTAGTGGGTTTGCGAGTCTCACACTAGTCACGCAGGCTGCTAGTGGCGCATGCGCAGCATGCATTCCCGAAACCTCCCAGAATAAAAGACTCTTACGGTAGGCCAACCGTTTTAGTTAATAGTGTTGAATCAAGTTGGCGGCGCCCACCATAGGCTGATCCGTTTGCGGCTTCGGCTTTACACAAGATTTTAACTGGAATTTGCATTCTGGTTTCACTTGGTAGCCATACAGGAAGACTGTGAAGAGCGAGAAACCACTGGAGAGGTTATTTACGTGAAAAAGGGCGCGGCTTGTTCGGCTCGGGGTCCAGGCACATTCGTGACGCCAAAAGCACTGCTGTTGCAGTTGGTAAGGCGATTCTTCGACACCAGGCTGAAGCTCTCCGATGCCAATGAGCAGGTGAAGGTTCCAAGATTCGAACGTTCTGAAAGTTTCAAATCTTCAAGAGAAGAAACAAAAAAATCATAAGGAGGTGGTGGTGGTGCGCAACTTTCCAAAGGGAAGGCCTGGGCAGACCAGTAAAAAGATTTTCTGTCTATTCATCTTACTGAGCAGACGAGTAAGAGGATTTTCTGTCTATGTGTCATCTCGTATACTCCCGTAGGGAGTTTTATGAAGACTATAGTGCTCAGTGTATTTGTTGGTTCTGCTCGCAGCAATGCGCTAAATACCACTCGGTTGTCTGGCACACTGCAACGAAGATCTTTGCACTTCTTCTTTTAGTGGAACGGCAGGACAACAAATAATTATGTTTAATAATAACATGAACCATCTTGTACATACTCTATTTGAGCGAAATAAACATGATTAATTGTTAAAGGAGATTATGTTAGAGGAGATAACATGCTAAACGCGTCAAAATACTACGTACTACAAGTGTTTTACCAGGTACGTGTGGCTCACGCACAGCGGTTGTACTTGATCTTGCCACACGACACTACTATCTTCGCAGCATGGCCTTCAAGAAAAAGATCTTTTAGTTCTGCCCTTGTTTTTCTTGTGTATAAAGAATTTATTTTGATTGAGGATATTCACAAAGTTCGGTATTTCGAGAAGGTGAGTGTCTTATCTCTAGCCCCTTAAATCTACGCTACAGGCCCCAATTATATGACTCCCCTCCCCGGATATACCGTAGCTCTTCCAGTTAATTTTCAGTTGCAAAGTCATCTAGAAGAGTGACCTTAAGCTTCTCGGGGCTCCGTTCAGAAGGTTATTTGGGGCATTCAACGCCGTTTTCCATCGCTCGGATCTTATTGCGGAATACACGTACGAATATCGTTCTTTTTGTTTAGAGCGGCTAATTGTTTCAACTTGACCGAGGACCTTCAAGTATTCAAAGAGTGGACTTTAAATACACTGGAGATACGCCTCACGTACGTTTCTCACTGACGCTTCATCCGACGCAGACTTGCAGGCTCTGCTTGCCATATCCTTAGGTGGACTCGGGATGCCTGACGCTGTCGCGTTGGTTAGTCTCTTCAACAATAGTATACTCTATGTCCCAGACACTGGAAAATATCACATGGTTGCTGGACGGCACATGTGGTTTAAAACTCGCTCACACCTTTTTCCAGAAAGGCTGGTGACCCCTCTTCAAGAGACAGTACTTGCGCATCTCCTCTAGCAAGCCCTTATTTCGATTGATAGGGCCAGGTTACAAGCGGTCTCCGCCAAAAGCGCCGGTGCCTGGTTACAGGCTCTCCCCAGAACTCACATGGGCATCCTGCTAGTCTCGTATTACCCTATCAAGATAGATGCGAAAATCAAATGAAGCCACAGGACTCTCTTGGGCCATGAGCTCAGTTCGTCGATTCCGACACGCAGTACTTAACGATACAATTAGCCGCGCCCTAAGATCTGCCGGTTTTCCTTTCATTCTCAATCCTACTGGTCTCTGTTGGGATAACGAAAAGAGACCGAACGGATTTACCCTTACATCCCTCGAGATGGGTCACATGATGCACATGCGCCACTAGCAGCATGCGCGACTAGTGTGAAACGCACAGGCGCACTAAAACCGGATGCCTCCCCACCCCCCAGGGCTCGGTATTACTGTGGCATTACTTCGAAGCCGTGGGAGAGGCGTCTCTGCCGCTCTCCTACAATCAGCTCTATCCCTGACTATACCCCCGCATGTTGGGAGATGGGTCTCATGCTAGTATGGTATCAGCGACCGTACTGACACACTAGCCTGTTTAATGGTTATTTCTGGAGCGGAACACGCTGGTCATGCACCTAAGGTGCGGAGGCCAATAAGGGCAACACTGAAAGTATGCCAGTATTACCTACCCCTCACGACTTTTGCCCGCTGGTATTTGAGACGCTAAGGGGACCTGGCTCGAGACCTACAAACTTATTCAACGAGTCAGCAAGACGCTCAACGGTTCCACAGGGGACACCAAAGCTGTCAAATACCTGCACTGTGAACTATCGCTGGACATACAGCGGGTAACGCCGCCCTTGTGCTTGGAACACTGCTAAACTGGATACGGTCAAACTTGGAGGATGTGTGAAGTTTTCATCTATTCGATCCGGTGTATACGCCCATAAAATAACACATGTGACCTCCTATGTATGTATATATATATATATATATATATATATATATATGTACAAGCTAATACAAATCAAATAGGTATGTATATGCATACTTTTTATTGGGTTAACCAGGTTAGGTTTCCTCTCCCAATTTTTCAAATCCTTGTGACAACTCCGCTAGTTTTGCTATCTCAAAGACCTAATAATAGATAAAACAGTATTGTGTTGTAGCACTCCATTCGGTTGGTAAATGTGTTAAGAGCATTGTGAACGAGGTACAGCATCTTAAAGTTTACAAACAGTTTGTGATACGCACTATTAAACTATACAGCCTCGGTGGCTGTGCAACATATGGCCGGAATAAGACCCACTGCAATTAGCCGAAAAAATATCTAATGCCGTAGACTAGCGAGCATTTAAAAACCCGACGCTTTACGTTTCAGCCATTCGGCAATTTCTTATAAGGCCAAACAAACCAAACCTGGATTTATCTGAAGAATGGCCACCGTCCTCGACGGATTCAAACTCCCTTGAGTATTTCAAGTTAAGCCAAGTCAGAAGCACCGTTATTCAGGAAACAGAATCTGTTTATAACTATAACATACATCAGCTCTATCTATTTCGCAGACTTCGCAGATGTCTTTACGAGAATGCCTTGCTTATCTTCACTGAGCGTAATATATATGCACAAATGTATGTATATATATACATACATATACAAACACATTTGTACATATATGCTGCGGCTCCTAATAAGGCTGTTTTTCAAGAAACGCTCTTAACAATGTTCGGAATCTCTAGTAAGACTATCTATTCCGAGATGCAGACTGTTAGATTCGACGGGAGTCTTGACAGCGAGGCAAGCAAAGCTTCAGGCCTTGAAGAACACCTTTAGCAGAGATTTGCTATCCAATAGCCTATCGTGCGTCCCAGAACCGGTCGAACTTGACACGGAGATGAGAATAACCTGGCGGTCTGACCTTAACCCCTCTTGAGAGCGGTAGCATGTTCGTTCGAGACGCAACAGTTACTATCTTATTAGCCCCTTTAATGGTCAGTGCTGGTGCGGCCTAGGCCGGCCGTGGTTTAGTGATAATGAGGAGTCGTAGTCACGTCTGATAGACTCCTTAAGAAAAATCGCTGAAGTTGTTGCGGATGATACTTGAAAAATTAAAGCATTGATGCGGACGCGGGACAGGCGAAGTACCACCGTGACAGAAGAGAAAAGGCTTCTACGTCTCTATCGCATGGAACTGCACAGAGCAGCCGAGTAAGAGCTTCGATCACTTCCTCCTTCAAATCTGATTCGCCTCATAAGAAACTTGAATGCCTTTTGAAATATGCGCCGGTTCCACCCGAGGGGACGGCAGGCTATGCATGTGAAGGAAGGGGAGGAGGTCTTGTGACCAG
The DNA here is from genome assembly GCA_003439945.1 of Dermanyssus gallinae. Lineage (NCBI taxonomy): Eukaryota > Metazoa > Arthropoda > Arachnida > Mesostigmata > Dermanyssidae > Dermanyssus > Dermanyssus gallinae. The sequence goes on from QVRM01000883.1 coordinate 544,452, forward strand.
CTAGTGAGTATTATTTTTATGGTATTCGCCTGATTAATGCTATCTGCATTCTAGATACAATTTAATCACCTTCCGTAATTCACTGTTAGATGTTTAGTTGTTGCTTTGGTGGCAATATGCTTTTACACCGTTAGGTAGTTGTACACCAGCACTTAGTGCATAACGCTGCAGTCATTAATTACCTATATTGCACTTCCCCGTTTTCCCTTACTCGTATGTGTTGAGCGCCTTCAATCGGAGTAGCCTCTGCTTTGTAATTTTTACCTGTGCTTTTTTTGAATACTTGCCTAATTCTAGCGCCTTCCCTAATTTAACCTCCCTAGTCCATCTAAAGTGTTCACACTCCCTAACCAGATGATTTACTATTTCCTTTCTCTTCCAGCTATTCCGACAATCCTTTGTTAATAACTCGTCGTAGCGGTTTTGCTCGTATCTGACACACCTGACTTCGCATCTGCTAATAGCCCGCTGCCTCTTGTATTATTGTAGCACCATTCTACTTCACCTTATTTTGATTTCATATTCCCGTACACAACTTTTAAATGAACTTTCTGCATTAGTGCGTCTGCATTCTGTGCACAGCCTTTACCCTACGTTTAGTTTGCACACTGTTTACTACTGAGGCCTATCTGTCTTGCCGCAAATGTCACCATCCTGTCCTATTTCGTTTTTACTTCCCTTGCCTTTTTACCCACTGTGTATTTTTAACCCATAGTTCGTTATTCGATGTCCTAATTCTAACTCAGCCCACTTCCCTTTCGATAAATTTTGACATACTGCCTTCCCGTTCACAAAGGTTCGTACCATTCAGTATGATTTATATTCGATCGCTTAGGTACGAGTCGAAAAATCTCAGTATGATATAATATATTATATATATATATGTATATATATATATATATATATATATATATATATATATATATATATATATATATATATATATATATATTAAATAGAAAGGACATTTGCAGTAAAATGAGTATTGAGTTTTGTGCAACTAATAATAGAGTAGATTACATGTTTTAATATATATATATATATATATTAAATAGAAAGGACATTTGCAGTAAAATGAGTATTGAGTTTTGTGCAACTAATAATAGAGTAGATTACATGTTTTAATAAGCCGGCCTATACTATGAAAATACTTATTATAAAACACATACGGGCATTCCGTCCAGACTTTCTTCTTTATATGCTTCAGGTTCAGACTGTTGTTGAAGTTCGACGTTGTAGCAATGTGTCACGGTAGCGTGTTGGTGATTGTTTAAGATACGGCGCGACACATATCGTATTGAGACGACTTCTCTTTACATTTGTAAATGTGTTCTAAAGCTACAAATATATCCTGCAGGGACGGATTAATTATTTGCTCGACACGTATACCTAAATACAAATGCCACCTTTTTATACCTGGGGGCGCATAGAGCGGTAACATAGGTGTCCACATATCTAAGGTTCCCTAACACTCTTCAAGGCGGCACGGCCGCCAACTCTCAGCAGTATGGTTCATCATCTAGTCTCAATGACCATCGCTCAAATAAAATTTGGCCACATGTCAATATATATATATATATATATATATATATATATATATACATACATTCGTCCCTGTGTTGCTGATTTACGAATCAAAAGAGAATTCGAAAGAGGGACACCACAAAACGGCCTTACCATCGAGTATTTGAAATGCAGGCGACGACACCGAAAGGGTGAGTCTACAACACTACACGTTAGGCCTATAGCAGACACAAAGAACATTGTGCCAACATTGCGTTGTTCAATCTCTTCTTTTGCGGTCCGTTCACTATAACCCACTGGGTGCTTTGTTTCTGTTGTTGCTGATGCTGATGCTGTTTGCTAGCAAGGCATTACTATTATTATTAGTATAATATAGTATTATTAATAACATATTATTAAATTAGTACCCGCGTCTTCGCGTCAGGGGTCGGGCAAGACTTCCACTCGGACACGAGTGATAGATGAGGAGTGAGCCATCGGTTCCGCGGATTTAAACATTCACATGTATATATTAAATTCCTAAATAAACATAAACACATATATTATTAGTAGTATTATCACCGACTATCCACTAAGCGTCCACGACTCTCTTATCGTCAAGCAGCGCAATGTGGCGCAGTTTAGAACGAGAAAAAATAAAACACGACCGCCACTGACAGTTTTATGAGGGCAGTTCGCCTATCAGGTCTGGGCCTTAGGCTGACCTCATAAAGTGTCGCACTCAGTTAGCTGCACTTAGCTGTATTAAGTCGTCTAAGACTTAGACGGGCACTTTATCAGGCACCCAGCGCCCACAGTGCGCACATTAGCCTTATTAACGGGGTTGATAAGTTTTCCACTTCGAAGAGGTTTCACTATCTGAGATAATATGGCGATAACTGTGCGCTAAAGGCTAGTGGCTGGACAAAGGTATATCCGTTGGACCAATAGACGGCCGGCTGTTTTTGTTACACGATACACATTGTGAGCATATCATTGTTGTTTTGTTGGGCTTTTGCAAATCCAGGAATTCTCGCCGCCTTACAGTCAGCTTGCCTTACTAATTTGCTGACTATCATGAAAATAGATACTGCGCTTGCAAGCTTCATAGACTGTTCCTAGAAATGTGCCGTGACACTAGTCATGACAACAGCTGCTACCGCTGAACACTGGCATACAACTGTCAGACTGGCTCAGTTCCAGGTTCATGATGACATAGAAAATCTTTGTTGGCAGTTGTTGCTATTAAGCAGACATCTTCAATTGGCTTTTTTTTTTATCAAACCATGATGGTTGGAGCACACACGGCAGCTCCTCGAACCCGGTCCGTAGCGACGGGGGTGTGAGTACTAAACGTTTTCGTGACCCATAGCGTGAAACGTGTTTCCGACTTGCTGCAGCTCACACGGCGAAAAGGCTTTTCTTTGAGCTATATGACTACACAGGCGAATATCAACTAATTTCTTTATATATTTATATATATTGGGGTGTAACTTGTATATATATGTATATATATATATATATATATATATATATATATATATATATACGTGCATCGTAGGTTCGGTATTCGTGCGCTATGCCCAAAAATATGATTTGCAGTACGTACCGGTATTCTCAAGGATCTGGTAACAACAGTAGGTTACACTTTTTACAAGTAGGTTGATTCTTGGCCTGTCAGTATGGCATCCCGCCCACATGACCCACATTAGGGTTGCACTGTTTGGTTCTGAGGTAGGCTTGATATTTCCACCAAGCAGTATTACCTGTGGCTTGGAGAGACCGCGTCGAGGTGCCTTCCAGTAGATGCTCAAACTGTTGACGACGTCTGTCTCCGTGTCAGCTTTGTACCGCCGTACCTATCCTTCAAACGGTATTCGTTAGAAAGCACACTATAGCGAGAGTCCACAAAATGTTTAACGGCCCGGGCGCCGCCATCTCGAGAACGCTGGGATATTAAAGCAGAGCAGAATTATAACTAGAAAAATGAAAACGAGAAGCCAACGCAAAGTCGTCAGACTGTAGTTTAAACAAATTGCTTGAGTATGTTTTAGCTGGAGACAAATCCCGCCTAGGAGGAGCTGCACAAGGAGGTGCAACCATAGTACAGCGCCTCCCTTTAAGATGGGCTATAGGGCAGATGTTCAAGGTGCTCCCACTTGAACTTGGTCAGTACACTTTGAGTGAATCCAGACGGGGACGTGTCGACGCGTGTTATAGTATAGAAGAGTGACTCCTTTGCTGAACCGATTAATCGATCTACCAAATCGATCTTGTCGATATGTTCGGCCGTGATTAGCGCGTTTGCCCGATTTAGTGTCAGTTCAGCACTCAATTGCTTCCGGCATTTACGAAAACGGGCACTTCACTTTTTTACTGACTTATCGAACAGACAGTCTTTCCCGTATACGGCCTCTATCCGGCAATATGAAAATCGGTTGACTGAATATATTTTGCAGTCAGAAATCTAGAAGCACATTGCTGCCTACTAATTGTCAAATGTTGCATTGAGCAAGCCATTATATGCTCCTTTAAATGAAATCTATTTGGTTGTTTCATAACCATCTATTTGAACCCCCTTTATATATACAGGGTCATTCGTATCAAAATGTACTTCTTTCGAGGTTTGATAGAACTCGGCAAGAAAATAATTTTTCTCTGTGGAGGGAGGACGCAGAAGCGTTTTGTTTAGGAGTGAGGATGAAATTTATAAAAGTCGTTATTCTGCCTTATTTTCTTCTACATAGTTGTACAAAATCTACGTTTGCGGGAGAACCAGTCAATGCATGAAGGAATTAATAATATCGGCGTGTTCGGAGGAAAACTCTGCGCAACGAGTGGCACTTCACTAGCTTGCGTAGCGAAAAGCGAATAGCCAGGTTGAGGAAAGTCATAAAAAGTCGATATGTTGTTATGTCTTACGAGAACGCTTTTTTGTGAAAAATTGTGATTTTTTCCCATTACGACCAAAAATGTGTGTCCAAAAGACCAGTCTCACGCAATAGCAATTAATTGCCCACCATTTTCGTACCAAAGTAATGGTGCTGCCTTACGTAGTTGTCAAGTAACTAAGCTTTTTCGATAGCTATATCGAAAGCGAAGGCATGCATACTTACATAGTGTGTATGAGAAAGTTAGGTACACATTTTGAGGTTTGGTAGAACTCGGCAAGAGATTAATTTTTCCTGGTGAAAGGAGGGGGCGGAAACGTCTTGGCAAAATATTACGGTTCTAAACGTGAAAACTTGCACGTAAAACATAACAACTATGACTGTCGAAAAAGCTTAGTTACTTGACAACTACGTAACGCAGCACCATCAGCTTGATACGAAAATGGTGGGCATTAAATTTGCTAGTGCGTGAGAGTGGTCTTTTGGACGTACATGTTTGGTCGTAATGGAAGCTAATAAAGTGTTTTCCGTAGTGCAGAATTTTTCTCCGAATACACCGGTATAATTGGTTTCTTCATGCGTTAACTGGTTTTCCCTCAAACGTAGATTTCGCACAACTATGTAGAAGAAAAAAGGCAGAAAAACTGCTTCTATAAATTTCATCCTCACCCTTAAACAAAACGTTTCCGCGTCCTCCCTCCATAGGGAAAAATTATTTTCTTGCCGAGTTGTATCAAAGCTCGAAAGAAGTACATTTTGATACGAATGACCCTGTATATATATATATATATATATATATATATTTAGGGTTAACAACTATTTTTTTAACGCATTCACGACGTGTGTGACGTGCTACCAATCGAGCCTTTCCTCAAAGAAGTCATTGGTTGCTATGAAATACCAAAGTCCTTTTTGGTATTCCTTAGCTGCCGCTATATATATATATATATATATATATATATATATATATATATATGAGTGTTAACACAATGGCTACACACCAATTCGGGGTATCTATATATTTTTCAAACACGTGTCTTTTCAGTTTCTCTGCGAGCTATAATGAATATTTGAAATGCCTGATGTGGAAGCTTAACTAGAACTTTTGGCGCCGCTTAAAACGCGAGGTTGCTGTTATAGCGACCCGAAGTGAGTAATGATGATCAGTCTTGTACCCCATCAGACTTTACTCGGTGTTCGTTACTCTTTACGCTATTTTTCGTTGTCCTCGTCTTCTTGTCTTGTTTCTCGTTTTTCTACTTCTTACCTGTTCACCTCTATCTTGTTTTTCTCTTTTGCTCGACGTACCAGTTCTTTTCTTCTGCTCGAGTGGGATTATGGGCTTTTTTTCTAGCAATAATGAGAGCTGTACCTACAACTACAATGGCAACGCGATGACCCAGCCGGCCCAACAATTTCGGTATTGCATTATATCCCCGCAAGAACAACTCCAGTAGCGGTTCTCGTCAGTAACAACAACACCAACAACACCAACAACAACAGCAACATCAGCAGCATCAACAACACCAACAACATCAGCAGCAGCAACAACAACAACAGCAACAACATCAGCAGCAACAACAACAACAACAACAGCAACATCAGCAGCAGCAACAACAACAACAGCAACAACATCAGAAGTAACAACTTTTGCGCAGCAGTCTCAGCGTCCTTTGTGCCGTTCCATGGAGAGCAATAATGGCGCCGTTGGTGCGTTGCTCCCCGACCGAGAAACGCCCTCATCATCATCAGCATCAGCATCGTCATGATCGGTCATCACAGCGAATCTAGGTCCACTGGTGATTGATCATGGCGTACTGTGCCACACTGCCCTGTCGGCTGCACGCCCGCCTAACGGCCTAACACCGGTTTCACCGCTCGCCAGGTCGTTGTCGTATCTGTCACGCTGCCATGTTGAGGTCACCGGCGTCCAGCTTTGGCGTGTCACTCTAAGCCAGTTTTGACAGAGAAGCAGTTAGCTAGATAGGTACACAGACCGACACATGGACGGAGTAAGGCCGTCAACACACCTTAGCTGATCTTCCAGCGCGGCAGAAGTCGCCGCCGCCGCTGCCGCTGCTGCTGCTGCTACTACTGCTACCGCTACCAGCCTTCTGGGTCGGCTTAGAGCTAGGCTTAAGGATTAGGAAACGTTCGGGCATGAGGAAACAACAAACGTATGTAGCACTATCTCACCCTTAAGACACAACGCTTGTATGTTTGTATATATATATATATATGCATATATATATATATATATATATATATATATATATATATATATATATATATATATATGTGTGTGCTAACGAGTATATGTAAAGTTAAACATGCTAGGCGTTTTCTGGGAAATTCATCGCACAACTAAACTAACCTAATAGCAAATATGATTTATTGGTACCGAAAATACTCTCCAGTTAATCAAGTTTTCGGGTCATACATGCCTTTCCAATATGACTCCCCTTGGCCTGAAACACAGCTGCCAGTCTGCCAGATAAGGTCTAGCACGCATCAAAAACGACCTCTTGTCGTATCTTGTCTCACTCTCGCACAAGAATCTGCGTGGAGGCATTGAGGAAACTGTATCTGACAGCTCAAACATTAGCATCAACAATAATTCACAGCGAGTAGTCAAACGGGGTGAAATCCGGCGAGTACAGTTTCATACGTAATAAATCCTGGCGCATGAATCGCCAACCTGGTTTGAGTTCCTTTGAACATTACATGTATGTCAGAGCTAATAAACAACTATACGCAAACAACGCTGGTGCTATACAATAGCATATATTATAGACAATTCCGCGTTGGCTCATGACATGCAACACTTGTTGAACCACGACGATTCTGGGCTACTGCCGAGGGGTTGACTCAAATAAGATTGAGCTCTATTAAGGCCTCATCTGGTGGCAACTCGACGAAGTTAACTCAGAAACATCTGCCAACTACGAATGGAGACGAATTTGTGGCACGTATTGAAGGCACGTCTTGCGGCAGCTATTTCTGTAAGGGCTGTTTCTCCTAACTAACTTCGAGGCCACTCCTCGGACCCACGTTGGAGGCAACCTTACAGCCATCTATAGGCGGTCCTGACAAACCAGCTGAATCCTCAAGTTTATCAGGATGGCTTGACTGTAGATGTTTCCTCTCAGCCAACTTGGCGACGAATAACTTTTGAGGCAGTATAAGTTGCTATACCAAATGCGTTTATTAAGACAACCTTAAAGTTTTTTTAATTGATTAGAAATATGCGCATATCTTTACCTACTACACCTATTGTTGAGTAATTAATTGCCGAGTACAACGGTAAGTTAAAAAGAAAAATACTAGACTAAGAGGCCTTTGGGCCACCACTTTGCAACTAGGCGACCGCGTTCAACTGTAGAAACAAATCAAGCATTGTTGATTCAAAATATCTACTATAATTTTCCATAAATTTAATAGAAACTAGCATGTAAAATTAACTGTCATAACTTTGCAAGATGGGATCTTAGTAGAACGTCCACATACGAGACGTTTGCGAAACAGTATGGCCTCCTATCGGCCAACCAATAAAGGTTTCGCAAAAACAGATTAGTTCTTACAGTTATACAACGAACAATAGTTAAGGCAACTTGCTCCACGGATCCCCTACATACAAAACTAAGGTCATTGTGGAAGTTCTTCTGGATGTCAGAAATGCGTTTAACAGTCTACTGCCTGGCGGGCAGAAGAGTTTTTAACGGCACATTCATGTTATGATGGCAGAAGTTCCACAAGGGGCAATCCTGAATCCGCTGCTCTGAAACATCCTGAAACAGCAAGATATCTCCCACAGAGAGTAGAGATAATTGCGTACGAGGATGATTTGGTCGTCATTACTCAAGCAAAGACAGAGAAAACTATAGAACTAAAAACAAACACGGCGTTCTGGTGGACATAGAGAGGGATGGTTACTGCTGGGCTGCAAATTGCTCCGGAGAAAAAACCTAGCCCTTCTTCTGACAGCGAGGAAAAACGCGAGCAGCAGGAAACGAATGGTCGTGGGCCAGGAAATCAAGCAAGTAGCAGAAGCCAAATACCTTAATGTTCTACTAGACAAGCGTCTCAGGGAGACTAGTCACATTAGGAGGTGCACAGCCAAGGCGGCTGAAGCGCTTTACGCGATAGGCAAGATCCTGTTAAACTACACGGACTGGTGTAAGGGCTGACGACGGCTACTAATGTCCATTGACGAATGAATTGCACTCTATGCTGCGCCAGTCTGGCTGCAGAAACCCTGAAAACGACGACAGCATAAAAAGACCTCAAAAAGCACGCAAAGAGCGGGGGCGCTAAAGATCCTGCAAGTTTGACGAACGCAGCCTTGGTACTTACTGGTTCCCCATATTAAGACTTAATAGTAAACAAAAGGAGAAGGATGTAGGAAGGAGGGCCTGCGCCCAACAAAGAAACTAAGAAGGAGGAAACGATGAGGTCGTGGCAAGAAAAATGGGCTGCCATCCCCACAGGCTCGCCGCGTCATTCACTTCGCCTGTTCATCATGGACTTAAAAAGTGGATGGACTGCGCGACGGGTGCAATAAACATTTTCATTACGCAATGTCTCAACGGCTACGGCTACTAATTTGCTAAGCTATCTTTTCCGTTTAAGCAATGGTTTCGTTCGGAAACCTGCGTGCACTGTACGGACGGCATCGACAATGACCTTAAGAACACTTTCCTAAAATGCAAGATATTAGAGCGGGCAAGAACAATCGCCATAGCGCTGCTAAGAACGAGATGCGCCAGAGAAAAGAGTAAAACAGAGAAGTCGCAACACAAGACTCACCGAGACGTAACATGAGAATGTTTACATAGTACAAATACAGCACATCATCAGCATAGAATCAGGGCAAGGAAATAGAAACCACAGTGGTGAAAGAGAAAGCCAAGCTAAGCAGGCACTGAAGAGAACTTATTGCGCTTGAGACATAAGATGACGTGGCTTGTAATCAAACGGGTTTGCAGGTGTTGAGACAAGAACGCCAGACCGGTGGGGAAACCCGTGGGTGAGCTCGGGCATATGATGCGTTAGATGCTTGCCACTTTCCTTAATGGCCTAAAGTACTGCTCTATGGACATCTGGGCCATTAGAGAATGAAGCTCATGGGGAGAGGTGTCTTTAATGAGTCTTAGAGGACCAAAATCCAACCGCTGGGATTGAGTTATACATACACTGTATATATATTTTAAGTCCTTTTTAAAACAGATAGACCTCTTTTGGTTTTTACAAGCTGCACTATTTTTTTTCACTTTTCTACATAAACTAGTCTCAATTGCGTGAATGCACGCTTAAATGTTGGTATTTTGTTCGCTGATACTCGTGGGAGTATTAACGCGAGTTTTACTCTCCAAAAACAACTCTAAGGAAATTTCTAACTGCTTTAAATCGCAAGATCTTGAAGGCCAGTGAGTGTCCCTGTTACGCGAGATTAGCCGCGCAGGACACTTTGTGTCTAAAATCTCAATTGTCTCGCCGGTTGTATGGCTTGTGGCACTATCTTGCGGAAACCTGAGTTCGCTAGCCGTCAAAATTCGCCAAAAGTTATTAAGGTTCATGTTACGATACCGATCGTCATTTACTGCAGAGTGACAAAATAGAGCCCTATGATTTCTTTGGACCAGATGCCGCACCAAACTATCACCTATGTCACATGTAAATGGCTCTCCGTGAATCGCGTGAGGATTCTCAGTTGTCCAAATGCGACAGTTACTGTGCTCTCAGGTGTGTACGAAGTTTCATGCGTCTGCCTGCCTGGCCCTTGCGGAGAGATCACTGCACTGCCTCTCTCGAATAACATGCCGCGAGCAGCTGATATAATCTGTATATCAGCTGTTATATGCATACTCAATATGAGTGAAATAAATACGATGAAAATTGCTTTATCCGGCCTCAAAATACATCATGCTGAAGTGCGCGAAGGACTCGGTTGTGGCGCGAACCGAGGTTTCCGGGCATTGTTCCACACTGTCGATCAAAGAGGCAATATTTTTAGCGGAACGAGTGCTTCTTAGTATGCTACGGCTCGGTACATCGCGTATTGAGCCATGTTCTGTTTACAGAAAGAGCAAAAGGCAGAGCTGAACGCATAAACTTTTACAAAACGCCAGCTGATATATATATATATATATATATATATATATAGTAGACTCAGAATTATTTTAGAAAAACTAAACCTCTCGTTATGGTGTTGACGAGTAAATGAATGCGCATGGGTACGGTAGTCAGTGAATGAAATCCTAAGTCATGTCCAGACGAACAAAAACGTCACAGTATATTGCGATATTCACGACACCCAGATATCAATCAATAATAATGCTTACCATCTGTTTTCATCTTTCTACATGCTTAGATACTCCACTATCGGTTATTGAACGCACTTTAAATCTCGCACCTCCTAGATTCAACAAAGGAAAACGTTACCCGTAGTGTCGAGCCCTTGATTTTTAATCAGTTCAGAAATCCGATGGATTAGAGGATCCCAATCCACCAGCGGATGTGAGTGAGCGCGCTCACCCAGTACAGCACATTGAGTAAAAGGCCGCTTACTCGTAGAGAAATCTCCGGGGACGCTGTCGCGTTCACCTCGATTGCCCGATAGTGCGAAAAACCTCCCCGCATGGCGTGAAGCTTTCGTGGCGGGTTGTCGTTCGAATTTAGGATTCCACCTCCCTCTCTTAACTTCCCGTCCAATTCAGGATTTCCCGCCAAGCAGTCGACGAAGCTCTTACTGTGTGAGAACCGCGGTGAGAGCAGCTTTCAGTTCTTATATATATATATATATATATATATATATGTATTGCAATTTCAATTAGCAAGCTAATAGGGCCGTAATAATCTTCATGGCGTTCAGTATAGGTTGGAGCATTGGAATCGTAAGCCAATTTGACTCTCGACGGAAATAGCAGAGCCCTGACTCAAGGCAAACGCTTTACGCAGATGTATGCTGGCATATACATACGCTCCCTAGTTTCGATAATTTTATTTTTGTGCTTAAGTTATATATTCATGTGGCGGTGTGGACTAAGGCGCTAGTCATGATTGTCATCTACCTGCTATTAATGAATAAATAATAAACCATACCAGACCGTTCTGCAAGCGAATAGATAACCAGATCGTTCTGCAAGCGAATAGATAACACCATATCCCTAAGAGTCAGCGAATGCTGCCATAAAGTCACTAAGGAGACCCTTGCTATGTTCATTTATGCTGCCGCTCTGAGCGCCCTTCATATTAAATGACGACATGTGTACCAAATATATATTTACATGTCAAGAATAATAAATCCATTAAAATATGCATATATAAATATATATATATATATATATATATATATATATATATATATATATATATATATATACTGCGTGGCGATTTCTCTACACACGCACGCCTGTTTAGAGCTAGGTGTAGAGGAACAGGAGGCGGCAAGGAGTTGTGAAATGTGAAATGCGATTAGGCGAAACTGCAGATGGTCAGAGTTATGCAGGTCAAAGGTTAGTGTCGACCGGCCAGGTTTCGGGTGCGCCTCATTTAAGTTTATCGGGATTGCCACAAAGTCGCTGCCATTCCGACAAGGTCATTGCTGCACGGTGCGAAGGTCTAGGGTTTACGGGCATACGCACGCACGACACCAATACGTACGCGGGCCAGTGAATCGCAAACTTGATTAAACTCGCGACTATGAGCTCGGCGCAAATCTCAGCTCACACCGGTAATAGCAAGCTTTCGACGATACGAAGCAGTACCCAGCTTCGGGCGCTACCCTCGGGCCATTTAGTTATTAGCCTGAACATCGCCGTCAACGTTGCACGTACAGCACGTAAGCAGCAGCAGCTCTCGTCATCGACCCCTGCCCAGCGGCATCAGCAACGCTGCTGCCGTAGTCAAGATCATCAGCATCACCAAGACGCGATTTTGTGCCGCCTTGCCGAGGGCTAGTTGGATAGTCACGGATTACCTCACTTTGCCTCTCTCGCGAAGCTGATAGACATCGTTTCATGCGCTAAGGTCGAAGTCGGCACCGCCTTCGTCAGCCCAAAAGCTATCCTGTCGCCGTTCTTCGCCCCCCCCCCCCTCACCTCACACCTCACACGATCGTCGTATGTTCGATGCAGGCGTTGCTAGCGTTCTCTCGACATCTTTGCCAACGATGACCACGACGACGACGAAGTCGTCGTCACCGTGACGCTCCCTGAGACACCACAGACAGTTTCCGGTCTGCTTGACACTACCCCACCCTCAGCGGTCAACCTCCTGTGCTGTATGTTGGTCGCGGTCCATCAATTTGAGTATTCGGTATCCACTGAATATCGACCACGATGAACGAACGACCCCCGAATGCCCCCGAATCCTGCTACACATCGCGCGACATTCGCAGTAGGGCGGCGATGACGGCGGCGGCAGCGCCCGCGGGGGCGTTCCACGCCGCCCGCACACGTTTCTCCGCCAGGCAGTCGACTCTCGCAGGCTGCCGTGAACCGCCGTCCGGCGTATGCCGCACCGTAAATGTGATAATCACAGCACAGCGATTAGGTCGTGGTCGACGTCTTCGTCGTTAGTCGCAAGAAGCCTGAAGTGAGATTCTCTTTGCTCCTCATCCCCCTCCTCTCTCTCTCTCTCTCTCTCACACACACACACACACACAAACACTCCTCTGGTTCTTACTCTCATGCATTCCCTTCTCGCGTTCCCGTTTCTTTCTCATTCCGCCCATCTAGCATGCATGCATTTTTGCCTTAACGACAGCAGCGTGGTCGTGTGAGCTGGGTAGGGTAGTACGTAGCGTTTGATGACCCTCGTCGACGTCATGGGTCGTATTTTTCCTCTAGCACGGCCAGGTCTGTCGAATCATCATCGCTCGGTCTTTCCTGACGGCTTATAGTGGTGCTGATGATAATTCCGATGAGTATGATGTTGATAATAATAATAGTAATAATAATAATAATAGTAATAATAATAATAATAATAATAATAATAATAATAATAATAATAATAATAATAATAATAATAATAATAATAATAATAATAGTAATAATAATAATAATTCAGTGCCGTAACGATCCAACATTGGATCGGACCGATTCCTCAGAGATATTAAGAGCAGTGACTTTTGTCAAAGTTTTATGCGCCATCTACATTAACACCTTTGCAAAACGAATTCGTATCATTCTTAGAAGTTCTCAACTACTGCCAATCTACTGCCCGCAAAAAGCTGACCAACAAGACAACGTAGAGTGTTAAACAAGTGGTAAAATAAAGTATAGACTGCTGTATATTGCTGGCAATTTAAACAAATATTTAACTTTGTCGAGGTGTAGGTCTATGGTAGTTGCACATTGACATAGTAACCATGTTAGCACAGTGGAATGAACAACTGTCTCCACGGACACAATGAAGATCACGACTAGGTGAGATAGCACAGAAAACGTATGTTGTTTTTCTCATGCAAATAATGTATATGTGCATCACTAACGTGGGATTGCGATTGAGCAATTTTTGCCAACACGCTACGACTATGGGGCTCCGCCAGCAAACCCTTACAGGGTAATTGGGAAAACAAAGCGCCTTAAACTTTACTATTGCTCAACATTTAGAATGAAATGCCTTAAAGTTTACTTAAAGCCTACCCGTTTTCGGTAGTAGGCCAACTACGACCTTAGGCTTGTACGTCGTACCAGCATACCAGTGTGCTTTGCTAAACAGATCCGATGAGGTCCCTTTCTGAAGAGACAGAAGGACACTGAACAGGACTTCATAATGCTTCAAGGTTCCTATGTGAAACCTCTTTGCGCCATTGCCGTCGTTCAACGTTGAGTACAACACGTGCGCTTAAGGCAGATTGTATGCTGCAAAATAGAAACTACTTGTAATTAACTATTACTTCTAGCGCTCTGAGGTGTGAAAGGATTCAGAAAAATGCTTGGAGTGTCAAAGATCGGCAAACAGGCATATCTACAGAAAGGCAAATGGAAAAATGGAAAAAGAGATATTACAATACATTTTTTAATTCTCAGGGTACATTTTTAGAACGATGTGCAATTATATTGCAATTTGTTTAATGCTCCACAACTAACCACACGGCTCGGCAATCTTTACCTTTATCAGTGGTGTCTTAGCAGATATTATAAGTACAACTTACAAACTGTTCAGCTGTTTAATGACGCTTGCGTCAGGTATACATGCAAAAATGACATTTACCATTGTTGTCAATTCTGACAGCGCAAGTACGTGCAATAAGATTAGGTACTGGTGGGAACTACTGTGAATTCAGCAACAATAATAGTTGGCAGTCGGCAAGCTAAAGAATGGCGAGTGCAAGGTCACTGCCTAATTGCTGATGAACTAGTTGCTAAGAATTGTCAATTTGGGCTAAATTAATACAAGTGTAGCAACAGAAAAGTACAACTGCGGAAACATCAAATTTTGGCGAGGCCCAAAACGCGCTGGAAAATAGGTAAAGCCCAATTTTTTGTTTAAAAAGGAAGGCACCAGCCTAAAATAACTTTCTTCTGTCAATCTCCTGTGACAGCTAAATCTTTGAGAGATAGGCTTCTTTATTAAAAAGCCGTGAGGTATTCATTGAGATAGGTACGCAATTCTACCTCCTAGCTAGTTCAAACCCTTTACTCCTTTTTGCGATTCCCCTCCTGGCATGACTAAGCAATGATGCAAGTAAGATACGGCCGCAGTGCTTGAGACCGTCACGTCTCACTCTAAACAGTTCCCATATGCCCATAATGGAATAGGTTTTTGTTCCGTCAGGCGCTGCTTTACCGGTAGCTGCAAAGCCTCATTATTCGGGTGTTGATGGTATGCCGGCCTCTCTGACAGCCCTTCGGATCACGCTGTTGAGTTTAGAATGCCTGGTAAGCTCACCGATGCCTTTCAAACAACTACGAAGGTGAAGGCCATATTAATTTACGGCCTCTCCACGTAGTTTGAATGTGAGAATGACATGCAGACCGGGACATTGGCACTGAGACGATTCGTGTGCAGTCTGCTAATAAACTGCAGGGAAACATTTTGGATCCGATTGGTCACTGAGCCTCTCTAACAATTTTTGCGGAAAGGGCAAGGTAGGGTGGTAGGTGCCATAGAAAGGGTTGCCGATGCAAGTATGCACCTCGTCAGAAACCTATAGAACGACACTTTGTTGTCATATGTACGCAAGGTACATTGTGCACGGCTACCATCATATAGTACACTCTACTCCTGGATTCCAACAGGTTCCAACAGATTCCAACAAATGCCGCTGCCGGTACTACTCGCTTGCAGGAATGCGCTAAACAACACGCGGCAAAACCGGTAGTTGTTGCACCTTCTTGCCCGATGGGATGGACGCTAAGAAGCCTCGAGAATATATATATATATATATATATATATATAGTAATTCTATCAGGTCATACTTCACCGGTTGCTACTAAGGCTCGTGGTTCCCGTGGTGTGGATAGTACGCCACGGTCTGTCCGAAATCTCTTCGGTTTACTCTGTTGAGTTTTGCATGTCTAGGAAGCCAACTGAGGCTTTTGAGATAACTCACTGGGTGGAGGCAATTAGATGTCACGGCCTCTCTACATAGTTTGCATAAGAATGGCTCGCGGATCGAGACACCGATGCTCACCGCGCACGCCGTGCGGAAGGAATTAGGATCTAGAATGGTGGCGAGTTGAGGCGAGGGCATGGCTTTAAGCCAGCCTCCGTTAAAAGATCATCTGCCGCCGATCAAAGCCGCCACGGAGCGGCCTCTTGGTTGGTCGAGAGTTTCTACTTGTTTCCATTTTCTACGTACGTATTTAACTAGCGCTGTTTGGGACGTTTATTATTATTATTATTAGATGTTTCCTATCTCCTTCGTTTTAATTATACGGATTGGTAGTATTTCCACGGGGTACGCGCTAGGAAGACTGCAATGCGACAACAGATGCGAAATTTATTGATATAACTTTATTATGTTGGCACCTTAGGGATAACCAATTGTCTGTGCGCAAAAGTGTCATCACTAAACCAAGTGCAAACGTTCTCTAAACCATTCCGATTATATACAAAACAAACACGGTTTCATATATTGTTTCTCCATAGCGTGCATTACGCAGTTTGGACGCGCATAACGCGGTAGAGTTTTACCAAATCCGCCTGTATGCGCTGTCTAGTACGAGGTCCATTCCTTTAAGCCTCTTGTGTATTTGTCCCAAGCATACATTAACTGGACTGCTGCCAACCTAAATGGCCTACGCCGGCCGCCACAAAAATAGAGCACTGTAAAATAGATTTACCCTTTTTGACTCTATTTTGGTTAATTTTGACTCTCTAAATGTGGTTGCTTAGCATCCCATTCAACATTTAGATCATGACAAGCTATGTTTTTTTTCCTTTTCGGTATCAACCTCATTGTAAGTCTGTGTGTGGCATTTTGACAAACGTTGCTGATAACATTAAAAGTAATTATTTTTTTTATTTCGCCTCTTTAGTATAATAAAAGATCATGGTCAAGCAGTTGTAAGCGGAAAATAGAGAACGGGCTAGCTGGCTAAGGCTGCCTTAAGTTCAGCAAGTATCAGAGTGATATAACGTACATCCATCAGCGCAAAATTTGCATCTACAGCCCTCCTACGGCGCATGAAAATTCGGGCGTGTACAGAGCCTGTGATGGAAGCCATAAACAGCATATCGCGTGATGCAGTACTTGCAGGCGTCGTTCGGACTAAGACCACATCGTCTTCCTATTGGAGAAGTTCCTGGGTATTTATCGTATGGACAGCGGGGCTGAGAGACAAGCGAAAACGCGGCACTTATTCCTTGATAAGTAGTAGGATGTCCGACAGTGCGTAGATCAGTCGGTGGCGCACCTTGCGGGAGAACCCGTAAACCCTTTTGATGAAGGTTGCTTTGACATTATTAAGATCTTCCAGTTGTCCTACTGTCAAGTCGTCCCAAACCAGGGCAGTACCGTATGCAGTGACTGAGGCCATCCGTATATTAAACAGGTCTAGTGCAATTGCCAGGGACAACTTCTGAGGATTTAAGAAATAGCCGAAATTCTTTTGGCAATGCGTTGGGCAATATGAATTTCAAAAGCTGTACTCTTAACAGTAAAGTCAACGTCCATATAGTAAAATCGGCTTACGTACTCTATGGGGGAGTCCAGGTGCCGAAGCCGATCGTCAGCGACTCGCCCTTCTGCTCATAACTTAAGGGATTTTTTAATGACGGCGTTAGCGCTGAGCTTTCTGTTGAAGCATAATCGTTACAAGGTGTTCAGAGCGCCCTGAAGATCCCTCTGTATCTTACGCTCGCATATAGCACTAGCTTAACGGTGTTGTGGAGGTTCTTCATTTGTTGTGGGAGATTAATCAGGAGAACGAAGAAATGTAAAGGGCTAACTCTGTTTCCCTAAGGGCACCCAATAAATTTTTTTAGAGAACTAACTAGAAAGTGCGGTTGGACACACGGCCACGACGGCCGGGGAGGTCCCTGCAAGCGTGGGCGGCAGTGTGGGGCTCCAACCCGCTAACTAATACTCATGTTCACGTCCCCCGACCTGACTGGAAACTGCCTGCACATCTCTCCAAACTTTTACGGGTAACGAGCCTACTTCCCCTGGTAGATGCATTCTCAGGGAGCCACAGGGAGGGCGTACCTAAGGGGGTTGGCCCTTATTTTCTTTTATGGTATGGCTTTAAAGACGTGCGGCTCGACTCGTGGCCTGAATTTGGGAACCTGGGGTGAGGGCTACTTTTGGGGACCTGGGTATTTTGCCTGGGAATTGAACTCGGTATTACCTAGACCGGTACTGTGGTCGGGGACACGACCAGCCTGATCTCCACTCCCTGTGGAAAGCAGCACTTCGGCAAGCGTGGTTCTTTGTGGTGGCTATGTACCGTGTCGTTAATGAGCACTTAATTCGTGAGCGCCCGTTTGCACCTATATACACAGTTGGTTATGTACACAGTGAAAAATACGCATATACGCAGTGAACTATAAATATATTATTATTAACTATTAAAGTGAACTATTTATATATATATATATACCCAAGAAGCCTAGCCGGGCTAAACTACCAATCGGCTAGAACCACTGGTCGATCCGTAGGCGACGTGTTTCTAAATCGTGTTGGGCTCTCTACTGGTAAGGCCGTCGACAGCAATTGGTCAGCCTGTTACAGGCCTCAGATTCCTACACTCTTCTACAAAGTTTAACGAAGTGAAGCCAAAACACGACCGCTCCGGATGACTGACAGAGGCCTGCTTGAAGGGGTCCTTCTTGCACACCCTGCCAGCGAGAGTAATTAGATGTTGCCTTGGAGCGTTGCTGCCAGGAAATTCAGTCTGACCACACCACAACGACCAAGCTTTTCCAACAAAATGTCTCTGGACGCGACGCCGAAGGCATATTTTAAGTTTACGAATACGAATAATTTCTTCTGAGGCAGCGACAAGTTCTTGAGTATTTGTACCAAACATTTTCTGTTTATAAGCCGGGCGCATGCAAGTTGGACGACCAACACATAACATACATTTTTAATAAATAATAATAAAACATTTTCTGAATTCCATACGCAAGCTTGATAAATCTCAAAAACATACGTCGCATGCTAATATTAGCTTTACGTTTTAGCTTCTTCTAAACCTTTTTCTGTGATCATCGCGTGAGATAATAGCTTGTAGGTAAGCACGACAACTTGATGAAATGCAAATGATAGCAAAAATTGTGAGAGTATAGGACTTTAATCCATGATCACACATCTCGGCGTATAACTACATATTCACCAGCAAAAATGTGTCGAGCCGCCTTGAAAACAATTATTTGGAACCGTAATTATTTTAGCATTTATTTGTGCATCTGCCATAAACCATCTGCTAGTAAACAATAGGCCACCTGTCAAATATCTTTACGAATAGAATCAATTATTGTAATGCCGACTCGGTTTAATCAAGGCTGTGGCACGAAAGCTTCTCGCTACTATGTGTTGATAAAAGAAGGCATTTAAATTGGTGCAGAGCATGGCTGTAACAGGCTGGCCACATTTCTTCAAAGGGCTTTTGGGGACGACATGCATCGTCTATCCTTGCGCTACGTCAAATTAGCCAAAAGCGCGGATGCTTTTTTGCTGTTTAAAGGTTTCACTCAAGTTTATCCAAATATGTAACATCCCCCTGAGAAGGATGCCCTTTATGGAGCGTTTATGTATCCTCTATCGAGGTAATGACAGTTCGGCTTGGAAAGAATGCCCTTTTTCATTTTTATCGTATTGCATTTTTGCAGCACCCTAACTCAGCTCTAACCCAATGAGATGAATCACACGGGTTAGCGAGGACGGGACGACCGGGGTCTCATATTATAATACTTTGTCAGACTCCCGCCACATTCCCCATGTTTGACAAAATATGACTCGCATCAGTTCCGGCAGACAGAAGGGTGTGAAACTAAGCAGTAGGAGGAATTTTTAGTGAGTACCGTCCCAATGGGCCATACCAACCACTCGAAGTCGACTCTTAAACATGGTGAGGGTCTGATCATTCATTCCGCGTTTGAAACCTCCAACCATACACCATGGTATGAGCATATTTATACCGTCATGGTGTTCATGTTATCGTACTAGACCTATAAGGGCTTCGACGGCAGAGGAGTGAAGCAGCAGCAAGTTGCAAATGCTCAATTCGATTTAACAGAATCGAATATGCTGTGCTCATTCCCCACCCAAGGTCGCAATTCTCGATACTGCAATGAAAGCAATTTTCATGCAGGACAAATGCGAAAAGCGGCGGGATCTGGGCCCTAATGCCGTACCAAGCATTTGACTTTCGCAAACAAGATCTGCCGCGTAAGACTCTTAAAAACCCAATTCGCCGGTCAGAAACACGCAGGAGTAAGAAGTAAGCGATAATCGTATTGTGAAGTTTCGAATCACATTTCCCGCTATCACTACACTTAAATGACAGGTACTAAGAGTATTTCTGTTTACGTCAGTGCCGCGCCCCTATCACTCATAATTCTTGTTTTGCTCAATCCTTTAGGGTGCAGGCGAGTTAGAGATTTTTCCCTTATGGCCAATGCATAGAAGTCGCAAAGGTATTTTGTTTTACATAATTAGCCGAGCAACTATTTTGCATATATATATATATATATATATATATATCATCAAAGGCATCGTGCGCGTTTTTTGGCAAGTGTTTTATATTTGTTTTTCAAAAGAAGTCATCTGTGCCGGCTGCCCTAGCGTAATACGGAAAATAGGAACATTACTCTTGCCGGCACGGATAGCAAACGCTTCCAACACCTGAGTTGCGAGTTCCACTCTGAACGGGCTCATATCAAATCAAAGCGATTCTTCCTGATTTCTATCGGTTTGCTTTCATGTTAGCAAATATGCAAAATCTGTGAATCAAACGCCGGCAAGCGTACGTTTGGGTTAGCAAACATGAAATGCACGTGTTTGCGTATATATATATATATATATATATACGAACTGAATAATGTATAAATGCACGTCGTTTGCATCTCATTCGGCACATCAGATACACGCCATCAAGGGCTACACCGCCTCCTCTTCCCACACATACTGTGTCCACCTTACACAGCAGCGCAGTCTCGCCTCGGATACAATTCGTCGATTGCTTTCCGTTGGCGGTTGGTCGTATGGGCCCGATCGTGCCCTTAAACTGGCAATGTTCGAAACGAGCGAAAGCATCCGGCCTTTCCGGCGCCGATGGGAGCCTCATATATCCGTCGATCAGCGTCGACCTCTGTTGTCGGCCTGCCACCAAAGGCCACCGATGGGAGCTGACCAAACACACATGAAGCGCTCGGAGATGATCGCCGTCCGGTGGTTGCGCCCGGTGACTCAAGCTCATTACGTATACACACCTGGTGAATGCGCCCCACATGCCCCGCATTCCCGGCTTGCCACTATTGAAGATAGGCAGGTAAGTCTGTAGAGTCTGCCTAAGCAGAGAATGGCTCGGCACGAAGCTACGGCCAAGCGTATTCTAACTAACATATATAGCGTTCCACCAGTTGCCGCAGGGGTGGTGGAGGCGGGGAGCGGCGGGGAGCGGGGGGCAAGGGGAATGGGGTTGCACCAGTCCTATATTAAGCCATGTTTGTTTAGCTCACTTTAATATCAGTAGCCGACCGACAACGCGGACTACGATACTGTGCTGTCACTTCTCATGCAGTGACGCGACGGCGTGATCACTTCGATCACTGACATGACGACAAATTCAATAGTCGTCCTTCGTTCTAGTCCTCCTCAGCCCAGCGGTACAGCCGTGGTAATAGGCCGCGCATGAACGCCTATGATTTGCTCGCAGTCCTATTTTGATGGGGTAGCAGAGCTTCGTTGCTGATAAAATGTCGCTCAACCGGTTGCTGATAGAGTTTAGTATAATACTGGAACTCTGCTTTGCAACTCTGATTTGTGTAGAGACCCTTCTCACTAGGGTCACTTGTCGAGACCACAGGACGACGAACTCGACTGTCCAATTGCAGTCAAAGAGTAACACAACAATAAACGGACGGAATCCAGAGCTACACCTTAAGCTACTTGCGGTAGCTATTTTGTGTTGCGGTAATTGTTAAATTTACTTTTGTTATTATGTTATATATAGGTGACGGTCACGACAAGCGTGACCATATGCTGTGCATAGAATCTCGGTATTTTAGCATTGCGGCAGATGTCGGCGGCGGTTTCTCACAATAGTTTTACCAATGATATTACGAAGGCTATATATGCAGGCTACATAAATTAGATTTAACTAAGGCTATAAAAGCGAACGTTCAATCACATCAATAACAAGACATAGTACTGGAATTTCTTTTATATACCAAAAATGTCCGTGCTCTATGGAATACACAAAACAATGTTTATGGCAATGCGGCACAAAACTTTTGCCAAAGGTCTTCTATCTCTTTGAACGAGGGTAGTCTAGAAGAAACGATGTCTAAATAGTAAGAAATATAACACACGAGAACAATGAACGATTACATACAATGAAAACCTCTTATGCTTGGTAAGACGAAACCGTTGGGTATGGCGAGGGCCATTGACGAAGCAGCAATAGTGTTTAAATTCATTTCTGTTATTTGTTGAACACACATCGCCCGTACAATAATATGCGTTTGAAATTTGCAGAGAGAGAACATATACATTCGGTTTGAAACGTTTGCTCAGCTGAGCAAATAACTTTAATAACAACATGAACAATGCAACTATTTGTATAGCGAACTGTACCGAACAAGCATAAAGAGGCGGCTACGATATTATCTAGTATTGTATAAGCATCTGAGCGTTCTAAAGTACACATGTGCCGTTTATTTAAGCAGTGGCCAATGCTTAAATTGATACATAGATGAAGGTCCTCTAAGATTAAAACAATGCTATGCCACAATGCACAAAACATGAACTCGAACATCTCGACGAGTACATATAAAACTACTACAAATTATCTAATATAAATAACAACTGGTGCGTACTGACTTATCCAATGACTCGCTATAGCTAAGAGCGTAGTTCATATCTTACCGGAATGTTTGATAACCTTAGCACTGCTACAGTTGATTATCTATTTGTTCCGCTTCCCTTGAAGTCAACATCATAATACCATTCTCATATTATACGTCCAAGAATTGCTGCAGAAAAAAATTGGCATTCGAACAGTCTTTAGTCTACCTCAGAATTAACGTTGCTAACTTTGATTAAAACGGATCCGTTGATTTGTCCAGGCTACTGTGCGTTTTAGAAGCCTTGGATACAACCTTGTAGTCCAGTCGAAAGACTGCACATCTAAGCCGTTCCAGGCGTCTGCCTTGTTTGTAGCCGCACTAGCTTTGTGAGCTAAAATAATTAATTTTAAAAAATTCAAAATACCGTATGCTAAGCAAGACTTTTTCTTCTCTGCAGTTCAGAACGATTACACCATTGTTACCGTTTTCGGTCTGCCAGAATTAGACGGTTCCGGTTGTACAATATTTGAGGGGAGACCTACTTGTCGGAAATCATTTGCGATGTTGCATATTTTGTCCGCATATGCATGTATATATATATATATATATATATATATATATATATACATACATGATATGATTACCCATAAGCGTATTACGCGTAGTTTACCACAGAAAAAAAAATATGTGTATATGAAAGCGAGCTAGACGAAGAATAATTAAGTAACTGTATTATTTATTAACTATGAACTAATTCTCTTAGAAGTAAATTAAATTATATTAAATACATGTGTGCATTTCCTGATAGAACGCGTTAAACGTTTATTTAAGGGGTTAAATAGACAAAGATGTCCTCAAATCCTTTAGATACAGTATGATGCTGATTATTACTCCTGCTCTTAAGGGACTGTCCAATAAATATTGTTGTACATATATCTGAAAAGATAGCAGTGCACACGCTGAGGACGTACTGACCTAATGTCACCTCCGGGATTCAGCCCAGCGCAGATCTACAGCACACCACATTGATCTACTTGCAGAAGTCCTTTAATCGGTATGACGCGAACCTCGATAACCCTGACAAACGCTTATATGTCGTTTCACTGGCCGTGATCTTTGTTGAGAGGTACGCTCATGTGCTGAGTTGCTTTGCTCATGTTTTGCCTTAAAAATACGCAAGAGTTGGGTATTCATGCTTGTACATGTCTAGAACTTACTTAGGCAGTCGGTTGTTTCCGCAAGTCAGAGAATAAACTTCGTTCTATTCCTTTCATAGGGCGAACACATGGCTCCTTTCATGTCACATTTAAATTATATATTACCAAATAGATGCGGTCAAATCTCGTAAATAAACTGGTTAGCTAAAGCTATACGATTCAGTTAATTTGCCACACTTCCACGCCGTATTACCGTCGTTGGATTGGTCCCCGGTGCACACTATTATGTCAGCGGCACTAATAACCCCATAGTAGGGAGGGCCCCCAATCGCCGGCGTAGGATGGTAGACAGCTAAATATGTTAATTATACAAATATGATTTTTGTCGTCTGTTGAAATATATATTTATAATCTCTGAAAAAAATATATGCGTGTATATAATGTAATGTGATAGAGGGTAAGCGTTGTAGAATCTGTTACTAAAAAACAACCCCTCTAACAGAGTCCAATGTCGTTCGAGTTAGCTAATAGGCGATGCAGCACCTACGTACGGTACAGTCTGAAAGAGGGAATAAATCGAAATTACGACAGCAACAAAAGCGAGGACACCAATGCAGTGAAATGCATCGGAAAAGGCAAAAGCACTAGAATGAGTAACACGGAGCGAGCTGCACAGACGAATATATACGTTCCCGAAGAACGAACATAGAAAGGCAATCGAGGGAAGTGTACTCCTATACGTTTAGAGATGGCAGCCCTTTTGAAAAATGAAACGTGAGACATTAAAAAAAAAACATTGGAAATCTATATTTAAGTTAAAGCCGTAAACATGGACAGTTTAATTAGTAAAACGACCTAGCAGCCCAAAGTACCTCTATGGACAAGTCGGCAATCTGTTGCAAAAACAGCGTACAAAACTGCTCAGGCTAGTCAAACTAATGGAAAAGCAGGAAAACGCATACAGGGCGTGGTGCTTACGAAGCAATTGAACTGTTTTTGATCGTTCTTCTTCTATCTCTTACTTCAAAGATGTTACCTCTATGAAGTTGAGTGCACTTCGTGCAGATTTTGAAATGCGGAATGTACAGCATATGATAAAACAGTTTTATTCATCTGCATGAGTTGGACGAGTTTGATACACGTAAATAGAAAAAAACGCAAACACAGCACAGATGGTAAAATCGCGGTCTAGTTGGATCGCGTAAAAACAGGAGCATAGCCTGTGTTCATATGAATGACGGTTGCTTTCAGCAGAATTGAACCAAAAATGTGGTAGCGCCCGCAGCGCTTTCAATAAGCAGCAGATCACTAGTCAATTACGTCCTTGCAAAGTGTCATTGTGAAAGTATACGTAGATGCTGCCATTTATCTCGTAAATGCTTAATATCTATGCTGTCTGGTGCATCTTTCATGGCTATATATAAGTGTATTTGTAGATCCGGCTATTATTTATATCATGCACGCTACACTGGAGGAGGTGGCCCAAAAAATGGGATCTCCTCACTGGAAAATCAACTAGAAGAACGACATAATATGCATACTTAGAAGCACATTTTAATGTGTTTCGTTGTTTATTTCGTGAACAGCGGACGCTGACTGTTGCAAGTTTAAATTACGTACATAACTGCGGCTTGGTGGTTTGTTACGTCAACTTCAAGCTAAATAGTATGGATATCATTTTTCGTTAAAAATAAGGTACCTATTGCTTTCGTATGCATGTAAAGTATTTCTCCCAAACGCAATGTCTAATTTAATCCGGAAATTAATATCAGAGCAGGCAGTAACTACAACCAGGCAAATCCCTCTGCATAGGCCAGAATTTTGGAGCAGAGTGATTAGGTTTTTTCTGCCGTATGTAGTTCTCCACAGGTCTCAGGCCCCGTAACGCACTAATACAAACCAATGAGTACGGTCGCGCTTCGATATGCATACTGTATTAGATCAGGTCATAAATGTGACTCTGGATATTGGTATTTGGGTGTATACGAGATGCTTGTTGAGCTTGCACTAATCGAGCTTTTTTTTCTCTGTGTGAACTCAAATTCAGAGCGATTTGAAAGTGTTTTATGTCCAAGCTACACTAGATAAACCTAGGCATTTACTCGTACTCGTCTAGCAATATATGCTTTCATTATAGTTCGAATAGAGTTACATTATACGGAAAGTGCCATAAATATATAATCAAAAACGAGACGTGGGTAAAAAAATCAAAGACATATTGTCTGAGACGCGCTGAGCTTGTCCCGTATGGGAGGGATGGGGACATTCTACTTCGATATTAGTGGGGCAACTTTGACACATATTGACACGGGGGGGGGGCGTTCGTTCTAAAGGGTTCTGTGGCACGTTCGCTGAAGAAAAATGCATTAAGGCTGTCACACTATCGCTTTTTAGCCCCTCAATTTTCTAGGGAGCAACTCTTACTACTTTTTCATAAGAAATATAGTTCAAGGCGGCCAGTTGCATGCGGGCTAACCCTAAGGCGACTGGCTTGGTATCATACATAGCCCTGGTGTTTCACATAAAAGCCATAATGGTCGCAAAACGACCATACCCGGATTCTGTTGCAGTCAACACTAGTGTGAGAGGCGGAAGTTCATACTCGAGTTCGAGCACTCAGAGGAGCAGAGGGGCCAACGCGCAAACCGTGATAACGTCAAACTAAAAACGTTTGAAATGCATTTAGCACGAGAAATGCATTTTTCACAGACTCGTCTTTGCAGAGCGAACTTGGTTACGATTCTGTTTGGCAAGGTTACAAAAGGCGCTTACTGTGTTATTTTACTCATTCCGCTACTTTGCTTTCTCTACTTTTCGAAATATCAATTTTTGAAGGGGAGACGACCTCACCAACAAGCAGATTATACTACAGTGCTTCATCGTTACCCCGGACGCCCTGAGATTGTAAGAACAACTTAGGACGGCCAACCTTAATTCCGATAGACAGCTATACTATTGTTTAAACAGATATTTGAATTATCTGTTCATCCCAGCCGACTAAACTACTAAACGTCATGATGGACCAGATCGTAATCGCCAAAAAATCCCTTAAACGCTGAGAACAACGTACTGTCAAATACTTGTCAACATTAATATTTATTATTATCACAAAACATTGAATTTCCTGGCATCTAAGAAACTTTCATGACAGCCAATACCGCTCCAATAAAGCCAAGTTCGGGACGTTCGCCAAATTTTTCACGAAGCCAAATGTCGAGAGGCATCTGTCGATTTTGTTTATGCATTACACGTTTTCGTTGATATCCAAATACGATATTGAGGCACACGTATGTCCACAGCATGTATGGAGAAACGGCAGGAGAAAACTCAGCGATTGGCACATCACTTTAAGGATACAACTAGGCGCATAGTGAATATTAGGTGAACTTATTTCTTCTAAACAAATGCAAAATATTCCAGATAAATCTCAGGTATCTAGCGCTTGTAACGAGCAAGCGACCATTTTCGTGTAGCGATCAATTAGGAACACTAACGAAGGATTGTTCGTATCTAAAATAAAATTGAAAAACATTTGGGAATCCAACGCTAGATCCGAGTTTACGGAAGGCTTATGTCTTCGACGCGCTTAGCTTTGAGGCGCGTACCAGTGTTGTTGTTGTTGTTCTTGTTATCGTTGTTTCTGTTGTTGTTCTTGTTATCGTTGTTCTTGTTATCGTTTTTTTTGTTGTTGTTGTTTTCTTGTTGTTGTTGCTGTTGTTGTTGTTGTTGGTATCGTTGTAGTTGTTGTTGTGTTTGCTGCTGTTGCTTATTGCCAAGTCGGGCCGGATGTTTGTAGCAGTGCATTGTCGTTCGCCTGCTTAACGATCCATTGAGTAGAACGAAACAGCAACCCGCGATTTCCGTAGACGATGGCCATCACTCGTGTGCGCACTCCCATCTGTCGAAGCGTAAGGCTATTGCGTCACGGTAAGGCCGGCGAGGAGCTAACTTAGAGGCTAGAACGAAGAATATTGCAACCGCCATTACAAGCGCCACCAGCAGCAGCAGCAGTAGTAGCAGCAACAACAACAACAACAGCAACAACAACAACAACAAAAGAAAATGATTGACCGGGAATCCCGAGTTAGGGTAACGAGTAAAAGCCAAAAAAAAAGCCATGATTTATGGCAATCTACGTTTTGTTATCATCGTTTACAGGCGCAGTTCAAGCTGATTCCGGCGGTTATTACGCTCGCCGCAGCAACGAAGCAAATCGTTCATAGCATAGCGTCGGCCGAGAGTTTTTGCCGCGCGCGGAATGGAAAGAAACTGCCTACGCAGAGATTGGGCAGCCCGCGCCTGCTACGCATCTCTCTCTCTCTCTCTCTCTCGAATCATATATTACACGTACGTCCTTGTGAGCGTGCGTGTGTCTATGTGTAAGGGTATACACCTATTTGCATATACGCACGTACAAACATAGGCACACTTGTATACGTGTACACTTGCATGTATACGCGTCGTCGTTCGCAAAAACAACAGCATTGGTATTTATGCAAACAGAAACGACAGTCCCCTCGCTAATCAATGATTCCCCTTATTGCCATGAATTCATCATATTCATACCATAAGCAACAGTAGCAACCAGCCGATACTGATAGCTGGCTCGTGCATCCAACGTGCAACGTCAATCATCATGTGCGAAACGTCTATCTCAATCAACCGTGATGATACAATGATTGGATACCATCATACTGATGGCAGCAATAAGACAGCTTAGTAAGACCGAGAGCGATGACGAATCATGGCTTCGGGAATTGATGGAAATTTCTAGACCTGTGAGCGGATCTGCACAGCTGCAGAACTGCTAGTGGAGACATAGATATATACTATATACGATGATACGATTCAACAGAGACAAACATTGATCACTCATTGTCCCGTAGGGGCATATACTGACATTGATCACTCATTGTTTAAATGAACCCATGTTCTCTCGGGGGTGCCCTAACAAGTCGCGCCCTTTCCAGGAAGGCAGTCTGAATGCCGCACAGCGCTTAGTCCCCATTACGCTGAATCCGCCAATGCTTGTCAGGGCGTATCTGAGCGCGCAATATTGTACGCTCGAATGCTGGCACTACGATTGTTATAAATGGTACACCCCACTTATAGTCGAGACCCGGATTTGCCTGTCTTAGGTTAAACTTGCCTTCGGCTGTCTTAGGGTGAACTAAACCACTACTATACCTTATAACGCTTTGCTGGTCGTAGCGACAAACGTAGTTGAGGGAGATGCACACGTAATCGTTCTTGAACCTGGGGATGCGCGTTACGACAGCTGAAGTCAACCCATCGGAGGAGACTAACTCGAGTGGCGCTGCTAGAATTACAGAAGTGTGCTCTCAATGTCCAGGCGAATAAGCAATACAACGGCTGGGTACACGAAACATCAGCAGCAAGACACTGTCGCACTGCTGTGACCGAAAAAATGGCGAACATTATGGACTGGGCGAACTTTCCGATCGAATGGCGGAGCATGGCGGGTTGTACCTGGATGTCACAGCTGTTACCTAGAAGAAAAGACCAGATGCTCTTATATACTGTCTGTCCTTAGCTGCGTCTCTGAACGATACAGTCGTCGCTATAAAGCTACATTTTTAAGCCATTCTAAAGTAAAGTTTTCGGGGTGACCCTCAGCCAAGATTTAACGTCCACGAAACTGTTTTTCACATTGCTTCATAGACGGACCCCCATAAATACAAATGTGCAACGGTGGGGCTCGAACCCGCGCACCTATGTGTCTCCTCCGGTTGGGAGGCGCAGACTTAAGCCACCACGCCACCGGGCTCGACTTTTAAGCCATTCTGATAAAGGAATCAAGACAGCACACGAAATGCAAAGGCATGCCAATTTTCGGATAACGTTAGACTTGGGGCCAGTAGCTTAGCCTTTATTCACCCAAATGCGGACGCTAAAGGGTAAACAAATCCGGCTGACTGGAACTCGAAATTGTCTTTTAAGAGCAGAGAAAGTCCTATTTGATGTGAAACGTGGCTAAGCGTTACGACCAAGCGTTTCGCTTCATAAGTTACTTCAAATTAGTTGCGTCAGACAAAGGTTAAGCGGCGGTGTCGGCAGTTATGCGTACTTCACCTGCAGTATTTGATCATCGCACTCTGTTTGTAGTTCTGAAGGTAATGTCCAGGTAGTACGATTGCATTTAAAAAACAGACCGGTCTCAAATGTATAATTGTAGGATTTTATTCTAACCATGTCTCCTGTAGGAAGACATACTGCTGAATATATAGTGGACCAAAATTTTGCCAAAATGCACTTGTCATTGTTATGGGCGATGCAATTGTTAATTTATTTTTGGTCTTGCATGCTAGCGATTATACATAATTTTTTTCCGCTAAAGACTTCTCCCTTAAAGTGCATCATTGCATCGCATAGTCAGTCCCGCATTAAAATCCCGGGTAAATGCATATACCGCATTGCTTTGTTTTTATTTGCTCCAAATTTACTACCGCCTGCAGCCACCAGCCTGCAGTTCTCGGAACTCTGCTGACCGTTACCCGATTTTCATATTTCTTTCTGTCAGCGGTTGGCCTTTAATTGCCTCGATCACAGCTTTCTGTTTTAAATGTTTTGTAGTGGCGCTGGCTTAGGCGACTAACGCACTGTTCAAAACGGGGCGTTGCCGTGGCGATCATAATAAGCAAAAAAAACATTTGCAAGTACGAGCATTGGCCTTGCTGGTTGTATTTGTTGGACACGATTGCGATTGTCCTGCTGCTACATACCCCTGCTGGAGAAAGCCTGGATAGATCCATTACAGAAAACGCAATAGATGATAGCTTAGACAATATTGTGCCACATGCAACCCAACCGACGAGCGTCTTTATTACCTGGCTTAAATCCTATCTCTCAGGAGGAAGAAATTGAGTCTTCGTGGCAGCAGATTGAGATAAATAGCCCTTGAAACTTTGTTCTCGGAACTCTTATATTTTCTGTTTTTCTAAATTTTATTATAAAAGAAATCCAAAGGCTAAATCTTGGCTTGCTATAGCTTTTGCTGATGATACGACGCTACTGGTTGGAGTGAATCATGGGAAGGTTGATACGGATTTTCACTAGTCGCTTCTGAATGTAGACAAAAAATTAACATTCGTAACATTTTCGGACTAATCGCAAATGCTGGTAAAAATGGGGCTCGTTCTTCAGGAAAGCATAAAGTGGTATCCCCATCTGGATTTTTTTGGACCAAGGTGCTATGCTGTAATATCTGCGCGTGAAATGAGCATACTTCTATGTACAAAGACGTGCTCATACCAGTTCTATGTTATTCTTCTCTGGGGCGGTGGTTATGACGGGATTCTCCGGAGAGTGATAGTGATACAAGTCGATTCGTGACTTGTTCAGTTGATTTTATCTACTCATGGTAAAAAACACTTATTGCGGCTTTCAATGTTAGCATATAACATTTTGTAAGTTATTGTGCCTAGGGAAATCGCGTTTTCACTAGTTTCTTGCCCCCAGTCGAACATCAGCTAGGCGTGCAACAGCTTTTCCAGTGTCCTCAGTGCTCCTGAAGTTTACTTAACACAGATTTGCATATTACCTCACTGAAACTTGAACCCGCATTCCCAAAAATATTAGATATTTCAAAACAAAGCGCATCTTATCTTGCGCAAGATCATGGCTTTAAATCTCACAGCCTGGATTAGGTCAGTGATATAGTTCTATCCTAAAATGGGTTTGTCGTGCGTTGTATACAGAGACTCACACAGTGATCACAGTCAGATGAGATAGTTATTTTTATCTACGTTTTTTAGTCATAGTTGTTGTGTATTGTGAAGATGGTGTACCAGTGGATTACTTTGCTTGTGTACATATTTGCAAACAAACGCAACAAATGCAGTATAGAAGTCCTCATGACGATCGATACCCATTGTGATAACCTTTTGTGTAAACTGCTTCCTTGGAAATCATATCAAAGGACACATTTATTGGCTTTGTCGAGAGTGATTTTCGGTTTCGTTGTTTAATTCACCTTTTTCGATCATTTTTATTTACCAAGAATTTGAGCGTTGCGAAATGCAGTTTTGTGAATAAACCACATTTAAAGTTGAATAGAAATTAAACGTAGATCATACTTGGATAGCAAAAATAGAGATAATTTAAAAGTTGTATTTCTCCTTGATGACGCCCTTTATATAGCTTCTGTAGTAGTCACAAGGTAAGAGCTTCAAGAGATATACGGCAGTATTTTCGTAGGAATTTAATATTGCCTGAAATTGTTCCAGAGAAACCACTACAGTCCCTGAGTAACAAAAACAATGTACGTTTATAACAAAAAAGGAGGAACAAGCCATACACACATTGGTGCCGGATACATTGTATTATTAGCAACATCAACACAAATAAATAGACAACAAAAGCCAAGGGCAGCCGTACAGTCTACATAGTGCAGGTGACTAGTTATGGGTATCTACTTTAAAACTAGCTTAATAAAGTCAAGACACGAGCATGTCTATTAACGGCAGAGCAGAGCTCGAACGCAAAAACCAATATAGAATAAAATGAAAAGCGTGACATGGCTGTTAATTAAGCACAAACCCAGGCGGCGATGGGGTCTCGAAGGTATTGGTAATTGCGGTGCCATTCGGAAGACATTCTTATTCAAAACGGGCTTTGACAATTGGCGTAAAAATGTTATAAAAGCAACACCTTATTCAAGTTAGAATAGAGAGGGTTTTTCGCAGAATTGTTGGGGCACGGTATGCGTACCCCACAAATTAGCGTTGAGGTATGTTTGTTGCATTCGAAGTCATGTCACAAGTATATACTTAACGCATGCAAATGCTAAGTGGTTACGTTGCATTCATGCAAATGCGTGCAGCTCATGGGTGCCCTCGTGGCCGACTCGGGCTTTCCTATGCAGGCGCGAAGTGCGGGGCGCGGGTTTGAGGCATTCGGCTATTAGCGAAATCCTCAGCCGGGATTGCTCAACATGCGCGAGCCTCCGGGCCAGGTTCAGGAATGACGGACGCAGACCAGACCACCCTTTGGGAGGGGTCGGCCGCTCGTATGGAGCGATACCGTTACCGACACTCTTACACTTTCGAGTGTTGGCCGCGATGCTACTCAGTGCCCAGGCTATACCGTCATGCAAACAAAGCAAAAAATAATCTGAAAATACACTGAGGTGCCCGGGTACATTCTACCATACATGTGCTTTCGCCTCTGGCGTTTAAGACTCAGGGGGGCACGGTTCCCTTACGAGTTATGACAAAAGGCGTCGGACCTGCTGGTGTAAGTAGCAGGTACCCCACGCGCTCAGCGGAGAGAGCCGGGAAGCGGTTTGTCAGAAAGGATATAACTACAGATGACAGGCCACTGGCAAACGATCTATTCGTGACACAGTTTTTCGCACAGCTTTATTTTTCTTAGTTTTCGCGTAGACCTCTCGCACAGCTTTATTTTTTTTTAGTTTTTGCGTAGACCTCTCGCACAGCGCAGTTACCGCCGTTAAAAGCGTGGTCAACGCCACAGTTGGTGCAAAGGGCCTTTTGACGACACCCCGCACCCATTGCCTACGCCGGCCGAACTTCCTGCAATTTGGTTCTTTATTTTTTTGACAATCTGTGAACTTGTGTCTATACCTGTGGCACTGTGTGAGCATGAAAGCAGGAATTCAGCATTAACTTCAGACCTCAGAAACCAGCGTTCCAACGCATAAGACATACTCTGGCAGAATCTTCTAACCTTTTAAATGACATCATCATCGTTTACGTAACCTGCGCGCATAACTGATTTTAGTTGCATCGCAATTTATTATGTGTACGGTAAATCGAAAAAGAGCCTATTTCTCTGTATTATTTATCAATCAAGAGAGCATTCTTATTTACTTTTTATATTAGTATTATTACTATTGTGAGGTATGAACGTTTAACCTAAGTCCATCATCACTGTTTGCCAATTTATGGCGCCTATAATAAAATCTACGTTTACGTAGATGCTATTCCTGCACATCTAAGGGCTTTTCTTACTATAGTGTTGAGTTCCGCGTATATTGCAAATCTGCCGGAACTTTTTAAACAGCTTAGCGGGTGTAGACCTTCAGAGTCAACAGACTGGCCGCATCAGAAGGGCTGGCATTATTATTATAGCTGGCGACTCTAACGCAAAAAGTCGCAGGGTTGATCATCTTGACGGCGCGAGCAAACGATAATTTCTATGTTCTGTAGATTTGACCTAAATACGTCTATAATAATTAGTTCATTTTTTTCGCAAGCAATAGCAATACCCGCAAGCCGTCTATGACTGCTGTTCAAGCAGCATGATTCGTGGTTGTAACGGCGACGTCACGGAGGCAAATTTGGGGCCACGCCACGATGGCTGTCGAATTTTGTCTAACGAAGTGGACACATAGCTCGCCGGTCACCGTATGAGGGACTACGAAATGGCACGGTGCTCATTCCGTGGCTGCCCACTGGTTCGGTATGACTGTCACGTTTCTCACGTTCATCGGGCAGACGAGAGTCTGCGGCGAGAGGCCGCTGTCTTCGTTTCGCAGTCAATGCCAGTTGTCTTGCCTAACATTGACTACCCGTGGGCTCGTTTCAGACCACCTGATGGGTGCGTAGCCGGACGGTAAGACTTTGACATGAAGGTGATCCACCTTCTCTCTATCGCTAGCTAGAGCCAGCCAGCAATATGAAAGACGACACGTAATGACGCTTTAGCCCCGACCTGTGACGGCGTAGTCTAGGGACCTAGTGCGCCAGGCGCTGAGCGGTTGTCATTTACCGCGATGTCGCGGGTTCGATAATCCGCTGTTGATCGAATTTTCTTTAAACAATTGCTCATTGTTGGAGAAACCATAGATATATATTTCGATATGGCCGGAAATTGCTGCATTGAAAATGTGCCTTACGGCAATTCCAAGCCCGTAGGGGACGGACGCTGGTCTAGCTTATAGCTAGACTAGCATTCGTCCCCTTAACATTACTAGAGTTAAGTACAGCATCCGTAAAAATATTTAGTTTGATTCCTTACTCTCAGGCTTCGATGGTATTAAAAAATAAAATTATTTAGAATTATAAAAAATATTGGTACATCCGACACAGACGTGATGAGCACTAATCCAGTCTTATTCGACAGTGTTAATATTGCTCAATCGTTGTCAATATATACTTGGGCCTGCTACTCTCCCACCTGCCGAACACGGGTTGTGTGTGTTTGTGTATGCTCACGGCCTGTCAACGATTACGGCACAAGCGAGCCCTATTCCACTGTTCGTTGTCGATTACTCCATGGCATTAGTGAAACTACTAAATGCAACACTAGCAAGAATACTGTCTGACAATAACACAAAAAGTACAGAAAAATATTCGGAGATACCTGGATTATATATATATATATATATATATATATATATAAAGTAAATGTTTCTGTTTCAAAATGGTTTTATGGAAGTCTCCAATGGTGTTTGTGCCGGTTTCGCCCGGCACACAAAACCACAGGGCCGGCACTGAAGGCAATTGTTGACTCTGTTCCTGGCTACCAATCGCAAATTTGGTAACACTAGCCAAACAGTTGATTATCTAAGTGTGTGCTTCGATAGTTTATTTATAATATCTAATATATGTTGTAGTTTTGGTTAATATAGCGCCTCAGTACACAATACGTGCGCCTTAACGGTCGTGTCGCTGACGTGCTCTTTTGTTGCTGGCTCAGATTCTGCTTGCCTCTTTTCCAACACTCATAGCAACACTAACAACAGAACATTTCCACTGCTAAGAAGCCGGAAAAAGAAAATGGAAAAGGGTGTGCGGCACGTGGCTGGTTCCTCATCGGCCTCATGCGGCCGATGCCCCGGAGTGGGAAATGTAGTCGGTAAGTCCTCCTGGGGGTCATTCTGTGTTTGTATGCGTCCTACGTAGGCTGCGTATGTACATGTATGTGTGTGGGTGTGATGAGTACGCTGACCTGAGCCTGTGTTCGTGAGCCCTCGGGGTTTTCGTCTGTTGCGCTTGCTTTTCGCCTCGGATGAACGGCCGACGGTTAGACAGACCAAACACGACCAAACAAACACTCCTAACGAATCGCCATTGCTATGCCGCTGGCCTGCGTGTGTCTGCTTTGTGATGCAATGTCAACGATGCTACAAAAGATGGACGCGTCTTTACCTTCCCACCCCACACCTCTCCCCTCCCCCGCCGCCCTTCTAATTGGGCTGGTTGTTATTGTTATGATTGTTGTTGCTGCTACTGCTGTTGTTGATGTTATATTGCTGTTTATTGCACTTCATAAATATCGAGAGTTTATTATTATTATTATTATTATTATTATTATTATGGCAATTACTAGGTGCAAATGCGAAACGTATGCTCTGTAATATGTGTGCAATGTCATACCCAGCGACGGGCAAATGCGGGCGTATTCAATACAAACATTAAACTTTAAACAGTTGATTAATAAACACACGCTCTTTACAAAACACCTGTATTTTTTACATTTTCGCAGTAAATGTCATCCCACATTGAAATAAAGCGCAAACGGTTGCCTCGAATTCATTGTCGTAACATATATTTGAATAAAGACAAGTTCTTGTCGTCCCAGTAACTTATCCAATTATTAGTATTCCGTTCAATTCTATTTAAACTGTTGGATATATTAATAAATAATAAAAAAACAAATCAAATAGCACTAATAACGCGCATATATTTGAAATGCCTTATCTAGCGAAACATTGTTCACGTAGTCGTTCATGATGCCATCTTTCTCTAAATGAAGTAAATGCCCTTTTTCGAATACTAACGTTCAGACTCCGTCCAACGTTTATCAAGCTGTGTGATTTTTTTTTTCATTTAATGTGTTCTTCCGAGCTTGCTCAGTGCTGTTTCTGCCGTGCAGCAACTTCAAGATGCTGTCAACACTTGTGTTGTGGAGTGATGTCTTGAGATGGGTTCGCTACGTTTACCAAAGTCGGTACACAATCACCGCAGGACAATCAACCTGGCTTGTCGACGACAAAAACCACAACGTCGCCATGCGACGTCGCGAACAGCAACAATTATGCGTATCCGTATATCACAGACACGGGACCGCCGGGAGGCACTCACAATGCTACAGTCAGCCGAGCATAAGGGTCCGAGGTGGCAGCGCAAGTGTCAACAAGTGGAAAAGAGATCATGAAAGAGCAGCAGCAGCAATCGAGAGATGCCGTCAAAGACGAAATCGGCGCGAGGAAGGGGTCGCCGTACTGCGGACAACTTTAGTGGAATCCTCTGGTACTGCTGGAGCCAGTGACGAGAGCGCTGAAAGGGACGCCATGGAGGAGGGAGCGGGGTCACGGTGCGGACAACTGGTGAAATCGGTTGAGGCCTTGAGAGGCCCACAAAGGTGAACAACACAAAGAATTCGAATCCCTTTAGTGCGGGTAACAAAGTGATAAGAAAGGAGGCAACACCGAAGCTTGCAACCAATGGACAACCCGAGGCAAAGAACGTGCGAACGAATGCCTACACTTATTGCCAGTGACCAAGTAATTCGAATCATTGGCGGTTGATCGGCGATTTTTCGAGGCAACTTCGTCTCGGCCTAAAAACCTGAAAGCCACGAGATGATGCTCTACAGGGAGCCACACCAGTGTTACCGCTGCTGTAGCTTGAGCCATATCAAGCCGGAGTGCTTGATCTGAGCGGCGCCTCGCTTTCGTCGCTGTGGCGTCACGAGCCATATTTTTGTTTTTGGATTTTCCGTAAGGCCAATCAATGCCCGTGTACGGTTTTTTCATGCCATGGCTAATTTTCAATCTACTCTACGGCATTTACCTTGTCTAGATTGGAAACCATGCAAACCAATTTAAAAGTGGCCGGTCTGGGTCTCGAACCCAGTCCTCCTGAATGCAAGACAAAGGCTTTGCCACTAAGCTATCTTGCTCGGTACATTTGTAGTCGAAGTGCAGCCAAGCGACAAAGTGTTGCTTATGCAAATCAAACCCTAAGTCACTTATGACAGTTGTCTGCATCGACTTCGCCGTATGGAGCAGCTAAAGAAGTCGGCAATACGACTCATAGGCAGTACACCCGAAACCACGCCAATGAAGGTCTACGCACCAGTGGTTCTACCAAATTCCACCGTCATTTTCATCTATAAAACGGCCTTTCGCTACTGTTGTTTAGAATAGGGTAAATGTATCCGTGGCGATATAG
The DNA here is from genome assembly GCA_003439945.1 of Dermanyssus gallinae. NCBI lineage: Eukaryota > Metazoa > Arthropoda > Arachnida > Mesostigmata > Dermanyssidae > Dermanyssus > Dermanyssus gallinae. The sequence goes on from QVRM01000883.1 coordinate 582,627, forward strand.
CTGAGGATCGGCCTCCTGCTGCTACGATAGTCAAAGAACAAGAGCATAATACCAAAGGCGTATCTTAAACTAACAGCCTTGCCAAAATGGTGCAATCTATTACCAAGAAGATACTATCAACCCTAATAGACGACACAGTCACGCGAATCCAGATAGCAATTTAAAAAGCACGTTTGACTGATCTTCCAAGCTTAGCCTTTTAAGTGACACCGCACTCCGGCGGTAACTCAGAAGTATCGATCGATTTTCGCAGGCAGCTTGAACTGGTCCTCTCCGCTTGGCACTCACATCGAGCTTAGTAGAGCAGGCTGCCGCACAAACGACTTATCGTGTGATCCCGTCGTTCCACCCACTTCAGCCACCGCCTGCTTTAATAAGTGATACTACTTTGTACGCTCCTCGCATGTCTAATGATGAATAGACAACTAAACATTGACAGTGAAGGGCGCCTCCGACGTCGAACAATACCGCGGCGCCATGATCCCCGACGTCGACAACGCGAGTTTCGGGCATCGATCTCGCCATCAACAGTTCTCAGTTGCACTATTCAACGGTTGTCCGTTGTCCGCTAAAATCTCAAAATGCTCTCAATTGTTCGGCCGCGTTGTGTGAGATTTATAGTAGCTACCGAACTGATAAAAAAACAATCAGATCGAATTGCTCATCGACGACCTGTACTCGTGGTCGTCCCGTATGGCTCCAGTAAATGTCCTCACGAAGATCTCGGCAGATAGCGAATAGAACGTATTTGTGTTTGAAAAAGGCTAGGCAATTCGCGCCGCAGAGAATATTAATTACAGTTCAACGTAGAAAGGCGAGTGCTAGGTATGCTAGCTTGGAGTTAGCCTGATTATGCATAAAATATCGATTTTGCATTATATATACTATACAACGTATTTATTCCTTGATGAAATTCGTCAACGGGATGACACATCATTTAGGGTACTACCACGTTTTACTTTAGAAATAGGTTTTCTGTGATATTCTGTAATGTAGCTGTATTAGTTATAACAAAACCTAAAACGCCAAAGCTGCCTGTAGCAATAACGGCAACCTCAAAAGCGCTTATAGCAAGAATAAACAGCAGCGACTCTTTCTCGAGAGCACCAGCACAACCGGCAACAGCATCTGGGAAGTTCTTTAACAACCATCAACAACAACAACCACCACAACACACTGCTACTACAAATATCGTTTAGCGTTAATCTTTGGCTACGCCGAAAGCGTCGCACGAACGAGGTTCAGGATTTCAGTTCCCTTTCAGCTAGGCCAGCGGGGAATATAGCCTGCTCGCCGACGTTCTCCAATGTCGCCTTATGTCGCCAGCTCGGCCGGGCCCTCGATGCGTGCCACAACGTATCCGGGTCGTTTAGCTCGAAGGCCGACCAGACACACTTCCTAGTACACGCGTTGCATCATATTGGATCCCTAATCTCTTCTACACGACGAATAGGTAGACTGAATGATGGCGGTCGCTCCTCTCACTGGCCAGCCAGTGATGACAAGTGACGAGCACCAGATTACGGACGGCGCATAACGGGTCGATCAACGTTAGCAGGTTACCACTATTTAGGCAGGATACCGTGCACCTGCCCGTGTACGCTTCACAGCTTGGATTAGCTTGTCCATGAGCTCAGGCGAGCACTGCCGAGTGTGCAAACGTATTGTAAATGATTAATAAATGATCACAATATTTTCTATATATATATATATATATATATATATATATATATGACAACAGAGTACAGAACACTCTCGTTATACATGTGATACGACTTAATGTATCTGCTGATTGTCTAGCTTGGCTAATCATAGACACGCCGTCATTCATTATGTTTTGTCGTTACTGCTATATTATGTTACGATAAACTGTTGTATTTCCCAGTAATGCTGCTGAATCCATAGTGTCAGAAGTAAAGTTCTATCTAAGATATGTCCTGATCATGGCTGTCATATAAATGCACCGTTTCAAACGTTGTATTAACCACACAAGCCACCGCCACAACTTCTTCTTGCCCCATTCTCTTCGGACGACATCACTCTAAAGTGCTACTTAGTGCAGTCACTGTTTATCTTAAATGTCGTCAACAAGTCATCTCAGGCGCCAATGTATACGCTTAGGCGAGGGCTGAACTCAGCCGAGTTATATATTCTTCTTTCGAAACAAGAAGCCTTCCGCAGCACCCGGTTGTTCCGTGGTATGCTGCTCGGCGCACTCCGTTTAGTTCCGATATTGACGGGACGACGAGATTCATGCCGAATCTACGTAAACAAGGGGCTAACGAGACAGTAACAGCGTAATGACCAAATGATCCACCCTTCATATATCTAGCCATTAGCATTGTCCTCTTGGCAATTGCCATCATCATCGTCACCTGCATCACATTTGGGTTCAAAGAAGACACCGTTAGCCAAGTCACTTTGGCAGCTAGTCGTTGTTGACAGGCGGATTGTTGCTTGCACGAATCCGTCGTTACCGAAGGCAACCGAGATAAACAAGAATCAGTCAGTCCGTCTTCCTGCTGCGATAGTCCTCCTTTCGAATTCCTCCTCGATTTCGCTCAACTCTCTCACCATCTACACGTAAATAAAAGGAATGTAATGAAAGGAATCGCGTTTTCTTGTTATTTCCTCTCTGCTCTGCCCGTCCACTCAGACGAGCCTTTCCTAGAATGGCCACATGCTTGTTGTGGAGCATTGTAGTTGTTAGCTCTCAAGTCTTTTTAGTCATTGTCCATAGTACTGTTCTATGGATATCTGAATCACTAGGGAGTGAATCTAAAAGGGGGGAGGTGTGTTTAGTAGGTAGTGGTCTTGGCGGACCAACATCCAACCGCCAGGGTCGAGTTCCACACTGCCCGAGAGGGGAAATACCCCGTACTCGAACGTAGCGTGCGTAAAAGCATTCCCCCTTCTAAAAAACAAGTCTGTTTAGTCGGCTAGCTTCTCCAGCGCCACCTTCCATGCCGATACTGCGGCAACGACACCAATACAATGCTAACAACGCTGGTCGCGGCAATGAGCGCCCCGACGAAAACAGCGGCAAAGCGCCCTACAATGTCTCCGATGCGGTAGAGTTGGCCGCACCAAGGGCCGGTCGTCCATCGCTCATTCTTTAATTCATTGAATTGTCTCCTCGTCTGCCAATGAGCAAATAACAGAATTCAGTTCAATCTATTATATCCATCCATCTGTCTCTATAACAATTTCCACCAACCATGTTCGTTTCCGCTGATTGCCCCTAAAAACAATACGGGCCTACCAAACGCTCTTATTTTTTTTCAGATCAACGGTATATGTTTATTTGCATAGATATATGAAGTAACACTTATCTTCTCATCAACGTAAAATAAATGAAGACGCCACATGTCATCCAGGTTCAACGTGTCCAGTATAGTAGAGACTCTAGGAGAGTTTCACGCACAGAAGCGGCGTTACCTCGCTGAATGTCCAGCGATAGTCTCTAGTGCAGGTAATCGGCAGGTCTACTGTTCCCTGTCGAAAGATTGACCGCCTTGCCGACTCGTTAAATAAGTTTGTCAATGCCGACTCGTTGAATAAGTTTGTCAATGCCGACTCGTTAAATAAGCTTGACACTGGGGGGGGGGGGGGGAATTCGAGGCACTGGGGCGCCAATTCCCCCCAGTGTCTCGAATGCTAGGGGGCAGAAGTCCTGGGGTAGGTGATACTAGCATACTTTCTGCATTTATTCGCCTCCGCCAACATGGACGCGTGACCAGCATGTCCCGCTCCCGCACTGATTATTAAAGGGGTTAGTTAGTCAGTAACGGTGTGGGTCATATTGTTTTTTAGGGGCCATAAATAGAAATGTTAAACGCGCACGCGGTAGTCAATCCAGACCTTATTTAGGTGTGGGACCCTAAACCCGACTAGAAACCTGGTTATCCCCCTGAGTTCAGTGTAGAGTGGAATAAATCACATAGCATGTCCTATTTCTCTCTGTCTCCCACAGTCATAGACAGAGTTCGTGCAAGAAAATGTCTAGCAGTGTGCCAGCTTTAGATGATACACCTGATTCTAAATTAGTAATCGTGTCGGCAAATAATGGAAGTGTTTCGTGTATTCATAGGGGCTCTATAGCTATCCGTGGGCTATATCTAGCGACTTAACTCTATGATTGCGCGTATCTAGCCCGCAGATATGGGAATAATGCAATCACAACCGTGACTCAACGACCGTTAAAGGTTATTATTTTCGACTGTAGTCTCTCAGGCCCGAACTAGCAACTATGTGTACACGATCCCAAACTAGCGGACAGCTATTGAGTGAGCCCTTGTACGTCTGCAAAATGTTTTAGAATACATTGAACGCCAAGATCAGCACAGCGTTGCCCCAGAGCGTGTGTCTCTAGCCCTTACCTGGTTTATTGCCCTTACCGCAAACCTTGGCTCAAAGGGCAGTACATTTACTTAACATCTGTGCCTACAAAGGTGTGGACTATGCAGTCACAGTCGGGGTCCCCCACAAGTCCGTACTTAGATCAAACCTATGTATTATAACCCACGATAGACTTCCGTATCCCCCGGGAGTCTATTCCGTCGCTTACTCAGATGATCTGGCACTGACGAAGCCTTTGCAGATATCCAACAATACTCATGTACGCTACGCAGCAAAAAGCTGCCACGCTTTACGTAGAGATGCAACGAAGTTCTCCTGCGGACTCGAGGAAAAACCATTTCGCGGCGCCATTCATTAGAATCAGTAGTTAGGCATCACGCTTTATGCCGCATATCTGTGGAAGCGCAGGATAACCAGGGGGTATAAGAGGCCATCTCCGCAATGAGACTCAATATCCTATGAGTGCTTTTCGCATTGCTTTATAGACGGACCCCCATAAATACAAAGGTGCTACGGTAGGTCTCGAACCCGCGCATCTATGTGGTTCCTCCAGTCGCGAGGCGCAGGCTAATGCACCTACCACGCCAGCGGGCTCGACTAAGGTGTGGAACCAGCTGTGGGGGAGGCAAACCAGCCGGGCCGCCACCCTGGATGCTGGGCGAACTCAATACACCCTCTCAGAAATACAGCTCGCTTACCTAGCTGCTCGCGCAACTGCTCACGGGCCATGGTGGCTGCTTTTAGCAATATCTACACTGTATTGGTAAAGCGCACTCGCGACTATGCCGTATGTGCAATTCGCCAGAGGCTGACGATATGAGGCATTGTGACGAACGCTGTGCATCGTAATGCGGCATACTGCAGATCTAAGAATCGATAATAGGCAATCTTTAGTGCGTTGCCGCGGCCGCCGACAACAACGGCAATCACATGACACAGAGGTCTACATTGACATGATATGGCTGTTGGCAGCGGAGCGACATGGCCGCTCTGCGATTGGATGAGGGTGAGCTCAGTCGAAGCATATTAGGTACTTCGGTCGTATTGTGGTCAAGTCATTCCCGACATCGCCCTGAGGGTGCTGAAACCGCCCTCCTCACAGAGTGGCACTTCTTAAACTCTTCAACACTAAACGACGAGACCTACTGTCACGCCACGTTCTTGTAGAGGCGCCCCTTATGGACCATGTAAAAAGATTTGCTGAATTTGTCTCGGAAGCAATGGTACGTTATAATGGCCAGGCGAAGTTTTTTTCTGTCCTGTAGTACTCCAGAAGACAGTACTGCAGCTACCTCCCGACAGGGGCCAAATAAGACGACAGGATTTAGGTGGGTTTGTGAATAATTAATAAATTATAATAACAAAATGTGTATATATATATATATATATATATATATATATAAATCTGTATCTACGTTAGAAGGTATTATGTAGTTATATATATATATATACCTATGCCGTTGAGTGGCGACGACGGTATTATGTTGGATGAGTAGATGTGAAGGTCGTTGCGGTAGTAGTGGAAATAGAGGTAGTTGTGCGCTGCGGAGGCGAAATGGGTGACAGATAAGCGAGATTGGCCCATAACAATGTTGGTCACGTTTCGCCGGTCACCTCGAGCAAAAGCGGTGGCGCCGAGCTCCTTGTGGCTGTTGTGGAAAGCTGTGGTAAGCTCACGCTTGCAAAAGACACCCGCCACTGCCCGACTCGCCAGCAGCAGCTGCAATAGCAGCAGTGGAAGAGTGTGAGTGGATATGAGAGAATCACACAGGGAAATAGCGAGCAAGAGAGAGAGTGATACAGGAAGATGGGGAGGGACGACCCAAGGGGAGATTGGGACATTTCAGCCGACGAGAGAGCAGAACGAAGGCAAGTGATCGTGATTCTGTTAGTGGCTGGGGGCCGGCCACTAACAACCATTGTTATCGTAGCTGTCACAGCAGCAGCAGCAGCAGCAGTAGCAATGTAAATGCCAGGTAAGCTCGGAATCTCGCTGCCAGCTGCTACAATGGTGGCAATGATACGAGTCGGTAGTGTATTAGAGCTATTGTGTCGGCAGGGGACGATCACGCATTGCCTTGGCGCTGTCGTCAGGTTGTTTTTGCCGCTGTTGTTGGTGTCGTTACTGTTGGGGTTGTTGTTGTGGTCGTTGCTGCTACTGCTGCTGTTTTTATTGTTGTCGTTACGGGTAGTGGTGTTGTTGCATGTTGTTGCTGTTGCTGCATGCTGTTGTTGCATGTTGTTCTTGCATGCTGTTGTTGTCGTTGCTGCTGTCGTTGTTGCTGTTGCTAGCGTTATCGCTGTCACTCTGCATATTATCGTCAATACTGCTACAGCAGGAGGGTTTTGGCAGTTTCCCTCGTGGGCTTACTTTTTGACATTGTTGCACCTTTTTTTCCTCTTCTTCTTCTTGTTCTCCCTGTCACCATACCCTTTGCTCTCTCTCTATTCCTCTCCCTCTTCCTCTATTTCTCTCTCTCTTCCTCTATTTCTCTCTCTATTCCTCTCCCCCTTTTCCTCTATTTCTCTCTCTATTCCTCTTCCCCTTTCCTCTATTTCTCTCTCCTCCCAACTCTCTCTCTCTCTTTCGATTACTTCCCTCTCTCTCTACGTAACTCGACTCATGACGGCGAAGACTCACGTACACGCCAGTACGCCTCGACGTAGCTCGCAGGCGCACGTTGTCCGCTGGCTGCACCGACGAAGTGTGCAAGAGTGTCGAACGACCAACCGACCACTCAACCGCTCTCGGCCGCCATCACGCATGATCGCAATGACGCATGTCGATCATCCACCCAACCCGCGTTCCGTCCGTTCGTCCGTCCGTCCTCTGGCATCTCGTGCGTTTCGGTCCACTCTGTGCCCCCCCCCCTTTCCGCCATTTCATCGGTCAGAAGTTGTCGGCTGAAGAAACAGACGAAAAAGAAGTAGAAGAAGAAGAAAACCTTTTGTAGTGGCGGTGGCTTAGGCGGCTAACGCACCGTTCGAAACGGGGCGTTGCCATGGCAACCACGGCTAGCAAAACATCTAGCTAGTTCGAGCCCTGGCCGTGCTAGTTGACGTTTGTTGGACGTGGTTGTCATTGCCTTGCTGCTTGCTACATACCTCTGCTGGAGAAAGCCTATATAATTCCAGTACGAGAACGCAATAACGATAGATGCATTTAGACGATATCGTGCCACAAGCATCTTTGCTTATTTACGAGCGTCTAAAATGTGGTTGTCAGAGCGTTAAAAAAAAAGAGAGAACAAGGTTGAAACAATAAGGCTTTCGACCACAAGCAGAACGAGGAAGCTAGCCACCACCGTGCGAACGGTTTTGGCCTCGTGTCTTGTTTTAGCTGCTAGCGAACCTATTGGCGGCGTTTCTACCGCGGATATATTAACGCGTACATACAGAGCAGGAGGAGGATCCGGACCGATAATAACAACGATCTAGGGGGCTTGGCAAACACAAGAACTCCTGACAGCTACAGACAACGTGGCTTCGTATGTGATCGTACAGATGATCGTACAGTTGGTATCACAGCTGAAACGAGTGTCTCAGCTTAATACAGCTCGCTTGCGTCCAACTCATGCAACGGTTATTGTATACTATAGATAGTGCTAGATATCAGCCACCGGGTGGTGTATGAGAATGATCGGCAGCAATCTAGACCGAAAGCGGGACATTTTATGGTGCTCTTCGCATGGTTAGTTCATCACTTTGACAAAACTGTTCTTGCAACAACAGCATCACGCTCACAAAGATCTGTAACTGAGCGTGGTACATACTATATTATACATACATTGAGCATGCAAATAATATCTTAAGAAAACAAACGGAGAATCCGTTTGGTACACATGAAAGGCAGGCAATACCTGACTATACCTCCGTGTGATTTACAATAAGCCCTTTAACACGTGACATTCATTTAATCGAAGTATGTATATCCCTTTAAATAATTAATGGTATCGATAATGGATATAGTATTGTGTTGGAAATGGAACTGGGGAAGGGGACGGGTTATAGGCGGGTCAGGGCGAACCGAGAATTGAGAATTGATTTTTGTTAGACTAGGCGAAAAAAAAAGTGTTTCAGCAAATGTCATCCCTATTTATCATCGCGGTTTAAACGCTATAAATATATGCACACATGATCAGACTAAACATTCACTTCAACCAGTGACGTCGGCGACACACTATATCGTGCAGCTAATGGACGTGGTATTTTTCCCTAGCAGTGCCACAGTATTTGCAGATATATATATATATATATATATATATATATATAGAGAGAGAGAGAGAGAGAGATTTGGTGATGATAGCCATGCGCCATCCACATATTGCGTACAAACTTGTCTGGAACTTCGAATAACCCCTGAAGCAAGTTCCGAGCAAGTGCGATGGTAGAGCTCTTACTGTCCAATACAACCGTTTTGAATCCGACACAGCAAATCTAATCCGTCGGCGCGCACCTCTACAGAATACCTATTTCGTCGATTTACATAGTTTACTCTTAATCCAAGACTCATAGTGTTAAAACTTTTGAAGTTGGTGCGGTCAGTTCAAACTTCGTCTGCATCTTGAGAGTCATTAGGTCCCAACTGACCCAAAACTGGTGGTTTCAAATTCCAATGTCCTGTAGAAGATATACGCAGTTAGGCACGCATTTAGGCACAGTTTCTATGATTGGTAAAACGTACAAGATCGCTCAGTGCATCCTGCATTTCATTCCGGACGTCCTACTATATGGAATCCCAATACTCAATCAGTCAATGGAATCCCCGTTTCGTATTTTCAAAGTTACACTATCAAGTAAAATACTCGTTAATTAGTGGTAGGCTGGCGGGTAATATACATAACTTAGATTATATTCATTACGACTAAACGCATCATGGCACTTCAATTAGTAATTCCCTAAAGACGCGGCACAATGTTCGTCCTCTGTTCGTTCCAGTCAGTCAGGCAATCGGCTGGGCTATCAATCAACACAGCCTTAGGCCTTTCAAGGTATTGGGTTGATCCCTCGTTTTGTGTTGTTGTTGTTGTTATTATTTTTGCTAATTATTCGTATACTACCACTAATCACATGCTCCGTTTTAACGAGCGACGCACCGGTTCCCTACTGTTGTAACTCGTCGCGCAGTATGGACTACAACAAATGCTGCGAACAAATCCAGTCAATAAATGCAACCTGTCAAATTTCATGTCGCGATATACTGAAGGCTAATATCCCGCCCTACACGATACTCGTTCTGGATTCTCCTTCTAGATGAAGAGAAACTTGCGTCTCAGACTTAGCAAATTATTGCTCGATCGCAATTCTGTGCACTTTTATGCAGTCTGGCTTTTTAATGACGCTATTCCCACATAGGAGCGACGATGGAATTGACACGTTCTTCTTTGCTTAGATTCTTTTAGATCTGGTTGAGCACTGTCCCGCTGCTGCATTCATTTGATAGGGAAAGCCAGATTATGTCACCGTTAGAAAGTGTGCATTGGCCGAAGGTAAAACTAAAGTAATGGCATAGCAGTCCATGATCAAAAACTAAGGACAATTCTGTGTACAATAATGCCTAGAACCCTCCCCTTTCATTAGACCAAACCTCGATTTTCAGACCACCGCTGCCATGCCGAGAAAAGCTACATTGCAATAGAGATTGTAAAAAAATCTATTTTATATCATACACTAAGCCCAACAAATGTCGACAAACAGATACCAACATTTCGATCTTAAGTCGTTCGTACAGTTGGTACGACATTGGCCGGTACGATCATATAGTTCGAACTTGGCTAGGTGAGGCTACATCGGTTTCCTAATTAGATATCATCTTGACTGAGGTATTGGTAGATCGTGGTCGCCTAGAAGTTCAGGCAGGGCAATCTGTGGCAGTGTAGTTAGACGTGTCCCTCAAACCGCTTTGACAGTGGACGCAAATGGGGCTGGCTTGATGCCCTGCATATTCTATGTAGGCATGTTGAAAAGGTTTCGTGACTGACTTGGCTGGCGTAGTAGGTGAGCTCGCTGCCCGTCCGTCCGAGCCAGTCTCTATTGCTTAGAATAAGTTCCATTTCTTAGTTACCAGATCCAGCCGGACGATCGATGCAGATGTGCCAGATGTGGGGAAAGCTTTAATAGTTTGCAATGACGCCATCTGTCTTCGTGTGTACTCTGCAGCTGTCTAACGCAGCTAAGTAGTGCTCATATGATTGCATATATGCATATTTGTATATTGCGTTTTGTGCATCTGTAAAATTGACCACAGTAGTCACCCATTGTGTAATACAACGGATATGTGACGTAGCCTATACGTAGCCCATAGCAAGCACAAAGTTTCCCGTCACCTGGCGGAATATTCCTGCTCCGTCTGTGGCTTAGTGAGAGGCCAGCCGGTAGGTTGGTTAGCTGTAAAGTCGTTTAAGCTTTTTATTTATTTTTGTTTCCCGTGATGGTGAATGATTAAAGGACACCAAAGTGAGTGAAAAATGACAAAATGGAAAGAGGAAGCTGGCCGTTTTCGTTGCCCGGTTGCCCTCTATACGATCACATACGCATGTACACGTGCACTAACTATACAATTCTAGCTGTACGTACATATGTTTATGCATATATCCTAGCATACGAGATACTCTAATACGACATGTACATGAATCTTTGCCTAAATCTCAACCACCATGGGTACAAAACAGCGACAACAACAAAAACAACAACAACAACGTAAACCAGATCAGTGACCACATAGAAACAACAACAACAACACGTTCAATAACCATAGCAACAAGTACAACAATATCGATAACAACAACAGCAGCAGCGGGAACAATGAGCGCACTTCACGAGATCATCTTGAATCAGCTCTTTTAAGTTTTATGATAGCGTTCATTATGCATAGTTCCTTTAGTTCGCTTCGCCTCTGGGCTGGCCCGGCCCGATGTCTCAGCAAGTTTGTCGTTCATATCTCGATCATTGTCAAGATAAACGCGTTCTTCTGATAAGCGGCAACGTCGTCCGTGGGGTAACGCTGATCATTACAGTGATGATCATGCTGGTGTTGACGTTGACGATTATGATGGCGACGACGACGACAACGTTCGGCCAGCGTTGTGCTTAGCGCTGTAATGTAAGCGCTACTAGTAGTAGGTACTGGGGGTTGCGGGGGGGTTGTGTATCGGGGTAACTCGTCACGTCTTGTCCGCCGTACGTACGCCGAGGTAATACCTTCAGACCTTCAGCGACAATGTTGTAGCCGTCAGGCCGACGTTGTTGGACGAGACGTAGACAGAGAGACCGCTTCACTTCCGACACGGACATCGGACAGGTGGGTACGTGGAGGAATGGGGAATAGATAGACGGATGAATGGACGCATGCATGCATGCCGGCAAAATGAAGAGGGTGTTGGAATGAACAGACGGTAAGCTAGCCGCAAAGCAAGCTAGCTAGCTAGCGAGCGAGCGAACGAACGAAGTAACTCTGAGATTGGCACCGCGCATCGCGACTTAACATTGTCGTGCGTAGTTCAGCGACGGAGTGTAGACGGCTGGTGAGGAGAGAGAGACTATTCAGGCTACAGTAGACTGTGGTCTCAAGCCTGCACCACTTAGTGGCGGTATTCTTTGAGGTTAGAGCTGTAGCAGCAGTAAATAATAATTGATAATAATAGTAATAATAATAATAATAATAATAATAATAATAATAATAATAATAATAATAATAATAATAATAATAATAATAATAATAATAATAATAATAATAATAATAATAATAATAATTCAACTTCCGACCACCGCCTCACTGCGAGAGTTCCGTAGGCACTTCGAGCAGAAAATGAGGGAAGTGCCAGAAGGTTGTTCTACAAAACACCGACAATGTTGGACAATACATGGATGGAACCGCTCTTCGAGCAACGACACGTTCTCACCCGCTACTCCGTCACCACAAACTGTGCCAGCGCACTGGGTTCCATAACCCTTCTGATGAGTGTTGCTGCAAATTTTGCGGCCTTGTCTGCACCAAATATCATCATGAAACATGTCGGTCTGCGCCAGCTATCTGGGCGTTAGGTCGCTGACATCTTCTTGAGATGCACATACAACATATTCTATATATGTCCAAGATTAACGGAAACGATGCCGTTTCGCGAGATTTAATGAATACGTGTAATGTAATATAATCAACAATACCGAAAGGTGATGTAATAATAAATAATAATAATAATAATAAGCGGATACAAGAGAACACAGGCGACCGACGAGAGAGCGAGTTCCTGCGGCAGTTGCATGTTCAGACCTCACAATTGTATGATCAGCAATAAATAATAAAAATAATAATAATAATAATAATAATAATAATAATAATAATAATAATAATAATAATAATAATAATAATAATAATAATAATAATAATAAATAGTAACAGCAACAACAACGCGACGCACTATTAGCTGACAAGGGTTAAGCACCTACAGCGGTAATGAACGACTTGGAGCCATTTAACGTGCGCGAGGACGATAAAAGCGAGCACGGCGACGGAAGTAGCGGTGAAGATAACAACATTAACACCAGTAACAACAACGACAACATTAACACCAGTAACAACAACACCAGCAGCAGCAACAACAACAACAGCAACAAGACCCGTACTGTTGTGCCGCCGAGCTCAGCTCTGGCTGTAAGCGTTTAGCCTAAACGTTTTTTGGCTGTCGTCTTGAGCTCTCGCTTCGCCGGCCGAGTGCTCGCGTGGCGAGCTTTCCCTCCTTGTATCTTCTTTGTACTCTTAGCACCGTTCGTTAATAGGATTTCGATGTGTACCGCCGATCCTTAGAAAACAAGAGAGAGAGAGAGAGACCGCGACACGGAGGGTGCACGTCCGGAGAGCGAGATATATACACACACATATATATATATATATAAATATAGAGCGCGCGGCGTATGTTATCGTATGGAGCTGCCGCCTATCTATTCTCGAGACCTGTGTGTGAATACAGGGGCTGAGACGGCTGAGATTGCACGTTGTATGTTGGCGGCACGTTCGTGCAGCAACGCAACGTGCTGCTGTTCGAGGGTTGGCTCAAGGGCGCAAACTGGTGGTGGTGATGCCGCTGCTGCCGCTACATTCCCCATTATCGAGCGCCCATGACCAGCCATGATTGACCGCGCGCTCGGTTCGCAGCACATTAGCCGTCCACGACCAGGGTTGGTTCTGATTAATGAAGAAAATCGACCACCGCCTCGACCGATCGACTTGGGACTTGGACGACGGCGAGTTTGCGTGGTCGGTCGGTCCGTTTGGTACTCGCCCCCGCCAGCTCCACCCACCGCCCCCTCCAGCTGGGGCGTCTGCGCCACTGTCGTTGTTTGTGCTCATACTTGTGTGTGTGTGTGGGTGTGGGCGGATGTGTTTTTGAGTATTTATGCCACGTAATTATGCTCTGATAAAATCTCATTCGTTTTATGGTGCTTTGTTTCTCATACACGGGTTTGTGTGTGTTCAATTCGTAACTCGTTGCCGCTCACGCACCTCATAAACATACAAGGCAGGTACAAGTCGAATGCAATTCTGATAAATAACAGATTAGGCTAAGCTAATGAAATGAATAGACGCACCGCCGGTAAAACGGCTACGGGCTACGGGGTTCTTCTGTAGCGGGCCTTGTCAAGATGCTATAGCCTCGTCATCGGACGTCTAAATATATATATATATATATATATACAAAGCTTGCAAATTGCGATCGCGCTCGCGGTTTACGCTGTCTTGGCTGCTTAACGTCTCTCAGTAAGATCTGGGAAACGTAGGAAGAACGAAATTATGTTCGCTTTTCTCTCTCAAACGCCATATATATTCACGTATAGAGTAAGAGTGAATAAACGCGCCGCTTGATATAAAAGCTAGTATCTCCACAAAGAGGCGCGCATAATATGTTGTGACAAAAGCTCGCCACATCTGGGTCAGCTCATCTTGGTGCAGGAGCATTCACGCTTAAAGCTTTTATAATTGAGTTTCTATATTAAAAGTGACTGCGCCCTTATGGGTTCACACAATGCACCCTTACACTGACAAGTGTTCAGTGTAAATGTTTTGTTGGGTCTACAATGGTGAATACGGAACGTAAGGGGGCAAGTTCTTTTTTCGTTTTGGCGACTATTGAAGCCGATTATTGGCTGCGACGAGTTTTGATCACGTGTGATCCGCGTTGCAACTTGACCCGCAGCGGAACAAATTTCAAAATAAATGCATTTTTTAGGGCGAATGGGATTACCCTAAGTCTCCGTGACCATCTATCGACGAAGACATACCGTCGATGAGTTCTGCACGGGCTTATCGTCGTTATCATTGACGTCGAAGTAACACAATTCGGATCTTGAAGTGTGGGAAGGAATTTAGCGGGTTTAGTAGGTTTGCAAGTATGTCCACACTTATCACTGCTAGTTGTCAGTGACCAGTCATGCATTCCTAGACCATTACAAAAAAAAAAGTTAGGCGCGAGCTAGAGCCATATCACACGCAGTAGATGACCATATAATTCGTAATATTTTGTGGCATGATTAACGTGTACATAATGTCTTAGACAAGCGTATTTACTACAGATGACCATAAACTGAACACAAGTGTAAGCCAGTTTGACGTAACGCTGACGCAATCGAATCGGAGCACCCCACCTCCAGGTACGAAGTCACAACATGATGGATGAATGCTCGAAACTTGAAGCGTCAACGGAGGCCTCAGTTTACGAAAGGTAAGGTATTATAAAACGTAACTTATAAATTGCTTATAGAGAAGGCCGTCAACGGTTCTTAGCCTGGCTCTGCACAGCAGTGACTTACACAATGCACAGAAAACCGGCTAGGTAAGCTGACGCGGGCCCCCAGCGTGAATGCCCTGCTCTATCTTGGCAAGGCGCGCTACTTAGAAACGATCTGACCTTTAAAGCACAGTAGACATTTCGTTTGAACGTTACTAGGCTAGAGATAGACGCGGGTGCTCAATATTAAACATATTTATTTAGTTTTGAATGAAGCACAGGCTTTTTACTTAACGGAACACCATACCAGAAGTCTAAAGCTCTAGGTCTGTTCTGTTTGTTTATGCCAGGTGGGTTTAGCAATTAAAGAGTGCAGGCGTGGATTCAACGGTTTCTTTTTTAGGTAGCCGTATGCAGGCGGTATTTTTTTAGGTAGGCTAGCCGGAATCCGACTGCACGATCAGATAAGTTAGCAATTGTCAAAGTTTGGATACCCTATTGAGCCGAGCCACTCACACGGTCGCGCGGTATCTGTTTCCTCGTCTATGGCTTCGCATCGGTAGAGGGGGTAAAGGAAGCAAAACTAGCGGCAAAGATTAGCCGCGGTAGATGCAACTTATAAATCTGACTCATTAGCCCCTTCAATGGTTAGTGCGAGAGCGGAACACGCTGGTCACGCATCTATGTTGGCGGAGGCGAATAAGTGCAGAAAGTATGCCAGTATTGCCTACCCCCACGATTTTCGCCCGCTGGCATTCGAGACACTGGGGGGACCCGGCCCGAAGACGCACAAACTCATTTAACGTGTCGGTAAGGCGCTCAACCGTTCGACAGGGGACATTTGAGCTATCGAGTACCAGAGTGCACCAGAGACTATCCCTGGACATTCAGCGGGGTAACGCCGCCTCTGTGCGCGGAACTCTGCTAGACTGGACACGCCCGAACCTGGAGGATATGTGACATTTTCACTTTTAAATAACCGGTGTACACGTTCATAAAGAGACAATTGTTACCTCTAATATTTAAGCAAATAAAAGAACTGTAACTATGTTATATACTTATAAATTATGATTATAATAATGATGATGATGATGACGACGGCGACACCAATACGGCATCGGGACTGCATCAAGCTGCACTTAGCTGTCGCCTGCCATAATCAGCCAATTAGCATTAGCACGTAGCTGACCGCATGTGCGTCTAGGGATGTGCATGTCTGAAATTATTTCGAAACGTCGTTGTTGCGATTTTTGTTGTTGTTGCCGTTGTTGTTGTAGCCGTCGTTGTTGTTGCCGTCGTTGTTGTTGTTGTTTTTGACTTTGTTGTCGTTGATCGTCATCGACCTCGTCTAGCTGTCCCGCTTGCAAGCTGTCGTTGCCAATGTCGTTACCCAACCACAGTGTACGGGTTGGGCTGGCACTACACCAATGGGGTAGGAACGGTATTGTCCCACCAGTAAGCAAGCACACATGAAACACACAAGGCAAGGCGACACAATGCCGACGATGATCGGACGCAGTTCAGAAGGAGAACGCACAGGACAGGACGACGAGAGAGCAGCAAAGCAGGACAGGGATAACAGGACAGTGTAGGCGGCGGCGCCGCCGGTAGTGTTGGCGGTAGCAGCGACAAAGAACAAGAGGAAACCTCGGAGAAGAAGTCGACGAATCTACGACGACGAATACGAGGGAAAAAAAAACAGTCCCGCCGACGTGAGCGAAAGCAACAAAAGCAGCAACAACAACAACAACAGCAACAGCAACAGCAACAACAACAACAATAACGTTGGCGTGCTTGCCAGCGTCTCGCTTGTAAACGTACGTAATCTGATATCAGCGGCAGTGGTAGCCGAAGCGGCACGACGATCGCGGTTGGAGCAGTAGCGGCGGCGGTAGACTCGGGGGGGAGGGGGTGGGATATTGCAATGCGATATGAGAGGCTCGCTCAGTGTCCTCCGTCCGCACGCTCTGCCATTGTTCTGGTGGCCGACGTTTGTAGTATTGGCGGCCACGACAACAACAACAATAACAGCAATAGTAACAACAACAACAACAATAACAACAACAGCACCAGCAGCAACAACAACAACAATAGCAGCCACAGAAACAGCATCGACGGCGACAACAACAGCAACAACGACAACAAAAAGAGCAACACCAACTGCAGCAGCAATAACGACAACAGCATCGGTAACATCAACAGCAGCAACAACAACAACAACAATAACAACAACAACGATAACGTCGTTTGTCGTCGTCGCCGTCGTTGTTGTTGTTGTCGTTGTCGTCGTCGTCGTAGTTGTAGTAGTTGCTGTCGTTGTTGTTGTTGTTGTTGTTGTTGTTGTTGTTGCTGTTGTTGCTGCTGTTGTCGTTGTTGTGTGTAGATCATCTAGCGCAGTCTGTGCCGCCTCACCCCCATCCCCTCCCGCCCCCCGCCTGGGGTACCGACGTTCTGACAGCGGAATATGGCACGATGGACAAATGCGACAAGCAATGGGCCTGCCGCTCTCCCGGTCGGCGGTCGCTTACTCTCATGCTCGGTCACTCACACCGGCCCGCTGGGCTTTTTCCTCTTGCCTGACCGACGAAGCAAGCAATTGTGTCTATGTGTCTGTGTCTCTGTGTGTGTGTTTGCACGAGCTTGCTGCCCGTGAACGCGGTGATTTGGCCGCCGCCGGTGGCGGCCGTGGAAGCGGCAACGGCCGTGTCGAGAGAAGAAGCACGCGCACGGAGATGACGTAGACGAGGGCGAGATGGACAAGATGGGGGCGGCGATTGTCGTCCATCGGCGTGCCCCACGCCGCCCCCCCAACCAACCCCATCGACGAGGGAGGGCGAGCGAGCCCATTCGTTTGCCCAATTGTGGGCGGCCGGCCGGCCGGCTGGCAATAGCAGCTCGGCTACGAGGATCTTGGCGCTGGTGGGGGGGTGGGGTCCTGCTCGGTGCTGGTTCGCAGGCGCGTAGTTGTGTGTGTGCGCGCCTTTATGGCGGGCGGCCGTGGACCACCACCGTCGACGGCGACGGCGGGTGGCGATGCGGTGCAGGGCTGGCTTCGATCGAAACATGATCGCCAGTTAAGTGATACCCGATACAAACGACCACGTACGCCGCCGCCGCCGCAGCCGCCACCATTGCCGCCACTACGGCCGTCGCAGACGATACCTTCTCTTTTACCTCATCTTCGTTTTCCTCCCACCGCCCCCACAATTCCTTCTCCTTCATTTTGTCGTTTTGCTCGTTTCGGAGGGCTTCATAGGCCCCATCCGAATGCTTTGCAGGCCGAGCCATCCGATGGCTCCCGGAAAGAGCTTCTGGAAGAGACGACACCGCGGTCGGAGAGAGAGAACCATGTGGGGGAAGGCGTTGTTGTTGTCGTCGTCGTCCTCGTTGTTGTTACTGTTGTTGTTGTTGTTGTTGTTGTTGTTGTTAATGCTGTTGCTGTTGTTGTCGTCGTCGTCATCATCATCATCATCTTCTTCAGCGTCGTCATCATGAGCATCACCATGGCCACTACTATCCATCATCACGGTGGTGATCATCGCTATCATCGGGCCCGTCAAGGCCGCGTTTCCTGGTCTATCTGCTTCTGTCTTCCCTCAGATTTTCTCGTTCGCTCTTTGTTTCCCTGCCGCTTCCTAGGCCGGACAAAGATGCGCCGGTGGCCGCTGCCGGGCAGTGAAGACCAGCCGGTGGCCGCTTTCTGAACGGTGTTAGAACACAGACACGCCTACAGATACACACCCACACTCACTCACTCACACACACACACACACAGATACATCGAAATGCCAGAGCATCGAGAAACGCCTGATGATGATGATGTGCATCCCTCTATCCATTCATCGCTATATCTACCTATCTATTCATACATTCGCACTGTCGGTCATATCATAGGCCCAGTAGCGGCAGTCTTGCGCATCACGCTCCTCCACCTTTGACGAGGTTTTTATTTTGCTAAGCTAAGCACATGGTGAAAACAACGTTTCTCAAGCTTGCCTAGCGCTGACTAAAATACTATTTTTTTTATAAATGTACCTGTCTTACTCCTAACTTTGTGAAAGGAAGTTTTGGTTAGGCATCGACTACTTTGGCGAGATGAGATTAATCTCAAATGAAAAGATCGTGCTGGCTTCGGGAATCTTTATATATATATATATATATATATATATATATATGTATATATATAAACATTGCCGAAGCCAGCAGGACCTGTTAATTTAGGATTAATCTTATCTCGTAAAAGTAGTCAATGCATAAGCAAAACTTCATTTCATAAAGGAAGGATTAAGACATATACCTTTAGAAAAAATTATGATTTTAGTAAGCGCTAGGCGAGCTTGACAAACGGCGTTTTCACAATGTCCTTAGCTTAGCAAAATATCCGTCTGCGTTGAATTAATACGACCACATTTTACAGACTTCACCTAACTAGTGATGCGATATTGAGCCAGTACCTAATGGTAAAGACATACAGGATGACCGTTCCTGTAAGAGGCTTACTGTTCTAACTTTCCGGCAAACGTGTTTAGCATTTCCGTTTAGCAACTGAATCTTACATGTATTATTCAGGGTATTACAGCTTAAATATCTGCTTTAAATTTATTTTCCATCAATTGGTGGTACAGTACAATATCTTCTTTATGTTAATAATTATTCAATTTTAGGCTCACGGAGGAAATGTGATTCACTAACTACACAAGGGCTTGTGAGAAGCGTTATGCTTCCTCATTCACGTTGTTACTGCTGCTGCATTGCCGCGCTGAACCGCCAGAGATAACCGCCAAAGTAGATAGTCAAGATCTCTTTTCTCCCCTGTCACCAGTTCGATTGGTTTGCCAATCTTCTGGACAAGCGACCATGCCTCAAGGCCGGATTCCCCGAGTGTATCGAATGCTAGCGGCACGAAAATAAACATGCTGGCGAGCAAGCATATAAGGCTGTGATAACCATGCCATACTATTCGGCATATTACGTGTAGATTTGTTTCTCTGTGCTGACATTTTTCGTCGAAAAGCAGGCCCCTAGACACAGAGGACTATTACAAATGCTATGTTGCGATTTTCTCTAAATTTTCTGTAGGTTTCTAAGGCTTGTGTATTTATATAAATAGGCAATAGCATTTTTTCGTCGTCTGCTACGGCGACAAACGGTTGTGTCCTGCGTGAGCTCTGTGAATATTCCTCTCGTTTTAGTGGTTTTGACGAGTTTTTCCGGAAATTTTTGTGCGAGCGCTTCTCTTTGTGTTCAAGTGCTCGGTGCGGTGTGCTCGGTGTATTTTTTCGGGTTCTTTCCTGGTTTTTGAACGCTTTGGCTTTCCCGACCGAACGTCCTGATGGACGGCGATGTGGATGCAGACGGTGGGAGCAGCGGTTCGAGCGGTCACCTCCGCGGGCCGGCGTCTGCTACGCCGTCCCCGTCTGCAGCGCTGGCGGCGCTGTCTGCCATGGCGGCGGAGGGTAGCCGCACGATGCGGTCGCGTTTAGAGATGTTGTCTGCGGGTGCCGCTGCACCTGTGCTCAACGTGCCGCGCACGTCGCCTGTGAGACCGGCCTCTGTCCCCGGCGCATCTGATATGTTTTTTTTTCTGGAAGGTTTCGGGAATGCATGATGCACATGCGCCACTAGCAGCCTGTGTGACTAGTGTGAGACTCGCAAACCCACTAAACCCGGATTCCTCCCCACCCCCCCAGGCTCGGTATTACTTTGGCATTACATCGAAGCCGTGGGAGAGGCGTCTCTGCCGTTCTCCTTCAATCAGCTCTATCCCTGACTATCATCCCGCATGTCTACCTGCGGTTGGATAGGGGGATGCCATTTTGTAATGCGTCCTGTGAGGGTGCGTCGAGACCATGAGGGCCTGGCTGCTCCCCACCCCCTCCCTCGGCTCCTCGTCTCGACCACTCTCCCGAGAGACCCGCTCAAACCTCTCCCGCCTGGCCGTTTCCTTGGCTATCTTAAGTGTCAAAACAGCGTCGAACAAGTTCGTCGCCTCCCTCCATGCCTCCGCCGAAGTCATCATATGGGAGACCACCTCCTTGATGGGTCGGCCTCTCACAGCGGTTGGTGCTGCGTCCCGTGCTTCCCTGAGAGCATCACACCGCAGAACAGTATGCTCTACGTTGTCCGTTTCTCCAGAGTCGCACAGTACGCAGATATCGCTGATGGCCTTCTTGATCCTTGACAGGTAGCTCTGGAACTGGCCGTGTCCGGTCAGAAGCTGAGTCGTCCAGTAGGAAAGCTCCCCGTGTCGGCGGTCATACCATGCCCAGAGGTCCGGTATCAGACTCTTGGGCCAGCTCCCTGTGGTCACACCGGGTCTTACCTGCGCCCATTCCTCATGCCAGGCCGATATGGTGGCACTCCTGGCCCTGGTGAGATCCAGACCTTCGTCTAGATACATTTTACTTTGTTCAGCCACTAGGAGGTCCCATGGCAGCATTTTGGCTAGGACCAGGAGAGCTTTGGTCGAGACTGTTCGATACGCCCGGCTTACCCTGATTGCCAGCGTTCGTTGGGTCGACCTGAGTGCCCCCCTATTTTTCGCCGTCCGCATTGCCATGTCCCCCCAGACTGGGGCTGCGTATAGCGCCGTTGATTCGGCCACCGAGGCCAGGAGCCTTATTTTCACCTCAGCCAACCCACCGACCCTAGGCATGATCCGCGCCAGGTTCAGGGAGACCCTTTGGGCCTTTTCGGTCACGTACTTAACGTGTGCCGATCCGGTCAGTTCAGTGTCTAGCATGACCCCAAGGTACTTTACCTTCTTTCTGATTTCTATCGGGTGGCCCGCCATCACGAGGTTAATGCCGGTCGTCCTCTTTCTGCCTGTTAGGTACATCGCCTTCGTCTTGTCGGGTGCCAGTTTTAAGTGATGGGACTCCATCCACTCGGACACCATTGACAAGGCCTCATTGGCGGCGCTCTCCAGGGCTCTTTCGGGTCTGGCCGTTATCATGAGTGCAAGGTCATCGGCGTACGCCAACGTCTCCACCCCATACGGGAGACCTTGGATCTCGAGCACCCCGTCGTAAGCTATGTTCCAGAGCACGGGTCCTAGAATCGAGCCCTGTGGGACTCCGGCAGTAACCTCGTACTCCTGCCCCCCTGCAACCAAGCCTCTGTCATCCAGGTAGGATGAAATCATTCGACGGAGGTAGAGGGAAAAGCCCTTCCTCTTCATCGCCTCCACAATTACTTTCCAATTCATTGTGTTGAAGGCATTTTTGACATCCAGGAGGATCAGGAGCACGAATCCCCTTGTTTTAGGGGTCTTCATAGTCGCTTCACCCGCCCGTTTCAGAACCTTCTTTAGAGCCCCTAATGCGGATCTGCCCTTCCGGAAACCGTACTGGGCATCTGATAGGGCGTTCTTTTCCTGAATCTCGTCGTTTAGTCTCTTGACTATAACGTTCTCCAGGAGCTTACCCATGGCGTCAATGAGGCATATGGGCCGGTAAGCCGAAGGCCCCGTCTTCCTCCCGGGTTTGGGAATCAGAACCAGGCTTGCCCTTTTCCACAGCCTCGGGAATCTTCCCTCTCTCAGAAGCTTGTTGGCAAGGTCTTGGAAGACCTTAGGCCACCTTTTGACCAGTAGCCTCGCTACCTTTGCGGGAATTCCGTCTAGGCCGGGCGCTTTACCGGTTGCCAACCGATTCCGGGCTTGTTCGACCTCCTCCAGCGTCACCTCCGGAATGTCTTCCGGGGTGACCGAGAACTTCTCGTTTTCTCTCCGCGGCTGTGCCGGAAAAAGACCGGTTACAGTCTCCCGCAGCACATCCGGGGGGAGTTTCGGGGAAGGTCTCCGGAGTTTGGCCATAACTATTCGGTACGGCAGGCCCCATACGTCGCTATCAGCTCTTTCTCCGCTCGGGCTTTACTTTTGGCGATGAGTCCTCGGAGTCTGGATCGAGCAGCCTTGTACTCCGTCAATTGGGATTTAGCTCTTGCGGTCTCTCGCTCCCCGTAAAATCCCACCCGTCGTTTTCTTTGCGTTAACCAGCTGCGTGTTCTCGTGAAGATCCTATTTAGCCTAATGCAAGCCCTGCGGGCAGCTGCGATCCCTTTGTTCCACCAGTAATTAGGAGGGTGGCGGCTCCCGTGGTGTTGTAGCAGCTATAGATGACCTACCCGGTGAATCTCCAGCCAGGAGAACCCCTTCCCCGACCCCCCGCCCCTAATCGCGAGGTTTCTCTCGGAACCCGTCCACCAGATTGCGGTATCCGCCTTTGCGTCAGATACCCAGTCTGCCTTCCGCTTGGCGATCGCTATGTTTGGCTCGGAGAGCAGGCAGAAGCCTATGGACTCTCTGCGTACTATCTCATCGAGCATGTCATGCGCCGCCCTGCAGCGGTTAAGGTTTACCTAAAGTATCTTTAACATTGGTCGGATAAAGGGCCCCCACCTACTAAGTTCCAATCACCCTTTCCGTCCTCTGCTGGGATAACGGTTGTCTTCTTATTTTTAGCCCCCTTGTCTTTATTCCCCTTTTTATTGCTCTTCTTGGTTATCTGGGCTTCTACTTGCGTCTCCTTGCCATCTACCTGTCCCTTGGCGACGCCCCTTCGGGCCTCCCGCCGCTGCTCGACTTGCTCCCTATAGGCCGGGCAAGACATCCTATCCGCTCGGTGCCCCCCTATTCCGCAGACCAGACACTTTGGTGTCGTTGCTTTGCAATTGGCTACCAGGTGGTCAGGTTCACCACATTTGTGGCATACCTAAGGCACCTGGCTCTCTGCTTTGCAGTCTTGGGCCTTATGGCCTGGCCTATGGCACTTGTAGCAGTTGGGGAGCCTAATCCACTCCTCAGGTCTGCACCACCTCGAGCCCAGCTTAAGGGTCTTGCGGGAGCATATGGCTCTTGCCGCCGCCGGGGACGCCGTAACCAGTGCGTACCAAACTTCAGCTCTTCCGAGCCTTGGCTCGGTAGCTGTGATCTTGGCGCCGGCCGGAAGCTGCAAGGCCTTTTGCAGTTCGCTTTCGACCTGCTCCCCGTCCAAGAGTGGGTCAATCCCCCACAGGGCTTCTGATATGGTTGCCTGCCAACCTATGGCAGTGCTTAGCCCAGCTGGTGACTCTCGCAGCAACGCTGTAGTGGCGGAGATGACAGCTGTCGAGACTACACCAGCTAATTCAGTCGCGCAGGGGCCTACTCTCAAACGGGCCCGTACAGCCTCAGATACGGAGGATTCTCGTAACAATGATGAACCTTCTCGGGGAGTCTGTGATACGATTGGTGACGACGGCTTCGTGACAGTCGTGAACAAAAAATCAGTTCGGCGAGTGATTAAAGCTGAAGCGGAACTTTCACGCTTCCGTAAATCGGTTGACCATGGCACCGGTCCAGTCTACACAGTGCGGTTCACGTCACAGGATTCCACGCTTCCGGCACCTGAAGGTTCCAACAAACAGCAGCAGGTCCGGCGCCCGGATATTTCGGGCGAACAACTAGTGAAAGTATTCAAGGCCCTCCATGACCTGGTGCCGACGGCAACGTTGGGAGGCGGTCCCAAGGGGATAACGGCCACTGTGCCCACGATTTCGGCCGCAAGCGACTTGGTGTCCGTCAGGGCGTTGGGAGGCCTGCCGGTATTAGGATTGTGTTCCACAATGGATCAGTTTTGGGGCGTCATCAAAGACGTAAACCCGGCCTTTTCTGACGAGTGTCTGCTATCCGAGCTCGCCTCGTACGGTGCGATGAAGATAAGGAGAGACTCGAGGCCCGGGCTCAAGAACGAAAAGAGCATCCGAGTGCCGTCGACGGGGATACATGTTCTCTTCAAGAGAACGCTCCCTAATAAGGTCTTTATTGTGTGGAGGGACCATGATGTGTCGGTTGAAGCTTCGTCACCGATTGTCTGCTTTAATGGCCAACGCACTGGCCACACGGCAGTTCGCTGCACTCGCGCTCGTGCATGTAGAAGATGTGGTGCGTACGACCACCTAGCCGCGTCATGTCGAAACCGAGCTCGTTGCGTAGACTGCTGTGGCCCCCACCCTAGAGGGGACTCGGGCTGCCCCGTTTTTGCGTTAGCCCGCGAGAAAAGCAAGGTTTTAATCGGCTCACGCATGCTTCGACATGCGCAGTTGTCGACGCCGGCGGCCACCCTGGCCGTTGTCCCGGATCCTGCACCTACTCGGTCAGGCACATCTGCACCAAGCACCTACGCGGCGGCCGTACGTCGTCTGGTGATACCAGCGTCCCCGGATGAGGCTCCGGAGACTTCGGCAGCGCGTGCTGAGGTCGTGCTTCTCCCTCTTCGGCCGATCTCCGCTTCGCGAAAATCTACACTTCGTGCGAAGACTCCGCCACCTCCTGAAACAGGACCTTCTAAACAAGTCAAAGCCGTTTTTCGCCCCCCTTCCAAGCGTCATCGCCGATTGGCTCTGATCGGGTCTTTGTCCAAGGCCGTGTCCATGCTCGCTCGCATCAACTCGAAACTAGGCGACACTCTTCGAGGCATTGTGAAGGCACTGCGTCCCCTGCTCGCTTTGGCCCCGTTGCTGCAAGGCTTGGTGTCTCCCGCACCAGCTCCCAAATGATGAACCCTGAGCCCACTCAGTCCCCCGGCGCAGCCCCCCATCCCCCTCGTCTGTCCGTCTCAGTAGCAGCTGACCCTCCCGTAAGGGTCACTTGCCTCAGATGCGGCCGGGACTTCACTCGCCGCGGTCTCCCCATTCACCAACCTAGATGTCGTCCCACGTCTACATCTAGGGTAATGCGTGTAGTCCCCCGGGCTGTGAGGCCTTTGGTTGCCAAGTCCCTATGCGACGCCCTCGACCTTGTGGCGGTCAACAACGACATCCCCTCGTGGGAGTTGCTCTTGTCATTCGCTACGTGGTCCTTCAACTGCCACCTCGCACTTCGTCGTCCACCTCTTTGGCAGCGACTCTTCGGTCGAACCTATGAGCGTTCCGCGACGGCTGGCGGTTCAATTTCGCGTAGGTGGTGCTAGAAAAGTCACATCAGATGCGTGCGACTCCCCTGAGGACTCGGCAGGCCGCGTTTTGTCTAAACTGTCCGAGGGAGATGTTTCCGGGGCGGCCCGCTTACTATGCTCTACGGACTCGTTTGTTTTGGAAGACGAAGTCCTGGCCTTGCTTGCCGCCAAGCACCCACCTGCTCCATCGGACTCGGTTTTTCCGAAACCTCCTGACTCTATGACGCAGCGTCACTCTTCAGTCGATGATGTCTTGGGAAATGTTGCCAGCTTTCCGGCCAGTTTGTCCGCCGGTCCTGACGCTTTGCGTCCGCGTCATCTGAAGGACCTTCTTGCACCCGTGCTTGGACCGGTGGCAAGGAGACTGGCCGCAGCACTTGCCAGAGTGGTGGACGTCTTGAGATGGGGTACACTGCCAACTGAGGTCAGGGAGATTATATTCGGCGCCAAGCTATTCGCACTCCGCAAAAAGGACTCATCGATTCGCCCGATCGCCTGTTCTCTCACGATACGGAGGATTGCTGCAAAAATAGCCTGTCGTGACGCCAAATATCTTATCATTGAGTAGCTTTGTTTTGGCTTAGCAGGCGGTGCGGAGGCAGCTGTACATGCAGCAAGAGCCTTCGTCCAATCAAGCCCGCCCCGAGCGGCACTCTTGAAGTTGGATTTTCGCAATGCATTCAATACTATTCGAAGGGATCATATACTTCGTGCAGTTCGTGATGCAGTACCGGAAATCTTCAACTTAGTGAATCACGCATACAGAGAGCCATCCGTCCTGTTGTTTGGGGCCCACACGTTGTCCTCGGCATCAGGTATACAGCAGGGAGACCCCTTGGGGCCGGCTCTATTCAGCCTGGGTATTCGTGAGCTGGTCAACTTAATACAAGTGCCTTTCAACGCCTGGTACCTCGACGATGGCATATTCGGTGGACCGATAGAGGACTTACTCGAGGAAGTGCGCAGAATTCTTGCCTTTGAGACAGTCAGTGGCCTGGTGTTAAACACGGCCAAATGCGAGGTGTTCGCGCCGGGGACAGACTCGGACGACCCCACATTGAGTGCTGTACTTGCGTTACTACCGGGGTGTAGAGTCGTGTCTGAACACGAAGTTACGCTCCTTGGCGCACCGCTTCTACCATCTGCACTGTCGAGTCTACTCGACCCCATGATGGACAGATTGTGGGCGACCTACTCCGCTCGTCGTTCTCCGCGTGTCGCATCGTAAATATCATACAATCTATGGACTGTTCGGGTACATTCAACCAGCTTCTCCAACCATTCGACGACCAGGTGGTGGAGGCCCTCGAGACGGTTTTGGGTCTGAACTTACGACCACGAGAGGTGCGCCAGGCGGCTCTCCTCACCTCTATGGGCGGTCTTGGTCTTCCCTCGGCCCGCTCCTTGGCAGGCCCTGCCGTGGCCGCCTCGATGCACGCTACTTCGGGTCATGTCCAACGCCTGCTCCCGCCGGGGGCTTGGGCATTGTTTGAGGCAACTCGCGACGGCTATAGCTACTGGCTACACGCACTCCCCGCTGACTCATTGGGTACCCGCCTTGACGACCAGTCCACCCGGATCTGCGTTGGAAGAGACTGGGAGCTGATTTGGTAGAGCCACACAGATGCACTTGTGGCGAGCCTGTCGGACGCCTGGCCAGACACGGCCTGTCTTGCGCTCACTCGGCGGGAAGGCGCCCACGTCACACCGCTCTGAATGACACTCTTGCAAGGTTGTTGCGAAAGGCCGAAATCCCTTGCGTCCTGGAACTGCCTGGTCTTTCTAGAGACGATGGCAAGCGGCCCGACGGCTTGACTTTGATGCCTTTCTACAAGGGTCGTTCCCTGGTGTGGGATGCGACGGTGACCGACTCTCTGACCCCCTCCCTTGTCGGTCCCGGCGCTTCTCGCCCAGGAACTGCCGCTTCCCGCACCGAGACATCAAAGATAAGAAAGTATGCGAACTTAGGCCGGGCGTACCACTTTTCACCCGTCGCATTCGAGACGCTGGGTGGCCCTGGGCCCCTCAAAACCACGCTAATTCCTCAGGTTGGCGACGCTTTACAGCAGGCTACAATGGACAAGAGGGCGGGCACTTTCTTCTGCCAACGGCTTTCCCTAGAGATTCAGAGATGTAACGCGATTTCGGTGCTCGGAACTATGAAAGACTGGATGGACCCGCGTCTTCGCGTCAGGGGTCGGGCAAGACTTCCACTCGGACACGAGTGATAGATGAGGAGTGAGCCACCATCGGTGCCGTGGATTTAAACATTCACATGTATATATTAAATTCCAAAAATAAAACATTAATATATATATATATATATATATATATATATATATATATATATACTCCCTGAAAATAGGCAACTTATGTACCTTCATTATACAGGATCATAATGTGTACTTAAAGCTGTATCAGACCTTAGTAGTACAAAAGTTTGGACCTATTGTTGTCCCGTATGTATGCCATTCTATAAAAAAGATGTTGACATTTTGCAGAGCGTGCAGGATTAATTTGTGAAACGAGTTGCTCGTCGGTGTTGTCTACCACGCGAGCGTATCACATTGCCTAGTGTTAGCGAATACCAACCCCATGTCGATTACCGCATGTTTAAACAGCTAGCGCGTCAGAATCTTACTGCTTAGTATTTTGTTCTAAGACCAAATAATCTCCGGAGCAGCGTCTCCATCCACCCCCACGAGGTTGCTTGTGTGGACGTTGTGAACAACTCATTTGCCTGGAGGATTGCACGTCGTTCACAGATTCGACTTTGACTTTGCTTCTATTGTAATACCCCTTTTTCAATAAACGCGATATGATATGTCAATAGACATCTAGCCGAGCATTTTACGACCCTACTCATTGTGTATACTGCCTTGTGTTGACAGCCATATGCATATGCTGTTCTATGGATTGGCTTATTATTCGGTTGACATATATACGCAGAAAATACAGATGTGGTACCTATACCCCCCTTCTTTATCTTGTGGAGGTTTAAATAAAACTTCAACACAAAAACGCACCTACTTATCGTATACGTTTCGAACCTAATGGGACAAAGCTGCTGAACGAGGAAGAGTGGTGAACCTCGATTTGCGCTGAGAGAGAGAAAGATGTACGGTGCTCCGCAGTTCCAATTTAGTTCCTTTCTGCTGTTGTTGGGTCTGCAGGTTTGGTCCGCAATGCTTCGTGTGGCAGTGGCGCCCGTGACCAGAACACGATCAGCCCATTTCAGCAGGCCGTACATGAGGAGCAAAAAACACAGAGAAGAAGCTTCCGTTTCGGCCAGTCGTCGTCGGCGCCTATTGACAGAACAGAACGGAAACCATCAGCACCCCAGCGAGTGACCACGAACACCCCCGAACGAATGTCGAGGAAATCGGCTAAGATCATGTCGCCGTACGAAACCCTAATGCGAATAGGTGGCCGGAACGATACCCGCTTAGCCCTTTATCGTTACGTTTAAAACAGCACCTGCTCTGCGCTGTGTGGCTCTCACTTCGAAAATGGAAAAAGAAAGGTCATCCAACTGTGAACGGTTATGGTTCAGTGTGCTTAGGATCTAGCAAATGTTGATTGGAAAACGCGTCGAGATTAGGCGCGGCTGCAAAACGAACCAGCGAATATATGTATGTATATATATATATATATATATATATATATATATATATATACACAGTTACTGTTTCCATAGTTATATATCAGAATTCTGGGCCATGCTCGTAATCACCTGCATATTTTACTTTGATTCTACTAGAGATGGTTTAGTGTGCTTAGGATCTCGCAAATTTTGATTGGAAAACGCGTAGAGATTAGGCGCGGCTGCAAAACGAATCCATATATATATATATATATATATATATATATAGTTACTGCTTTTATAGTTGTATATTCGAATCCTGGACCATACTCGTTATCACCTGCATATTTTGCTTTAATTCTACTAGAGATATTTCGTATTGTAGTTTGTCTAGCGACAATCACAATGACATTGACAAGTAGGTTCTAACTACGTCTGAACTAAACCTTCCATTGCTCATTTTATTGTACTAATGAATGCTTAAGTGGAAATTAAAAGTAGCAGCGGTAATGAGCTTGGCTCGGTCGAGTGGTTCTCGAGCTTTTATAGCCCGCAGCGGTGCCAGCAAGAATTCGTCGTCACTAAGACGAAGCTAGGTTGTACTTGG
This sequence comes from Dermanyssus gallinae, assembly GCA_003439945.1. Classification (NCBI taxonomy): domain Eukaryota; kingdom Metazoa; phylum Arthropoda; class Arachnida; order Mesostigmata; family Dermanyssidae; genus Dermanyssus; species Dermanyssus gallinae. Next base: position 612,834 of record QVRM01000883.1, read on the forward strand.
CGGCGATCTAGGCGATCGTCATGTGCCTGCCTTCAATATATATATATATATATATTCAGTATACGCTGTACGTCCTAAACAATATTGTATCTATTTAGTTTTTACGTCCACGAGTGTAAATCTGTCCATACCATAATTTTGCGACGTTTGCTCTATCTCCGTGGTCAAACTAAAAACAAACGTAGAAATACCAATTTACTGGCTGATCCTTCTCGCTCGCTTGCCTGCTTGAATGGGCTTGCCTACTCAACGGCATGTTATCAACGAAGATACAGAACCTAAGTCGTCTTTCACAAAGTGCAACGATCGGACTTTTCTTGTTGTTGCTAAACGCAGTCTCCGTTTGGGATTTTATCATGGGTAGCACTTAGAGAAACCTGTCAGAAAACGAGTAAAATTGTCATATAACGTCTGTTGCGTCTTAAGCAGGTGTACACACTTTTTATGATGAGGCGCCTTTGTCTTCCACGCATTGCCAGAAGCGTGGCAATTACTTATCTGACACGTAATAATACGCTTACCTAGGCGTGTAGTCAGAGAATCGCACAATAAGGCAGATTCGCAGGCTTCCCGCACCCGTTCCCGTTCACTGATTATTCGGTAAATAAAGGCGTTTTCTCTTCAGTTATAATTTGGGCTATCTCAGGCTATTTGCCTTGTAGTCGGAATGCGGCGACGGCGAACTAACGGGGCAAAGGCTGCGTGCTTCTCCAACATCCAAAACGATTGGATTGGTAAGACGGAAGGCGTTGACCGCAATCTCCAACGATTAGAACTCCACCACCATCGTACAAGCAACTCTGGCGAGAGGTTGGTCCAAGTGACAGTCGCGTGTATGTGCGATACGTGGTCCATGACTATCACCACCACTTATGCTTTTGAAAGGTGCAATAGCAAAGAAACATATATGATATACGTATTTATTTTTGAAGACATACAACCACTGTATTTTAAAAACAACTTACATATTATCGTTTACTCTATATATTTCGTATACATTTATCTTCAATGATAGTAACGACTGTTTGAGAATAATAATAATAATAATAATAATAATAATAATAATAATAATACTTGTAAGTACATAGCCAGCAGCAATCCGTTTCGCCTTGACGATGCTTGATGTGCCGACAGCAGGGTGGTTTTGTTTCTGAGTTGCATGTATTCTTAGAATAGCATGCAGTGGCGAATTCACTGTATGCTGCCGGTTTGTCGACAACATGTGTTTGCACTTCAGTAGTATTTTGTTGGTTGAACACTAACCTCCTAATACTCATAGCTACCTGCATTTTGACTCACACTGACCGCAACTTCTACAATTGTTTGCGTTTGCCTAGAGGTAAGCAAGTTTTCTTGTGCACATACAAACCATTTTCTTAAAAATCTGTTTGTCCTACTACTACTTTTTTTTTGGTGAGAGGGAAAAATGCGTTTATGCACACCCAGAGCGGGTAGTGTGGAACTCGATGCCGATGTTGTTGGCATAATACCCACTAAAAACCTCTCACCTAAATAGCCTCAGGAAGAGGCGAGGAGCTGGAACCATTCTTTAATATTACTTCAACCCCTACTACTACTACTACTACTACTACTACTACGAAACCTTTGTAATAGGTAACGTGTATGTAAAATGTACTGAAAAATAAAAAAAAGTAAAGTAGGTGAAAAGTACGGTATATGGTACCGTACTGTAGCGGTCCTGTGCATGCCGTTACGCACAGGACAACTTTTTGCCGGACGCCGGCAACGTATTCCGCTAGCGTTTTTGAAACGACAAGTAGGTAGGTACTGCGTTGTGGTCAAATTGCCGCTTGAGGTTCCCACACTATTATTGTCGTCGTCGTCATTATTTAGCAGCGCAATTTAGCAGACTGGCTTTAGCGGCAGGCAAAAGTTTCTGTCCGATGACGTCTACCGGTCCAATAGATGATGATGATGATGCAGGGAAATGCAGACAGTTGACAAGACAGCTAGCTGCATTTCGTTCGCACGTCATCATATCAGCACCACTAGTGCCACTACCACTACTTCTGCGCTTGGCGCTTCGGCTTGTCTGAATATTGCGACTTTGGTTTAGCCCCGTTTGCGACGTTGCGGCCCCGGTGGGCCTGTGGGAGCCGAACAAGCCAAAGCAGAGGAAAAGCGAGAGACGGCGAGCGTAGGATCCGTAGGCTCCGCAGCAGCGGTAGCAGCGGCCGAGGAAGGATTTGCCGACGAAAGTAGGATTGAAACGGTGCGTGATACGGCGATGCCGCACGCTCCCCAGAAGGGGTCGTGGGGCTAGCCCGTTTGCTCTACTCCCTCAAATGATGGCTGTTCGTCCCGACGGTTCGTTGCCAACGGCCGGGCAAGCCGGGACGCGGTGCTTGAGATCTAGGTCGTCGGGTCGCTCTATTGAGCCAGCCAGCCAGCTAGCCAGCCGGCTAGGAGAGTGGAGGTCTAAGGCCCTAGGGCCCTGCGGAGCCTGCGTGCCTTCTCCATCTATCCGTCCGTTCCTCCTTCCTTCTCGTCGCGTTCGCGTCTCTTTGCCAGTTTGCTCTCGAAGTTACGGCGGCCGCCTGTATGGACGGATGGATATGTGCGTGTTCTCGAAGGGGCGAGAGCGCCAGCGGAGGTGGGCTGGAGTGGGCATTAGATGCACCGGGGGTCGCAGCCATGAATATCAATCAGAGCGCACGCTCCGCTGACGAGAATCCAAGACGCGATTGCATTACTTTCTCGTCTTCGCCCCACACCCCCCCCCCCCCACCCAACTATCACGTTCTCTCTCTTGCGCGCTCTCTCTAGCTTTCTGTCGGGGTGGCCATTAGTTTTAGATGGAAGCTGCTTGTGCACATCTCTTGGTATGCGTACACCAAAGATGTCACCACAGGCGTCAAGTAAGCCCGCTTTTCGCCGCCTCCGCCGCCGCCTTTAGGTAAAATTCCTTACTGAAAATGGCAAATAGCCAAATATTCACTGCCATCGCGCGCTCTGTGCGTTGTTGTCGCCCATAGATGCGAAATGCCAGATGCTGGCAAAGTGTTTCTGGTAGCTAGTTACTAGAAGTTCGGTCTGTAAGTCAAGTAGATGCAAACTCACTTATATATATATATATATATATATATATACTAGGCTTTCGGTAGAGTAAGGTCTGACCCCCGGGTTGCTGTTGGGTAATGTAGTACAGCAATATTCGTTTAAAATGTTTAGCAGTTCACATATGAAACACGATAGACGTGCAACCTACACAGTTGCGAAAATGCCTATCCGGTATACTGCCTAATATAGAAGGTCCTTCAAGTTGCAGAGTGGAAACGTTGTCGTATATCTAAGTTTGGCATGGCTAGTGACTGAGCGATTTTGCATAAATGGGTATTAGTTAGCCAACGCTAATTGTCGTACTCCCTCATTATATATGTCAAAGACAGCTGCGTAGGATTAGCACAATCGCCGAGCGAGCCTTCAGTCGTAAGTCTTGTGGTAATGCGTGCTTAGGCGAAGTCGCTGCTGAAATCCTAGGCCAATTTAGGCTGTTACTCACATGTGCATACATTACTCACAAAAGACTTCTAATCGGTTCTAATTTGGTTTAGAATGTTATCTAACGTTACTGATCAATTAGCGCCACGGTGCAGGCAAGACCGCATTACGTTTTTACTAATGCGATTATCAACGTAGGATTATCCCAATGCGTATATATATATATATATATATATATATATATATATATATATATATATATATATCGATATAACTCTTCTCTTGATAATTTGTATATGTGTATGCTAATAGAATCATACAAAAACTAAACCAAGTCCTATTTGCGTTCTCTAGTCTGATCAGTTGCCGTGCCCTGCAGTTTTACAATGGCATCTCCAGTGTCCTTATAAAGATGACCATGCGGCCAAATGAGATAGGAACCCTGCAGGTAACTGTATTTCTTTGAACATACACACGTATCTCTACTTGGATCGAGAAAAACTGCCATAAATCGTGTTTAGATAATTTACATTATATGCAGCTGACGTTATAAGGTTGGGGAAAGCAGGGCGCTCAGCATCTATGAAGTCTGATTCCTATTTCTCTCTTTCCTTAATCTCGCCGTCTCTCTCTCTCTCTCTCTCTCTCTCTCTTTATCTCTCTCTCTCTCTCTATATATATATATATATATATATATATATATATATATATATATACTGACTGGTATTCTAACAACACAAACCAAACCTCATTGCGTTCGCTGTAATGTAAAAAATCAGAAACCTCTGCTACTCGTACTGACGTCGTGTTCATGGTGTATGTAATGCAATTCACCCTCATAGTGATCCCTGCTAAGCTCGGCTCATAGACTGGGAACTCGCGGTAGCATATAAACAAATCGGGAAGGCTTTCATGTACGACGTCCACAGCTGGAACATCGCGAGAAGATTTTTGCGGCGATCATCATTAAACGGTATTTCTATTTCGTGCAGACCGCAATATGCCTTCTGTCTATGCAACCCTAAGGGAAAAGTAGGGGTTGCAGTAGTAATAAATAATGGTGGTCAGCTCTTCGCTTCTTCTTAAGGCCATTTAGGCGAGAGGCTTTTAGTGGATATCATGCTAATAGCATTGGCTTTGAGTCCCACGCTACCCCCTGCGCGAGTGTGGGTAATAGCATTTTTCTTTCTCACCAAAAATGCTATTAACTATTGCTACTACTGACTCCCCGGTGATACTTGTCGGTCGACTACAATGTGGCCAGGGTTGACTGCTTAACTGCTGGTCGGATTCTGATCGCAGAACTGGTAGCTTTTCCGCTGAAGTAAATTCTTATGAAAAATTAATTTGTCGGGGGGGGGGAGTCGGGGGAGAAGTTCGACAACAAGCATATAGACTTGGAATAAATTGCTGCTGTTCTTGACACAATTTAATGGTCCACTTTGTTCATACCTATAAGTCTGTGAGTGACATGCTTTCAACGTTTATCAGTTGCTATCGCTATTTGATAACAATTTACACTCCGGAGCTCTGGCCTGGCCCCACACCACCTGAAAGTTCGCCGCTAACAGGAGCTGCCTGCGTCGGACTCAGGTGGTTAAAGCCCTCAAGGTAAGCGCGGCCCTCGTTTCCTCGACCTCGTCAAGAAGGTCAAGGAGCGTTAGCTGACTGTTTGAAAAGATGTGCAAGCAGGTCCCAGTCAGGTCGGGGGTCGGGGGACATGACTGTTTTTTTTTAGTGGATTGGCCCACGCTTGCAGGCATTTTTCTTGCCGTGTTAACCGTGTGTGCAATCGCACTTTCCAGTTAGTCCTCTAGAAAAAAGATTACATTCCATCCGTTAGTCAATAGCAAGGATACTCGTGCTTTGTTTCGCTTTCTCGACTTTCGTCTCAGAGGCACAGAGTCGCTTACTGTGATTAAATCCGGCTTTACATAGGACCCAAATATCTAGAAGAAAGCTCTCTATACCATGGTCTGACGCGCGATGAACCCGTCAGCTGGTTCTTTCCTGTAACAGGTGTCCGTACGTATTTTTTAGTAATTAGCAGTTAACCCGTCCAGTTAAATTTATCACTGTTGTTTTCTGAAGCAGAGATCTACAACTTACTCGCGAAGCTGAAACCGAAATTGAGTTTTATCCTAGATAAGATACCTCGTGTTTTCTACAAAAAGCTCGGTTTGGTCCCTATCTGGGCCATTTACGTTCGAAAAGATCTTATGCGTTCCTATCAAATATTATTCGAGCAAAGTATTTGAACTCCGATCGAATGAGAGTGTCTTTCTCGAGCGCATCACGGGCGCATCTTGTGCCGTCGCAGCTCAAAGACGAACGACTTTCTTTTCATCAACGGGACTTTGAAATTTCTCAATGAAGTAACAGTAATTCTCCGGGTACGTTGCACTGTCACAGCTTAGCAGCGACGGAGACCGCCCCCTTACCTGTTGTCGAGGCCTCACCTGGTGCTAGCCTAAACACTTGCTTTCCCGACCGAGTTGCTTGATCCCCCATCGGGGTCGTCCGCGAGCCTCCGCTGTGCGACCGCTGACGCAATAACTACCTCTGCCAACCGGGTGGCCTGCTTCTGAGCGCTGTATGGCGCGACCGGGACTCAGACGCTGCTCAGCTCGGATGTCGTATAGCACATAACGATAACTACCACGTTTGTCTGCCACCTCTTCGCTAAGAACGCCGGTCGGTTGATTGATCTAATCTACGTTTGATAGGCTCGCCCCGCAGCCACGCATTCACTTGCAACTCTACAGGTTCGGTGGGTTGAGACGGCTCCTCGCCCTCGAGCCAAACCTGCCCCTATCCACGCATCAAATCAGATTTGCACGCATGATTCGCCTCAGCGTACCTACGCTAGGTTTGACTGCTTTAGCCATCTTTGCTGTCTCGCCGATCGCTACGTCTGCGTCCAAGTCAACTGACAAACATATGGCAACATATCTGCCCCACAACAACAACAACAACAACAACAAGCCCGATACTCACGATGCTGAACTCCCATTCCGCCGCGGATTCTGTTAAAAATTAAACAGAAACAGAGCAAAAGAAGCACAAGACGAAGAGGCGCCAGTTATTCGTAGTGCCTGTTGTTGTTGTTGTTGTTGTCATTGTTCTTGTTGTTGTTGTTGTTGTTTGTTGTCGTTTTGTCGTTGCTGTTGTTGTTGTCGTTTTGTCGATGTTGTTGTTGTCGATGTTGTTGTTTGTTGTTGTTGTTTGTTGTCGTTGTTGTTGTTGTTGTTGTTGTTGTTGTTGTTGTTGTTGTTGTTGTTGTTGTTGTTGTTGTTGTTGTTGTTGTTGTTGTTGTTGTTGTTGTTGTTGTTGTTGTTGTTGTTGTTGTTGTTGTTGTTGTTGTTGTTGTTGTTGTTGTTGTTGTTGTTGTTGTTGTTGTTGTTGTTGTTGTTGTTGTTGTTGTTGTTGTTGTTGTTGTTGTTGTTGTTGTTGTTGTTGTTGTTGTTGTTGTTGTTGTTGTTGTTGTTGTTGTTGTTGTTGTTGTTGTTGTTGTTGTTGTTGTTGTTGTTGTTGTTGTTGTTGTTGTCGATGTTGTTGTCGATGTTGTTGTTTGTTGTTGTTGTTGTTGTCGTTGTTGCTGTTGTTGTTGTTGTTGTTGTTTGTTGTCGTTTTGTCGTTGCTGTTGTTGTCGATGTTGTTGTTTGTTGTTGTTGTCGTTGTTGTTGTTGGTGTTGTTGTTGATGCTTCTGTTGCTGTTGTCGTCTTCGTTGTTCTTGTTGATTGCTCGCTATTGTCGCCGCCGTCTGCGCTGAGAGGGAGGCCACAGGAGAAGCACTGCAAGAAAATGGGACTGCTTGCGCAGCGCTGCAGCCGTTGAGCGGTATACTGTGCGCATACCGCACGGGCGGCGTGCGGCCACGTGCCCGTCTATCAGAGACATCGTTAGCATCATCGAATGTGTACGTACATCCACACGACCTGGCTGAGTAGGCAGAGCCCGAATTAATCTAGTTAGGTAGGCGCCCGTCTTTGCTTGGCTAGCTCTCGTCTTCGGCACGTCGCGTTGCGTGTTTGCCTTTGAGCCTGGGGCGTCCCGTACATGTTGGCGATCGCTGATTGCTTCGATCTGAGCGTAACCCGCATGCCCCCCCCACCGCCCAAAAGACATTCCTCTCCTTGGTCTTCCGTCTTGTCGGGTCCTCTCGTACTGGTTTTCTTGCTTCGTTTCTTCTTAGTATGCCCTATCTCTCTCTCGCTCTCTCTCTCTCTCTATATATATATATATATATATATATATATATATATATATATATATATATATATATATATATATATATATATAAAACACTTTCTATGACGTTTTTCTGCGTTAGGTCTACCTCGTAGCCAACCATCATGCTGGCTAACTTGACGTAGCTCCTGTTATATAACTTTAAGTGCAGCCGACAGTGAGGCACACCTTGTTAGAAAGAGGAATAGCCGAAACCTAGAGAAGTGTCCATGCCTCTCGTCTCCACTCTTCTAGTGGCTTTCATAATATATATATATATATATATATATATTGCTGCTTCCCGGTTATCATGCAAACGGCTTCTCAGAAGCATCTCTATCTGAATTTAATATCTTATTTTCTCTATCAACAGTGTAAGTAACCTGAGAGTAACCTGCTCAACTGATTACGACAAAAGAGACCTTTCGAAGTTCCTGGCAGCGGCTAGATGCATTCAATTTATCCGAAAGCGGATTATATTAGCCAAAAAACACATCTGGCGCTATTTTAAGAATAGCTAAATTGACGAGCTAGAGGTTCGAAGCCTAAGCCAACGACGAGCCCGGCCTAATGGCTTATGCCTTTGTTGCCGTCACTGCTTGACGCAATCCGCCTCTGTCTGGTGTTCTCGTGTGTACGAGTTACACACATTACAGGAGGGCGCTCAGCCGACATAGCTTTTGACGTAGTGGAAAGCCTCATTGTTTGTTGTGGCTGCTATTGTTGTTGTTGTTGTTGTTGCTGTTAATGGCCATTACGTTATCGACGTTTTCGTCCACGCCATCTTCATCGTCGCCAGGCGCCACGTGAAGAGACGTTAGGGTGCCATGCAATGTTTTGGATGGATGTGCATGCATGGATATGCAAGCAGTCGATGATACCTTGCGACAGAGGTGCTGGCACTCGACGGCGAGACAGCATGCAGCTGGTCCACGCCACAGCTAGCTGCTCACAGCTCGCATTGTGTCGTCACCATTTTGGCTTGTTCAGGTTTTAGCGGCGATTGCGTAAGGCATCTGTCGTTATCGGCTGGCTTGAATATAACAACAACAACAACAACAACAGCAGAAGCAACAACAACAACGACACGGGGTCGCGACACGCTGCACGCAGATGCTGTAAGCACCAGTGATAAACGATAATCATATCTGGCGTGTGTCAACGTGCCAACTAATAGCCTTTAACTGATTCGACACTCCACGCCGAACGTGTCGAGGTTTCACTACAGATGCCAGACATGGGAGGAATCGCGCGGCCGCAGCGAAGTAGAATGCAGTACAAGGTCAATCGCAATTTTCATAAATATTCACAAGTCATCATAAGCATATATATATGCATCGAACAGGGTATATTCGTAGAAAATGTTTACATTATACCATACTATGACGGAGCGTTGGTTTTTGTTGTCTGCCGTTCTAACTCGGGAGTTGCCTCAGTGGTATTTGACGCAATTCGACGAGCAGAGCCGACCAGTGCATTCAGAGTACTCCTCGTGAAAGTCATTGGGCACAAGGTGGTAGGTGATAGCCATGCACGATGCACTCGGTGTATGCGTGGCAATCGCCAAAGGCCGCTCTGGCTCCCTATCGAGGGAGGTGAAAGAAATACGTCTAGTCTTTCGATCTGTTCTTCTCCGCCACTTCATCAAGAATTGGTGAAGCAGCGAAATAGGCACGCGCAGTCTTAACCGGTGGATCCACATGGAATATCTAGGCTCTATTTCAACTTTGAAAGCACTGTCAGCATAAAAAGACACATCGCTGCGCCCGCGGATTAGCGCCTGGCAAGCCCTACGCTTGATGGCGCTGACGTCTTTATGGGCGTCAACGATACTATCAACGTACATCACTACCAGGGCGTTTATGAACTGCCGTTACACATGGTTAACAGGATTAGAGAGAAGACGGATGAACAGCTCAGTGGGTCTCCCTCGGGGGTCCCCCACGTTTGACTTTGCCTCGGGAACACCTCGTTCGTATCCTAAATTAATATGGTGCCATCATCATCGAGAAACTCAAGATCACACTCAGTGCTGCTCTATTAACTCCCGTTGTCCTAAATCGTCGACTGATAGGTAGCGAAAACCCTTGACAGAGGCTTTGACACAGTCTATCACGACTGCATGCCAGTGGCATCGTGGCTTCGGCTTGGTTTGGCTCAATCGCCGAAAGCAGCACATATATGGCTACTCGCATCCCCATACCCCTCCAAATCGTGAATTGTTTACGCGGAATGGTGTAGTTCACCGCGAAATCCACTTTTGCCGCACTCAGTTTCAAGTGTATTTTGCTGAGTGTCCTTTCTGAGGCGATTTCCCGGTAAAGGTTTGGGTCGCCTTTGTCATCACCCTCGACGATTTCCCTTGACGATGATGAGAGAGAGAAATGAGAGTATGGCGATGTGCCAATGTTGAGAGAGGGTAGTCGTCCATTCTTTATGATTGTTAGAGAAATCACGAAAAATACCAACAAAAGTAGACCCATATTGTACTGCTTATCATCAAGTGAATGTTCTCATTATTGCTCTGGATTATTACTTATGCGACGTGTTTACGTACACCGCAAGGTCCCGCCCTTTTTCTAGGAGGATTCCCACTTTTTTTTTGTGGAAGAGGGTGAATGCTTTTACGCACGCTACGAGTACGAGGTATTCCCCCCTCTCGAGCAGTGTGGGACTCGACCGTAGCGGTTGGATGTTGGTCCGCCAAGACCCCTACCCACTAAACACTACCCCCCCTTGAACTTCACGCTCTAATGGCCCAGATATCCATAGAACAGTACTATGGGCCAATCCTTTCAGGATTCCCACCTGCCACTAGGCAAACTCAGTCATCTGACATCAGCATAGCTGAATGTACGATTTCTTCTTCCGATAGCAGCAACCCTGAAGGCCTGAGGCCTGAACTTACGCCATTTTATAGCCTGCTGTGCGGCTTCGTCAATATCGCCTGGTGCATGTTCGATCTCAGATTCAATAACCTGAATATCAACGATGCGAGTTGCCGTCATCTGGTCGGCGTCAAGCGTCGCTTGCCATAAAGCAGGTAACTGCGCAACAGCCCGCTCATGTTGGTGTTTGTAAGCTGCGATTTCGAGACACCAGGCTAGAGGTGCTCCTGCAACCCTGGAACACTTGTGTACAGTCATTTTGGGCGTTTGCATAGGAAAGGTCATTAACGCCTATTAGCTGCAGGAGCATATCATCTTTGTTACCATTGGACATGTCCCTGTCGATTCTGAATTTAAAATCACTGCGCGCAATAGTGGGCATTGCCAGATCAAAACTTTGTTATTTTATAACTAAGCTATATTTAAAAAACTGTTTTTTTTTGTTTTTTAACGTATTACTAATTTACGAGAGATATTACGCCCATCGGCTTTCCGCAGACGTAACTGCCAACTAAGAGAAGCCTCGCATATTAGGAATATGCATTCCGTGCTTCTCCGCAAAGAGCGTGTATAATAATAATAATAATAATAATAATAATAATAATAATAATAATAATAATAATAATAATAATAATAATAATAATAGGAGCCTTACGCAAAGCTGGTATACCAGGCACGCTCGAGCCCAGATTAGAACTTCATGACGACAAAAGACCTGACGGTGTAACAATCCCGCTATGGGCTAACGGCAGATGCTTGGTATGGGATGCTACAGTGTCCTGTACAGTGGCTCCCTCGTATATACGCCACAGTTCACTAGAAGCGGGATGGGTTGCCGAGCGCGCAGATAATGGGAAAAAACGCAAGTGCCAAGAACTGGAGACAAGTTATATCGTAGTGCCAATATCGATGGAAACATTGGGCCCGGTAAGCAAGCGAACCAAGAGATTCATCAGTGAGCTGGGCCAACGGATTACAGATCTCACAGGGAATCGGCGCGAAGGCGAGTTTCTACGGCAGCTGCTGTCGCTTGCTGTGTGCCGAGGAAACGCCGGCTGTATTGTCGGTTCCATGGAATAATATTTAGGAGTTAGGAGAAGACAAGGAGTACACGTTCACACCTCACAATTGTAACATTTAAACAATATTAGTAAATAATAATAATAATAATAATAATAATAATAATAATAATAATAATAATAATGATGACACGACGCTTCTACCTTCTTAGTCTTTATCTTGATGCTCACGGCTTGCACCTCAACACATTTACCAGCAAGCCAACCCCTCTGCCAATACATAACCGGCGTTTCCGGAGCCATTCTTGGAGAACGATTAGTCTTAATAAGCTGCGTATAGCTGTCATCCATCGTATTGCTCTCCACTGCAGCGCATTGTTGTTGCTACAGTATTCGAATTAGATGTTTCGATGCAAATTTTACTCAACAAGCACCGTCCGCTGTGCTGTTTCTTCGATTCCGCACTTTGCTGCTCTCGCTAAGCTAACGCGCAAAAAAAGACGAAGGGCCCTCTCACGCCTATGACAGGTAAACAGATACGATGCCCACAATGACAGGCGGCGTAGATGATATTGTAACATTCTAGCCGTAGCGGACCGTTTTGAGTTGTAAGGCTGCTTTGCGATGTTGCTTTATCGATTCTACCTAGGTTGGTGATGATTTCACGCTACTTTTTACTGCCACATATATGTATATACACAAAAAACTTCATTTTACTTATTTTTATTGTTTTGAAGTGTTAATTAGTTCCTACTTAGTTATAGCATTATTTTCATGAACGTCTCTGAAAGCTATATTATATGTAGGATGCTATTTTGGGTCCTGCCCTTGTGTATGGCAAAGCGAGCAAAATAAAGGCATGTGTAATGTAATGTAATAATATATAACACACATATATATATATATATATATATATATATATATATATAGTCAAAATACATATGTTTTGTCTCGCGGTCTTTCTTAACGTGTCTGCTGCTTTCAATTGTCTTGATAATTTATTTCTGTTCCAGATACTCGCCCAGCTGAGTTGCTCCATGCGGGCTGTTGCTTGGTTTAGGATCTATCCATCAGGACGGAGACCGGTAATACTAAAAATAGAGCTAATCGGATAGAGTTCTCGTGGCAGCAGGTTTTTATCAGGACACCTAAGGGCTCGGTTCTCAAAATATTTGTGCGTCTTATTCTTTAAAATTTCTTTCTTTATAAGGTCTAGGTGCTAAACCTTAGCTCTGCTATAACTATTGGCAGTGACACGAAACTACTGTTAGGAGCGAATCATCAAACATTTGAAACGAATTTGCACCAGTCGCTTCTAAATGTTCGCAACATAAGTACTAGTAATAACACTTTTGTGCTCTCGCGGACCGGTTCTTGGGACTTGTTTCCTAGGAAAACATGAGGTGTCATCCGCATCTGGATTATATTGCACCCAATTGCTATGCTATAATATCCACGCTGTATAGAATAAAATTAAGTAGGGTCTTTGCAGATACCTTAGTTCTAGTGTGCAGAGCCTTGTTTTTACCAGCGCTATGCAATGGTGTCTTTTTCTGGGGTACTGACTATAACGGAATTCTTCTATTCTAGAACGGAGCGCCAGAGTAATACAAAATGGTGCAAGAAGAGTCTTTTTTCTAGGCGGAAAGATTCGATCCGTCACTTGTTTAGTCGATTTAACCTATTCACGGTGGAAAAAAATATCTACGCTACGGGTTTCTCTGTTAGTACATTACATTTCGTGGAGTATTATACCTACGGAGATCGCGTTTCCCCCAATTCCTGGATTTATCCGCACTCGAACATTAGCTAGGTGTGCAACTTTCATACAAGGCGAGCACTGCCGAGTGTGCAAACGTAAATGATAAAAGTAAATGATTAATAAATCATCACAATATTATATATATATATAGTTTAATCGTTTGGTAACTATAACTATACATATAAACTAATAAAAGAAAAAACGTATATATAAATTTATTTTAAAGTGGTTCCGCGAGATGTTAGGTACATGGCACACGTGCCTGATCACTGGCGGAGAGCTTGAAATCGTTAAACAACCTAACCCGCTCTTAACTTTTATAATTAATCTAACTAATCAGGTCCAGCTATCTAGCGCTGCAACTCTCTAATCCCTTTGCTACCCCCCTGTATCTCGCGAACATAAGATGAATGTGTATGAAGTATTTTCATACGGATCTTTTTGTTCCGACGATTTCGTTCAAACCGTGTAATCGGCTGCGATCCGCCGATCCGCACTGTAAACGGACCCAAAGAAATTTGCAACCTGGGCGAAGGGCCGTCCGGCGCGGAGGGCACGGACAATAGGTGCTCTTCGGTCATATTCCGAACTAACCTCAGAATGTGTCAACATTGTTTGATAACTATTTAAAAATGATCGGCTACTTCCTGCTTGTGACAGGCAAGCGTTCGCTATATGTTGTTTTCCACACATGTCCCTAAACGGTAAGATACGAGGAAACAATGAAAATATTATAGGGAAAATATTATAGGATTCATATGTTATTTTTACCGGGCGCGTCTCGTCATCTATGCTCGGTGATTAACGTAGCTTCCAGGAGGAGCGAAGGTAGTTAGTTATCCGAGATGAGGTGCATGAACTGCTTAGGATATTTAAGCTTCCACAATTTTGCGTAGAGTCTCGGTCACTTTTTGGACGAAATCTTCGCTTCACACTCGATCTCCGTTTCTCTCTTTCCTTTTTCTTCTGCCATGTTTCTCCATCCAGCCCACGTTTTCTCTCTCTCTCTCTCTCTCTCTCTCTCTCTCTCTCTCTATCATCTCTCGAAGTCAGTCGGCTCCCGTTTTCATAGATGAACATACGGTTGGCTGCACAAAACGGTCAAACGCAGTGCAACCCCTTCTGCAGAGCCATTTCGTACTACGAAGGCGACGACGATTACCAACCTGATGACGGCAACGACAACAGCAGCAGCGGCAGCCGCGGCACAAGGCACCCCCCCCCCGAGTACTTCTATGACCGTCAAAACTACCGTCCCGCCTTGAGCTCTCGTTGAGCTCAAGTTAGTCTCCTGCTTCTGCTCCTGGCCAAGCAGGCTCCAGCAGGGAGTCACGCGCAAAATTACTAAGCCCAGTTGGCGTTCACCCGCTGGCAAACGCGGCCCGATGCCGCTACACTTAAATGTGTAGATTAAATTTTACTGCGTATGAAAGGAGGAGGCTGGACAAGAAGCAGGAGGTGGTTGGTCTGGCGGCACCCATCGTCAGAGTGGGGCCGTCGACTCGGCTGAGGTGGGAACGAGGTCGCCAGCGAATGCAGTGCGTTCCTGCCCCAAGTTCCTTCCCTCCAACTGGGCTGCCTAATACTCTTCCTGAGTTCCCAGCTGGGCAGCCCAGTCCCCTTCACCGACGTCTAGGCTTTTGGCTCTTTAGTGCCTTGCCCAACTTCAGCCCGTCTTCAGGGGCGACACGAAGGCGTGCCAGCTCATTCCGTATAGAGAGGCTGACTCTCTTTCTCGTTGCGTAGATGCTACTACTAAGTTTTAACCGGCTGCGCGCCGAGGTCATTTTTAGTAGTAATTCTCGTCGCCATCGTCAACTTTGTCTGCTGCTGCTGCTGCTGCTGCTACTAACGCTGTCGCTAAGTCGGCGGTGGGGGCGGCTTTGCTAAAGAACTGGGTGACCAGTGGCCCGAACCGTCGGTGCCATGTGTGCCGTATAGCCAGCCAGTCTGTCGATGCGGCATACATAGGGCGGTTCGCACTTATGCACATTTTTCGTCTCGTGACTCGTGTCGGGGTCGTCGTCCGAGGCACCGAAGCGTCAAGTGCAAGGTCGTTCAGAGACAAAAGATACCTCCCGTTACTCCCGTTGTCGCCGCCGTCGAGGTCCCCGCCCGTCCGCCTCTTGGGGATGCACGTTACAAAGGGAGCAGAGACTTTGTGCAGCTTGATTTGGTTATTCGATTGCTATTTTGCTACTACCGCTGCTACAGTTATCCAGCTAGCAGCGAACAGGTGCAAAGCAGTACAAAGAAGTAGATCAAACACAGACCTAACTAGGAGAAGCATATTGCCTTTATTTATTATTCGAAATACGCCCTTTTGCTGGTGTTATTACACAGATGACACAAAACTAAAAGAGATACTTAAAGATGATGCAAACTACTAGAAAAAAAAGACATTTTTCGCCGAGTTAAACTAGGCCCCAAAGTTAGTTGGACGAATTTTGAGAGACTCCGTTGGGTAGATAATACACGTGTTTAACTAGAATAAACAAGTCTCTCTCTCTCTCTCTCTCTCTCTCTCTCTCTCTATATATATATATATATATATATATATACGCAATTGTAACGGCGCTAACGGGGAACATATAGATATATTTTTTAAGTGTTTATGGCTACGATCTTATCAAAGCACGTCGCTTCGCCAACAAGAACATTAGGTCAGAGCGGATATGTCGGTCCGAGATGGTTGGTCGAGAAAACGGCACAAGTAAAAATCTTTTGCATGGTGATCGCCGTTCAACAGCCATTGCTTAAAAATTATTTTACCAAAAGTAACATCAGCAACTATGACCGCAGCAACCATATCAACGTTGGCGGGGTAACTAAGTCAACCGGATTTATAATGCGCCCTTAAGCCGCATTAGTTAATTTATTTTGTCGTTGTTCTTATATATATATATATATATATATATATATATATATATATATATATATTGTGTCGTTGTATTGCTCATTGTTAGATACAATGTCTTTTGTCCTGTTATGTGACATCTGGGTCCTCCTTTGTTTTGACGTTTGGTGGCTAACGGCATCTAGCCTATTCGTCAGCTAAGGTTGCTCTCTAAGCGTTTTCGCACATATAATCTATTGGCATACCGAGGAGTTTTCGAACGAAAGTGCTAAAACCCGCCTCCTGCCGTAATCCTAAATATGCCCATCTATATGTACGGTATGCACGGCTGGTTAGACGTGGCGGCGTGGTCTAGAGGACTAGAAATCCATTCATCCGTTCTACCAGCGTCCTATTTGTTTTTGTCAATAGCGGTAAGAGGTCTAAACATATGTTTTCTTTTTTCTTCATGGCGTGCCTCTAGCATGCGTGCCTATCCCACCAGGTCTATGCACCTACGACAACGCTAACATTTTCAGATGAAGTCTCACCTCTGACGATATCCGCATGATAATGCTTATCCGGCTTATAAAGTAACTTTCTCCTACTGTACATAGTTTACGGTCACAATGTCCTTAGGTCATAGCTTGCCATTAGACTGCCGAGACTTTGAGAGCAGTAGCCTACGAAACGTTTCTTGTCTAAACTGTCCTCTGTTGTGTGGCCATACTGTCCACTGCGGTGGTCTATTTGAGGAAATATTCAGAAGTGCTCAAAAATAATTGAAACGTTGTTGCTTCCTTTTGTGCTGCACTATTGCTTGGCGCTATATTCAACGTCTGTTTGCTTGGTACCAGTATAACTCCACTTATTATGCTTTTTGGAACGTGTTGCTGGATACAATATAGCAATACGCATTTGAAATAATACGGCGCATCGAAAGATGTGGATCAGTGCCATAAGTCACATTTCACAGGCATGACTTCAAAACACTCAAGATGTCTTCTGGTAGTTCATTATTTTGAGTTAGAGAGAAAATGAGGTTACAAAAACGATTCATTATCGTTCCCTCGGAAAGCTGATCCGAAGGAAGCGCGGCCATGTACAATACTTTTTCTAATTGACGCAACCTGACCTACAAATGTGTGGCAAACCTAATTATGCTGCTAGTGGCATAAGATTTGCATCTGTGGGTTGAAATGAGTAAACATTAAATAGAACATAAATATAATAAAAATTAAAATCTAAGTTCGACTTTGATTAAGACGTTTCGGACTCAACTGCTGCAAAAGGCGATTGCAACAGAACGCATTGAGACGCTTTCAACAATCTACAATCGCGTCTGCCCACAAGGTTCTCAGAATTAAAATTCCGGACATCCGCAGTCGCCAAATCCCGCGCTCTAACTAAGCCGGATTAGTAGTAGTAGGTGCAGGTGCAAATCTATACGTCAGTGATGTGTTCCGTGGCCACTATCGATGGAGCGAAGAGAGCGAACTCCATTCAGATTCAAATTCGCCGCCCGCATCTGTCATCGAAGTGAGGACTCAATTTACTGCGAGAAGGCCTAGGCTGTTCGTGAGACTCCGTGTGACGTGGCAATACGTATGTAGATCACTAGTACGTGAACTGTTAGGTCGAGATCACGATACTCAGGCCGACCGTTGAAGGACCAGTTATAGTTTTGGTAAACTCAATATGTATATTTGTAGCAGGTTTAATGTGCGAATGATAGTCCTCGTACCTCACAAACGAATCACGGGCCGAACGACTAAATATTGTTTTACTTTTTTAACGCTCTGACAACCACATTCTAGACGCTCGTAGGGGGCCAACTTGCCTGTGGCACAATATTTGTCTAAATGCATCTATCGTTATCGCGTTTTCGTACTATATAGCGGCTTTCTCCAGCAGAGGTATGTAGCAGCAGCAGGGCAATGACAACCACGTCCAACAAATACAACCAGCAAGGCCGGGGCTCAAACTTGCGACTGTTTTGCTAACCATGGTTGCCATTGCAACGCCCCGTTTCGAAAAGTGCGTTAGCCGCCTAAGCCACTGCCGCTACAAAGCCACCGCCGCTACAAATTTTGTACTGCGATTTTGAAGCTTTCATCCAATGCAGCATTGAGAGCCTATATGCTACTTGTTACCTGTCTGTCAATGCATTAATGATCACAAAGCCCTGCTCATTTCTGCCACTAAGACTCTTATTGCCTTACCGCGGTCGATTGCAACTTTCAGCATGAGCTTTTTTTTGCAAAATTATAGTTACACGAAGGAAACGAATCACTAGTCTGAATACTGGCAATAGCTATACATGATATTATACTATTATAGATAGAGGAAAATAATAAAATAAAACAAAATTATATTTCTTATTAGATAGCGGGCAAAAAAAAAAGTTCCAATCAACTGTGGCAGTGCGAAAGTGAAGGTTGCGCAGAAGATTTCGGCCACAGACCAGCAAGCTTAGTTTTTAGTAACGTTCGTTTGCTGGGCTAGCGAAGCCCAGTAAATCCCAGCAGCGACGGCGTGGCGAGCTAGAGTATTACGCCTTAGCGTAGCCCTTATATGTGTATTAGCGCTCTGTAGGAATGGGAAGCTCCGAATAGTCTGTTGGTCGATGGAGACTAGTAATTCAGTGAAGAAGTTGGATTTATACTATACAATCACTTAGACAACAAAACGCTCGATCTACAACAACCAACGAGTAGGGCACACTCGTGTAGAACGAGCCGCTCAAAGAGCGAACGTTCCCATCTAGCATACTTTTATCGTAGCAACAATCTTCGCACCAAATGGGGCTGCCGCCTCTGACCCCAGAACGAGTAAGCAAGAAACGGTGGATTTTCAACCGTTCCAGGAGTATCTCGAATTGTAACGGGAACATTCTCTACTGACCGCTACATCAAATTCCTCTCGGGCGTCGACAATGCTTATAAAAGTGAAGACGGAACTATCTACCGAGCCAGCTACGTACCAGCGGCGATTTGATTATGCCACCACCCCCGAAAAGAGCCCAGAGCTCTGCGACCAGGAACAAGAATAGATTATCGAGTGATGGCCGGACAAAGCCGTCGGCGTAATTAGCTCTAAGCTTAAAAACAGACAGACATTGTTACATAAGTCAAGTGTCAGCGTGTCAGCGTGTCTCTGTCTGGCAGTCGAACTGTGCGGACGTGTCTAGCCGAGCTCTGTGGTACATACCGGAGAAACTCGCGTTACTCCGGGGTGCCCGGTGCCGGACCTGTAGCGTTGGTGCGTGGAGGCCTGCAACAGAGTTTTGTTGTGTTCTGGTGGTTTTTTGAGTTTTATTGCTCACTTTTCGAGAATAATTGGTTCACACTCAGTATCGGCGATCCCAACGACGACGAAAAGAGAACCACCTGGTCGGCGAAACGGTACACTCTCGCCTCCAAAGGTACTGTACTTAGTAGCCCTCTCTTCCAGATACTAGTTGGGGCCGCGTTTGTTGAGGACAGACGGACCAAGTTGGAATTTTTCATATTTCTACTTCTCGATCACTAGGCTGATACACGTGGGGCTGCCAGTCTCGGTTTCCGGCCACTGGGGGCCGCCATATTGGTTTCTCGGTGAGAGTTGGTCAGTAAGGAGTGGAAAGAGTAGGAGGCGAGGGGATGGAGAGGGAAGCGGCGAGGGGTGGAGAGAAATCGGCGTAGAGGGAAGAAAGCCGGCCCAAGAGGCGCGACGGGGAAAGAGGTGATTATTTACTGCTCAACAACGGGTGAAGAAGAATCACCAGCCAGGAAACAGCTGGGAGGGTATCAGTCCGGGAGACACATATATATGTGTGTATGTGTATGCACATATATATATATATATATATATATGCGCATATCTGTGTATGCATTTATGGGTGTGTGTGTGTAATAGGATACATTAATATATATTGTATGGTATGCTATAGTATAGTATATTATATGGTAAGAATATTGTATATATGATATATTACGGTATGTTATATGTATGATATATTATATAGAGATATACTAATTATTTAGATTAAACAGTAAGGGTATGGACGAGGAGGACAGAACGGAGACGCAGGGCGTCGAAGGGAATAGGAAGAGGGTGGCTATTGAATCTCCAAAAAGGGGAGAAGCCGCCAAGTGTGCCAGGGATGGGGAGGCTGTGAGAGAAAAGCAGCTCCAAGAGGTCCTTCAAGTGATGCGGCAACAAATCGGGCAAACGCCTAATCTGTGTAAGGCCAGTAACACGAAGATCGAGCTCAAGGAGCTGTCTCAAAAGCTCCCCAGGACCCTGGAACGTCTAGAAAAGGTCTTGGAGGACAGAGGGAAGGCCTACCGAGAAGTTAGGTCAGCTGATGAGGAAGAGATAGAACAGCTTAGAGGGGAAGTCGAAACTCTACGAACAAACGAGTGCAGACTGAGGGTAGAGCTCGAGGGTCTAAGAGAAAACGGGGTACAGGAGAATAGGGAAGACATCCAACGAGACAAGATAAGCGAGCGGGTAAAAGGCCTCGAACTCCTATGCGCACGTTGTCACGGGGAGCTAGATAAAGATAGGGCCAAGGAGCTGGAACTAGAAACAGAGGCCACGGAGATAGAAAATAGTATAGAAAGGGCAAGCACTCCGGAAGAGCTGGTGAGAGCCGTCAAGGGACACTGGCCTGAGAGGGTGATTAAACACTTAAAGGTCACCACTGACGCCCTCACCACTCAGAGGGAGGTTAGGGTAGCGGTTATCACTAAAGGGTCAGATTCGGATAAGGGTTTAATAGAGGGGCTGGCAGCACAGTTTCCCACGCTAGCAGCGGTGGCTGACATGAGCGCAGGGACGGCTGCTGTTCTTAAAAATAGCGACGCCGTCGAATTCTTAGAGGGTTCAGGAAACCAAGCGGCCTCTCAACGGTACTTGGTAGTGGGAGTGATAAACCCGGAAGAAGAACTAGGGACCACGACCCTGGGGGTGCTCCAAGCTGTCGTGGGAAAAGCGCTGGGGCTGGCTGACGGGGAGAAACCCCCGTTGATGCACGTCACAAGGGAGCGCCGTACACAGACGCTTCTACAGGCTCTGGAAATCTGCTGCCGTAAGACCGGCGACGGCAGTGGCCTCCTAGAGGTTTGTTCGAGACAAACAAGGAAGACCGGAGCCAAACCGGAGACTACCACCCGGGCGGAGCAGGGAGCAAGGAGCACCCTCAGGGTTAAGGTCGAAGAGGGAAAAACCTTCGCCGACACTCTCCGGGGTGTTAAAGAACAAGTCAGGCAGCAAGAAGGCGCCGGGATAACGGTTAGGGGGGTAGTTAAAAGTAAGGAGGGTGACCTTATAATTAGAATAGAGGAGAGTGAAAAGGGCGCAGGAGAAAAAATGGCGGCGGCCATTCGGGAATCTGCGAAGATGCAGGCCGACTGCCGAGAGCTTAACCAGGGGCAGACCATCGCCCTGTGGGGGATTGACCCACTCTTGGACGGGGAGCAGGTCGAAAGCGAACTGCAAAAGGCCTTGCAGCTTCCGGCCGGCGCCAAGATCACAGCTACCGAGCCAAGGCTCGGAAGAGCTGAAGTTTGGTACGCACTGGTCACGGCGTCCCCGGCGGCGGCAAGAGCCATATGCTCCCGCAAGACCCTTAAGCTGGGCTCGAGGTGGTGCAGACCTGAGGAGTGGATTAGGCTCCCCAACTGCTACAAGTGTCATAGGCCGGGCCATAAGGCCCAAGACTGCAAAGCAGAGAGCCAGGTGCCTCGGGTATGCCACAAATGTGGTGAACCTGACCACCTGGTAGCCAATTGCAAAGCAACGACACCAAAGTGTCTGGTCTGCGGAATAGAGGGGCACCGAGCGGATAGGATGTCTTGCCCGGCCTATAGGGAGCAAGTCGAGCAGCGGCGGGAGGCCCGAAGGGGCGTCGCCAAGGGACAGGTAGATGGCAAGGAGACCCAAGTAGAAGCCCAAATAACCAAGAAGAGCAATAAAAAGGGGAATAAAGACAAGGGGGCTAAAAATAAGAAGAAAACCGTTATCCCAGCAGAGGACGGAAAGGGTGATTGGAACTTAGTAGGTAGGGGCCCTTTATCCGACCAATGTTAAAGATACTTCAGGTAAACCTTAACCGCTGCAGGGCGGCGCATGACATGCTCGATGAGATAGTACGCAGAGAGTCTATAGGCCTCTGCCTGCTTTCCGAGCCAAACATAGCGATCACCAAGCGGAAGGCAGACTGGGTATCTGACGCAGAGGCGGATACCGCAATCTGGTGGACGGGTTCCGAGAGAAACCTCGCGATTAGGGGCGGGGGGGTCGGGGAGGGGGTTCTCCTGGCTGGAGATTGACCGGGTAGGGGTCATCTATAGCTGCTACTTCTCTCCCAACAGGGAGGAGGAGGAATTCGAGGAATTCCTTGAGGAACTTGCCCAGAGCGCGGGGGCACATGCAGGTAAGAGGGTAGTGATCACCGGGGATTTTAACGCAGCCAGCATAGCATGGGGTAGCCGAACCACAACTAGACGGGCCCAAACTTTACAGGAGTGGATGGCTGAAAAAAGTCTAATGGTTCTTAATGACGGAAGGGTCCCCACCTTTTCCAGAGGGAGCCAGACGGCCTTCATTGACCTAACAATGGTCAATGAGGCGGCCTTTCCACTGGTGGTAGAGTGGAGGGTGAGGGAGACGGAGGAGACCATGAGTGACCACAGATACATCTGTTTCACCATCAGTACCCCCGAGGTGGCCCTCGCCCCGTCCCCTAGTAAGAGATGGCAGATGCGGAAACTTGACGCCAAGATTCTAGTGGCTGAAATAGACGAGGGTTGCAAACAACTGGGAGACACGGTGGGGGATGAATATCAAATAATTAGCATACTCTCTACAGCATGCGAGAAAGCTGCTCCCTCACAACACCATGGGAGCCGCCACCCTCCTAATTACTGGTGGAACAAAGGGATCGCAGCTGCCCGCAGGGCTTGCATTAGGCTAAATAGGATTTTCACGAGAACACGCAGCTGGTTAACGCAAAGAAAACGACGGGTGGGATTTTACGGGGAGCGAGAGACCGCAAGAGCTGAATTCCAATTGACGGAGTACAAGGCTGCTCGATTGAGACTCCGAGGACTCATCGCCAAAAGTAAAGCCCGAGCGGAGAAAGAGCTGATAGACGCGGTGGAGAGCGACGTATGGGGCCTGCCGTACCGAATAGTTATGGCCAAACTCCGGAGACCTCCCCCGAAACTCCCCCCGGATGTGCTGCGGGAGACTGTAACCGGTCTTTTTCCGGCACAGCCGCGGAGAGAAAACAAGGAGTTCTCGGTCACCCCGGAAAACATTCCGGAGGTGACGCTGGAGGAGGTCGAACAAGCCCGGAATCGGTTGGCAACCGGTAAAGCGCCCGGCCTAGACGGAATTCCCCCAGAGGTAGCGAGGCTACTGGTCAAAAGGTGGCCTAAGGTCTTCCAAGACCTTGCCAACAAGCTTTTGAGAGAGGGGAGATTCCCGAGGCTGTGGAAAAGGGCAAGCCTGGTTCTAATCCCCAAACCCGGGAGGAAGACGGGGCCTTTGGCTTACCGGCCCATATGCCTCATTGACGCCATGGGTAAGCTCCTGGAGAACGTTATAGTCAAGAGACTAAACGACGAGATTCAGGAAAAGAACGCCCTATCAGATGCCCAGTACGGCTTCCGGAAGGGCAGATCCGCATTAGGGGCTCTAGAGAAGGTTCTGAAACGGGCGGGTGAGGAGACTATGAAGACCCCTAAAACAAGGGGATTCGTGCTCCTGATCCTCCTGGATGTCAAAAATGCCTTCAACACAATGAATTGGAAAGTAATTGTGGAGGCGATGAAGAGGAAGGGCTTTTCCCTCTACCTCCGTCGAATGATTTCATCCTACCTGGATGACAGAGGCTTGGTTGCAGGGGGGCAGGAGTACGAGGTTACTGCCGGAGTCCCACAGGGCTCGATTCTAGGACCCGTGCTCTGGAACATAGCTTACGACGGGGTGCTCGAGATCCCAGGTCTCCCGTATGGGGTGGAGACGTTGGCGTACGCCGATGACCTTGCACTCATGATAACGGCCAGGACCGAAAGAGCCCTGGAGAGCGTCGCCAATGAGGCCTTGTCAATGGTGTCCGAGTGGATGGAGTCCCATCACTTGAAACTGGCACCCGACAAGACGGAGGCGATGTACCTAACAGGCAGAAAGAGGACGACCGGCATTAACCTCGTGATGGCGGGCCACCCGATAGAAATCAGAAAGAAGGTAAAGTACCTTGGGGTCATGCTAGACACCGGACTGACCGGATCGGCACACGTTAAGTACGTGGCCGAAAAGGCCCAAAGGGTCTCCCTGAACCTGGCGCGGATCATGCCTAGGGTCGGTGGGGTGGCTGAGGTGAAAAGAAGGCTCCTGGCCTCGGTGGCCGAATCAACGGCGCTATACGCAGCCCCAGTCTGGGGGGACATGGCAATGCGGACGGCAAAAAATAGGGGGGCACTAAGGTCGACCCAACGAACGCTGGCAATCAGGGTAAACCGGGCGTATCGAACAGTCTCGACCGAAGCTCTCCTGGTCCTAGCCAAAATGCTGCCATGGGACCTCCTAGTGGCTGAACGAAGTAAAATGTATCTAGACGAAGGTCTGGATCTCACCAGGGCCAGGAGTGCCACCATATCGGCCTGGCATGAGGAATGGGCGCAGGTAAGACCCGGTGTGACCACAGGGAGCTGGACCAAGAGTCTGATACCGGACCTCAGGGTATGGTATGACCGCCGACACGGGTGGCTTTCCTACTGGACGACTCAGGTTCTGACCGGACACGGCCAGTTCCAGAGCTACCTGTCAAGGATCAAGAAGGCCATCAGCGATATCTGCGTACTGTGCGACTCTGGAGAAACGGACAACGTAGAGCATACTGTTCTGCGGTGTGATGCTCTCAGGGAAGCACGGGACGCAGCACCAACCGCTGTGAGGGGCCGACCCATCAAGGAGGTGGTCTCCCATATGATGACTTCGACGGAGGCATGGAGGGAGGCGACGAACTTGTTCGACGCTGTTTTGACACTCAAGACAGCCAAGGAAACGGCCAGGCGGGAGAGGTTTGAGCGGGTCTCTCGAGAGAGTGGTCGAGACGAGGAGCCGAGGGAGGGGGGAGGGGGTGGGGAGCAGCCAGGCCCTCATGGTCTCGACGCACCCTCACAGGACGGATTACAAAATGGCATCCCCCTATCCAACCGCAGGTAGACATGCGGGATGATAGTCAGGGATAGAGCTGATTGAAGGAGAACGGCAGGGACGCCTCTCCCACGGTTTCGATGTAATGCCAAAGTAATACCGAGCCTGGGGGGGTGGGGAGGAATCCGGGTTTAGTGGGTTTGCGAGTCTCACACTAGTCACGCAGGCTGCTAGTGGCGCATGTGCATCATGCATTACCGAAACCTCCCAGAACAAAAAAAAAAAAAAAAAAAAAAAGTGTCAGCGTTAGGAACTGTTGTGTCTGGGCGTTCAGTTAGACACACAACTGTCGAGGCTAGGCGCCACGGTGCTGGCAAACGTGCAATGGAGAGACTAGATACGGGTAGGTACAAGAAATATTCCGAAGATTCGATAAAGAGGTCTACGTGGACCGAGACGGATCTATCGCATTCGAGAACAACCTGTGAGAACCAACAACAAGTACAGCTTCACCGCAGAATGCACTGACACACTACAGGTGACCGAACGCAATCGTGTTTTCTTGCCTACGTACTCGACTAGCCTAAACTTAATAGACTAAGCCCATAAGTCAGTGGTGGGTACAGTTCAGCTACTGTACACACTGGCTTATTGATTTAGTCTGCGGTAAGCAGAATACAAATACGTATACACTGTTGCGCCCTCAGATGCTGCCTGCACTCACAGCAAAGTGCCCGCAATTTTTAACAACGCATTTTAAGGTTTTTGTTCGCCTTTAACAGACGCCCCTTACTTACAGACGACTGTGACTGGCGCAGATCCGCCACGGCCCAGCTCATCATCTCTATCATCGCCATCGTTATTGTTGTTACTATCTTTGTTAGCTTTAGCGCTAACGAAGGCACCATCTTGTTTGTGTACACTGTTGTGAAGGGGAAACAGAGGGGAATTGGCACACTTTTGGAGTGCCTAGATCTGGCCATCACCCCAGACACAGCACACAGGTTCATCAAAAATGCGCAAGTTACGCCACTCCTGCTTTAAGCTGCGGGGAACTTGGGCACCTCGCCAAAGTGAGTGTAGAATCGCACACGGCTGATACAATTGTGGCGTTGAGAACATATTACCTAACAATGACTCTGCTCGATAAGGCCAGCAATGCCCTAAAGAACAGCTAAGCATTGACACTGCTATTTAACCAGATTATTCTTTGGTATACAATAGCTACGCCACTTTAGTCCTGATTTGTCTGCGCCGGGCTTAACGGCACGCAGCCCTTGCGGTGACCTTGGCATGCAGGGTGATGGACATCGCAGAACACACGATCCTGAGGTGTGCAACACGGGCAGAGCAGCGCGCCATTTCCCGAAACTTTTTTGCAATAACAACCTTAAAAACGCTAAGGGCGGATCTTCACAGCGTAAACAAATCATTGCAGGAGCCATTGCCTGGTAGTAGTAGGGAGAAAGAATTTCATTTTATCAATATATCCATGAATTATTAGGAATAAATGCAAAAATTAAAATAACGATAATTTCTCAAAGACATACTCAAACATAAATCCATGACAAAAAAAAAACGACGCACCATGCACGTTCCCCAGGCATCCGGGAAGAGGCCAACTTTGAGTAGACTTCCTTCCCTTGATTGCGTAGATAGTTCCTAATCGGTACGAGATTAGGAAGGCGGTTGGATTCTGTGGGCTGGAGCCCTACACTATTATCACACACTTACAGACAAATGTGTGCAAACTGCACTTGCTAGTTGCTCTAAAACAAATGAAAAATGTCGCCATAGTAGTGGTAGTAGTAGTAGTAGTAGTAGTAGTAAAGAGTCAACGCATACATTGGCAAGATGTCACGAGACTGAGATCGTAACGTGTCATTGATTGTACGTGGAGTCTAGTCATTCTTCATTAGGGATTAAATGATATAATAAACAGTGCTGCACAAAAAGGTTGTTCAATTTCGGAAGTATGGTTCGATATTCAGTGCGCGTTTAACGATCTTGTCAGTTTCGTCTATAAAACTAATATTCGATTGCTCATGCGCTCCATTCTCATTGCAATGGGATATGAAGAGGAGTGTAGGTATATTAACTAACAAGTGCGACGTAAATTAATTTTATGAGTACCATTGTCTTTAAATATTTTTGTTACATTCAAAAGATAACCAAAAATATGCATATTGATGGAATTCATGGTCCTCGGTTGGTTAGTCAGCATATCTCTTCTGAGATAGCCAACTACTTGGGCATAGCCGTCCAGTTAGATCTTGTACAACCATCATATAATAACGGTTGTAGAATAGCGGAACGATTTTTAAGGACAATTGAATGGCTTTACAAAAACAAAAAATAAAGTCTTAATCCAATATCCATTAGAAACCATCTATACCGCCGCCCTGAGCCCTCTGGTCCAACAAATGGCACCACTTTCACCCTTTACTACCGAAACTAATCGCCCCATTTAGTCCAGCCGTTCCGCCTCCCCCTGGCTTATATTTCAATGCACGCTCCCCTGGCTCCCCCTGGCTTATATTTCAATGCACGCTCGACTGGAAATGATGATCGTGTTCGCTTGTGTTTACGTTTTGTGAAATCAAGTTAGATCACTTGATAATGAGGCATTAGCGCTGGACGTGTTTTTAAAATCACTTTTAGTCAACAATGGAATATTTTTATGTTACAAATGCTGGATCGCTGCCAAAGCGCAAGGATTGCATAAGAATAACACGTGATTTTTTTTATCGTATATGTGATAGTGCTAAGCCAATTCTAATTGTTGGGGATTCTAACCTTCCAAGTATCGACTGACAAAATGTGTCCCTTTTATATTCTCAAACCATAGAGATTATTTTTTTAAATGCTTGTATAGCAAACGGTTTATGTCAGCAAGTGACTGAAATAACGCGTCCACCAGTAGATGTAAGAGACTCAATCGACAAGGTTGAGCTAAAATATGGTATAAGCTAAGGTAATTTATCTAGTCATACAAACAGTTATCTGTCGGATAAGGCAAGCTTAATTTTTACACCAAGCAAAGACCCCAGAGGAACATTCATTGATTTGGCTCTTACTACCGATCCAGGTATAACAGAATTTTTTTATATAGTTCTTAGATCTTCGATGCCTTCGGGCCATAACGCAATTTGTTTTAACATTTTATTCAATTCTGAATATCCTCCTATTGAGGAGGGAAAGTATAATTTCAAAAAAAAAATTGCCGTTTTTTAGGTATGACAATAAGCGGTTAAAGGGCGTTTAACGAGGATATAACGGCACGGAGTTCCAGTATCAATAACCGAAGAGGAGACACTACGCGAGTTATTACCGCTTGGAGTCAATCACGTAAAAAGATTGTCCCACATGCGAAACGGAGCGAGAGTTATGCTTGATAAGGTGATTCTTTCATTTACGCGCCAACCTCCGCAATCCGTGTTCCTTGGATACCAAACTCATCAAGTAGTTCTCAAGCCCGACCAACCCAAGTTATGTCACAAGTGACTGAGGCCGGGACACTTCGCTGACAGGTTCCAGGTATGCAAACGGTGCGGCACTCCCGGACATTTAGCAGCAAGCTGCCCCAATTCAGCAAGATGTGTGGTGCTCACGCGGCGGGTTCATCTGCATGTCCTCGCTTGGCTTACCTCCGAGAAAGAAACCGATTTATTCTCGAAGCCCGGACACTGCAACAGGTGAAGGTACTACATCCGGCAGCCGTGATTACTGACATGTCCCCCGTATCAGCCATGTCTGTAGATAACACAACTCAGGCTTTAAAACAACCTTCTTACGCTAGCGTTGTCCGCGGGATCTCTCAATCACGCGAAGACCCTACCCCGCAGCTGCTACTTACGGCTCCTATATCAATCCCTACGGGAAAAGGCGGACCTTTTACAGGACGGTCTCGCCGGAGGACGCCCGTTGTAAGGCATCGCCGTATTAAAACACCCGTCAAGCGCACACGTAAAGCGACCCAGGCTGTGCTCGGCCCTAGGGCGCCTCCCTCGGACTGTCTCAGATTCTTTCAGGCTTAAACCCAGACTTATCGGCTAAAGTCAAGGCCCTATTAGAGCTTTTGGAGCCGTTGTTACAGCTGATACCGCTAGTGCAAAATCTACGACAAATCGTACAATCATGAATGACCACGATCGCACAGCTTAAGACGGAGCAGCATCACACCCCACTCCAACTACTATCAAATGTCCACTATGTGACGGGCGATACACGCGGCGTGGCCTAACAAGGCATATATCAGCCAAGCATCCCACCCCCACTGAGGCTTCCTTCTCCACAACGACCACCTCTGTGCCCTCTCGTTTGCAACCGGCGCAAATTTTAGAGGACATTCAAGCAGTTATGGAGCGAATCAGACTAATCCGAATTGTACCAAAGTCAGTTAGGAGGCAAGTGGCCAAGGCTCTTACCCGTGTGCTCTCAGCAGTCTCATCTGACAACGACGTTGAAGCATCTCGTCTTTGTAAAGCTCGATTTTAAAAACGCTTTTAACTGTATAGGACGCAATTACTTGATGAAGGCCGTCGCATCCTACGCCCTTCATCTATTAAACTACGTCGAACTGGCATATCGGCACCCTCCCATCTTGTCCTGCCTGAACATGTGATTTCGTCCGCCACTGGACTGCGACAGGGGGACCCCTTAGCACCACCCCTGTTTTGTCTAGGTATCAAGGGTCTGGTGGATTCCTAAAGGAGCCCGCTGAACCTCTGGTACCTTGACGATGGTTTGTTAAGACGAAACGTTTGCACAGTAGCCGAAGATATTCAACGGGTCGTAGATTTCAGTGTTTTATCCGGGCTGGAGTTAAATCTGGCCAAATGCGAGATATGCCTCTTTGGCCCTACCCTTGAGACCCCCGAAATACAGTCACTCCGAAACCTCCTGTCTGGCTGCAAGCTAATCGTCAAGGACGATCTGGAGCTACTGGGTGTGCCAATTTGCCCCCAGGAGGGGCTCCCAGCAGCAATCGAGCGTTGGAGATTGAAACTAGAAAACGCCGCCGCTCGCCTTCCTCTTCTGGGAGCTCATCGGGAACTTTTCTTACTCAGGTCTTCCTTTTCGTCCTCAAGACTAATCCACCTCCTTCGAGGGGCCGTTATATCTAATCAAACCGACGAGTTGCAAAGGCTCAACGACTTGACACTGTCTACCCTCGAGTCCTTGCTGAATACATCTCTACCGCCTAGCGCGCGAGAACAGGCAGTGCTACCCGTTTCAAAAGGGGGTCTCGGGGTACCAAATTTACTGACCCTGGCCGGGCCTGCTGTAGTCTCGTCGATGCTAAGCGCGGAAAACAGGGCAACCCTTTTTTAGATTCAGCAGGAGTCGACCAGTTTAGACCGCTTAGCCCATCTTCAAGAGAACCTTAAGGCACGCTGTGGGGGTAGGCCTGAAAACGTACGGTCCCAGCGTGACTGGAGTTCCCCTCTGCACGACGAGGTACAACGACGTCTCTTTAACATAGCTGCCGACGACACAGCCAGAGCTCGCTTAAACGCCGTATCCGCCAAGGATTCAGGGGCCTGGTTACACGCGCTTCCCAGTGCCCCCATAGATATCCTTCTTGATGACGAGTCAATTCGCATAGCAGTAGGCTTACGACTAGGGGTAGACATCCTCATCGGCCCTCAAGCCCTCATCGGTGCCAATCTCCCCGTCGATAAACTAGGACATCACTTGCTATCGTGCATTATTAGTGCAGGACGACGCTCAAGACATGCCGCTATTAATGAGACCTTTAGCAGAGCCTATAGGTCGTGCGGTCGTCCGTGCATTCTTAAACCCCCAGGCCTCTGCGCGGAGGACGGCAAACGTCCAAATGGTACAGATGACACTCGCACCATTCGAGCAAGGCAAAATGCTAGTTTGGGATGCAACCATTACCGACTCCTTAGAACCTTCTATGGTCGGTGGCGGCGCATCCGAAGCTGGCTATGCAGCCCCCTTGCGGAGACTAACAAAATGAGAAAATACTCATCAATCGGCTATCCCCACGACTTTTGCCCTCTCGCGCTTGAAACCCTGGATGCCCCTGGCGTTCGGACCACGCAGCTGATCCGCAAAGTCGGGACCTTGTTAAACCTGTCATCCGGTGATAACAGGTCATCGTCCTTTTTTAAACAACGCCTGGATCTTGACATACAACGTGGAAACGCTGCCTCCGTTCGGGGCACACTCCTGAAGTGGTCTCGCCCTGGCCTCATCGAAACGGACACGTGACAGTCACAATGCGCATTGGCTTGATGTGTGTAACATATGCCTAATGTATTATACGGAAAATAAACTTTATACAAATATAACGGCACTAAAAACAAGTAATACAATTATCGCTAATGATAGCATCAAAAATGTATTTTCCTCTGTTTACGTGGCCTAAGCAAATCCAACGAAAGCACTTACTTTCTCCCCGCCAACGTTATCAAAGTATCGGTATTTATTTGTGTTGGAATATAATATCTCAAAAAAAATAAATTAATTTTAATTTAAATGTAGCTTCACCCCAGACCTCATTCCTCTATTATTTTACCAAATGTGGCGCATGTCATAACTGAACCACTCTCATTCATTTATGCTAGGTCCTACGAAGATGGCATTGTGCCCAATTTTTTCCGACAATCCGTAGTTACGCCTGTACATAAAAAGAAATCCAAGTGGAATGCTTATAATTATAAACCTTTTAAAAACTAATTTAATTAAATATAGACAAGCACATTGTTTCATGGACATCAAGTCACCTAACAAATTGGAGCGTCTGCTTCTCGAGCGTTCCGCAAGGATCAAGCCTAGGCCCATTATTAGTCTGTAT
This sequence comes from Dermanyssus gallinae, assembly GCA_003439945.1. NCBI lineage: Eukaryota > Metazoa > Arthropoda > Arachnida > Mesostigmata > Dermanyssidae > Dermanyssus > Dermanyssus gallinae. Next base: position 645,008 of record QVRM01000883.1, read on the forward strand.
ATGCGTCTTAGATCTTAAAAAGTTGTTCCCAAAACCATTGAGCACAAACTCTACGCGGATGATCTAAAACTGTATGGGTGCTCTAGCACAAATAACGAGAGGGAGATATTACAGAGAACAATTGACTCCATCTTCGATTGGTGCGCCGAAAATGATCTGATAACTTGGGTCCCTATATGCGCCCTTTTGAGTCTGAAGGAGCACCACATTTACACACTTGATGGAGAAAAGATACCCAGAGTAAACAGCCCTTGCGAACTTAGGGTAACCGTAACACCGGAACTAGATTTTAACAATCACATCACGCAAACTATACAATCTGCTAGTCTTATATTTAATATGATATTTCCTTGTTTTATTATCTAATATTAAATGTTTTATGTTCTTTCGACGTGTTGCATTGAGATGTAAGGTAAGAATGTACAAACGACACTGGAATGTACGCACGAATCTCTCAGCCGAACAGACTTCCCATCTTATTTAATATTCGTGACAACAATCCGCGCAATGCTTAAACCATATCGTCAAAAATAGTTGCACGATCTAACATGTTTTCGCGGCGCATGTCGATTCATGTTGTCAGTATTATATCATGGGTTCATGTTGAAGACCATAAACCCATGATATAATACTATAAACTGTACCATCGCGCAATGATATTATTGCGCGCGGAGAGAGGATGAAAGGGGGTAGAAAATTAATGGGCCTACCGGGTGATTTGTTGGTCATAGTGCAGCACCACATGGCTTAATTAAGGAACTGAAATTCGGTTTATCATGAATAAAATGCTATTGAGGGCAACGGATTACTATTGCGCGCTGCACAACGTCTTCGTTGCCACACAACGACCCTCCGAGTTATTCAGTTAAGAACTTAATCCCCTTAGCCCCGGCCAAACGATGCAATGTATAGTGTCTCTCACTGATAAGACAGCGTTCACAAGGTTGTGTTGCAGGGATAGCTCATGATGAGGCAATCTAAATTAGATAACATTAGCACTATGAATAATTATGAATGCCACGAATCACTACAGTTAACGACAGGCCTGGCTATCTAGCACTCCTTGGGCTAGCTTTGTTGTATTGTGGTGATCACAGAGCATTTCCGGAGCGGTTTTGTGTCCAATTTTGGGTTTCTTTGTTTAAAAACTCTATACCAAGTAGAGTTTAGGTATGTCGTACATATCGTTACGATTTCGGAATAATCAATAGAACATTCGATCTCTAATTCGATTTGCGCAACCTTCCTAGTTTCGGGGTCTGGTTCCGTGCGACTCTTTCCTGTCCTCACCGATAAAGCAAATTTAGAGGGACAACGTTTCAGGACTAAACACGTTAGTATCAACACTCGTAAAAATCCATATAATTAATCTTCCCCTGCACCTAGGCATTCGCGGGAAAGCAATGACATGTTGTCATTTCAGCGACATTTCCTTACCGGCATTGGTTATACAAAGGACGCTCCGACCGGAACACGCTGTCCGTCTTGAATTCCCCAAAAGGTAACAATGGAAATAATTTTTGACCGAACTGCTGAACACTCCAACCCGAACGGCATCTGAGAGGAAGAAAGCGGTATCATCTAAATGTGGTGTTGCAAATCCAGCCTTGCTGATGTATCCGGCTATTCAGCTAATCCTCGCTCTTACAGGCGACGATGTGAACTCGTAATGGCCTTTGTACATGTGTAAGAAGGGAGCCTAAGCGACAACTACTTTAAGGGCTCACCAGCACTAAAAACCCCGTCTACTCAAGCGTCGGGGCAAAAGACTCGTGAGGTCGCATCGTATCGAAGGGGGCGTCGACCGGACTGTAAAATAGGTAATCGCCCGAGTTTAGAACTATAAATATCAAAATAGCCTTGTTTACGTGCATATGGGTACAGACCACTATAGCTATTTCAAGGCCGAATATCTAGTTGCAACCATGGTAAATTATAGCGTCAGTGGCAGTGAATATTACTTACGGACATTCACGACCCTTTGCTTAAATCGTCACTCATAGTTCTCGAAAGACAGACATGCGGCTCATGTGAGCAGTCAGGCCGAAAACATTTGTCCTGGGAACAGACAGAGTGAACAATCATAGATTCCTGGCATCTAACACGCCTCTTTAGCAGCTAGGGTAATGTTCGCACAACGCACAACTTTCTTACGACTACTCTACAGAAATCTATAATGTGAATGCATGCATAAAATCACCATACATTACTGTATTACTTATAATAAGAACCGCATATTTTCTTGTTGGATACACAATACCACTACTGCGTTGCAATGATCTTGACTGCATCTGCTGAGTAAATATTTGCAAGAATAAAGCACAAACATCCTAAATAAAACGTTCTACATGTGCACTATGCCAAACGTATACAAATGTGTGCACGTATTTTGAACCAGTCCAAAGTGACTTACTGCACGGCATATTTCAGTTGGCCACACCTTACACCAATCTTGGTGGTATTTGTAATCTAGGAAAAAGTGACACAACTGAGTGCATATTCTCGGGCGGGTATATATATATATATATATATATATAATGCGTATTCAAAGAAAACATACATATTTGCTTTTATGACCTTGCTGTGTTTAAACTTTGAAAATACACGCCTAGGAGGATATGACTTCCTTCCTGCCAGTTCCTATGACGGATTGCTTCTATGCAGGGAACCGGAAGCTCTATTGACGACGCCACAACATCTGGGTCATCTTCCGGTCGCCAGGCGTAAGGTTTGAAGCACAGTGTTGCTCTGACGTGTTAGTAAAGAGCCCACCGCAAACCGAGTCGTCCCACCATTAATTAGGAAAATTAGTGCAGAAATGTACACAAGATTACACCTATATGGTAGTATACCTTATTTTCGAGTATTTTTCTAGACTAACAATCTCCATTGTACTTTTTGTAGGCTTAGAGTAATAAAGCGATGTCTTGTATCGCAATGCATAGTAGTGGTATAAGGAACACCAAGGATGCGCAAATAATAATATTTTATAATTGTAATGAATCACCAACGGTGGGAGCATGATAATTGGGTCCCTTCGAACGTGTGCACCTTTACGAAGGGTCCAATGTAGGAACCAACCACCTCTGGAGGGTTCCCCGGACCGAGGCCGCATTGCCCCGTCCTTTGGAGAAGACGGCGCGCAGCTTGGGACTATCAGCGTCCGTGGCGCTTTCCGCAATGAGTTTTTTAACCATTTTCTCATATAAAGTTGCCCACCAATCTCTCTAGCGTTCAGCTTCGGCAGACTCGTGGCCGCACAGGGAAACTGCTCTACGGTGGCTTGCTTCTAATCGAGCTTATAGGTCCGTGAGAGCGACTGAATACGGAGCGGATTTAGCCTGTTGCATAAACCTGTGGAGGGGAGCTACCAGGGCGATCTTCAATAGCATCAGGCAATAGGTCCCTTCAAAGAATAGTATATAGAGTTTTTTGGCGTGCTTCTGCCTACAAACTGGGGTTCAACAACGTATCTACTGTAGTTAACACGCTGTCGTTAAGTCGCTTAAGGAGTTTCAGAGCGAGCGAACAGTCTGCACCTCGGAACAGGTGCTTGAGACATAAGGCCAAAAATTAAGATTTCCGAAAGAAAAGTTTTTCATTTTTTTTTTTTTTTAATTCAAGGTCCTACTAATTGAATGCGTGATGCCACAGTCTCTAGCTTTTTTCAGCCGCCTCTCGAGGGCTGCCGGAACTCCCTGCGGGAATAGGGGAATGCCTAGCAACTATAGATCCGTGCCAATAGTCTTGCACCCTGGGAGAGCCTCTAGCACTTCAGAGTCAGGAGCTCACACTTTGCAGGGTTTAGGGCTAGGACACTTAGCTCCGCAAACTCAATGGGTCTGTGGATGTCCCTTAAAACTGCACCAGGTGGCTCCAGAGCGAGACTCCAGGAGGGACCGAGTCAAATGCACCGCGGTCCCGGTGTTGCAAACCCGAGCTGATGGCTATCAAGAGCACATTAGATCCCTGCCTTGTTTTTTAAGATAGAGATATTTGCCGCCACTCTCCGGATTGCGGATGAGCACGCGATGGGCCTCACGCTGCCACCTTTCTCCTTGAGGACAAAAAGTCGGGCCCCAAAGATGAGCGTATATTAGCGCATTATGCTTTTATAATGACTATGGAGTATTTGTGCTAAAAGTACGTATGATTAGTCTAAAGCGTATTACAGCTAGGTTTAAAAGAGCCAATTACATTTAATTAGGTTAATTGCATAGACCAAATTGTACAGAGTCATCGAAACTATATTGAGGATTGCAACTAAGACGAGAGTACGACTAGACTATTTAATGTTTCATGTGTTAATGGTCAAATATTAGCTATTACTGCCAAGGAATTTCTGGCAGCCTTTTCTGCGGCGATGGAAGCGACGCCACTACCGCCACTGCATTACCATGTTTAACTTCTATGGCGATACGCTGCAGCAGGTATTTAACAGCTAGTGCATTCTTCGTCACAGCGGTTACTCTGTTTCCGAGCTGCTTGAGAAACCAGACAATCGCCTCACTCATTGGTCCTCCCTTTTCAATAGCGATCGGCTGAATTGTGCACTGCGACGACAGTTCCCTGTACTTCGACAACTTACGACTTTCAACAAAACGTGCATTTGCACCAGCTTCCCGACTTGTTGACTTAAAATTCGATATTTTTTTTTTCGATAATTTCCCAATATACTACAACCTACTATCGGTCCCACAAAAAAGCTTACCACATAGTTGACACCGGCCGACGTGCGCTACTGCAGACTGGTTGTTCAAACCTTGGCGTTGTGTTATTTATTTCTGTTGGCTGCGATATAGAGATATAGCCACGAGATACCTACAGGTGTCTTCTCTGCCGTCAGCTCAGCAAAGAAAAAGTAACGGTGGATTTTGCGTCCGTAATATGTAACACTACGCGCTAGAATCTCTTGCAGTCATCCCGGCATTAGTGGTTTCTTAGCTGTTTTTGGCTATAATCAACGCCGAAGTATTTTCTTCTTTCTAGAACAACGGTTCTTATAGACACCCAATACACCGCAAAAACTGGTGGTGAACTCTGGTCAAACAACACTATTACTGCAGCCAAACAAAGTGTACATAAAGGCTAACCTAGCAACTGTGTTGACATACTTTCTAGGGCACTGCAGTAGTGATGGTGAATCATTACGGTTTTTCCGTTTGACTATGCGTCGAGTAAAAAGAACTTGTTCGCAAACATGTGCTCTGTGCATGCGGTGGCTTTGGGAATCATCGCGCAGTGGCTTCTCAGGCCGCTCGATCAGATGCCAACAAGTAGTGAGCAACGTCGACCCGCTGAACCGCTGCGAAGGTCGTCGAGTAGGCTATTATTATTATTACTATTATTATTATTATTATTATTATTATTATTATTATTATTATTATTATTATTATTATTATTATTATTATTATTATTATTATTATTATTATTATTATTATTATTATTAACATACGTAAAGTATCTATATTTATAGTTTTTTTTAATATATATATCATCACCATTTATTAAAGAATAAAAATGGAGCTACAATTGTCTCATATTGTCAATATTTATAGTTATACTAATAACCCTGCTAACATAGTTGCAATGCCAACCTTAATAACAAAGTCAATATAATAATCCAATAGTTGTAATTAGTTGTTCAACGTGTTAGCAAAATATAAATTTCATTCCAAAAAGAAGAACTTATTTTTTCCTGATACAGATAGAAATCTTCGTTTCTATTACTTATAGGAGGGTATGTGTTACTAAATGATATGTCGTATCGACAGCGTATATTGGTAAATGCGGAGATCCTACGAAGATGCTTTTCCGTTAGCCAAATTTGAGTAGTATAACTTTGAAACAATACTGAAGAAAGACTTGTTCTCTGCGTCATATATGTGATATTTTCCGTAAGTAATAATTGCTTCCTGCATTTTTAGTATGATTCTTCCCTTCTCCTCTATTTACCAACAAAAAGCCGTTGATCAGGCGGATCAGTTAAGAATTGCGAGTGATTTGTGCAAAGTTTTGTTTCAAAAACAAAACCGCTTGCACATGTTTTCTAAAATACGATCATGGAGTAATTGATATTGCACTTGCCGAAGGAACCGGTTAGCTGAGACAAAGAAAATACAATCTGGAAGTGTAACGGCAGTTTATAAAAATTTAAACTAGCAGCTTGACTAATAAAAAAAATCTACAAGTCTGGTTAATTTTAATAAGACAACTACAACTACCGTGTCACAATTTTTCGGATTCCTCCGAGGTTCTTTTTAATGACACACTTTTCGCTAAATCACGTTTAAGTGGGTAGATGCTCCGAGTAAATTAATAAGTCTAGGACAGTCGAGTTTGGTTAAGGCTGAAACCAGCTTTCATAAACAATTTCAAATACTGCTGATGCTCATTCCCATACTAACCTTAACAGTCGTTGTTTCGACAGTAACGTCATCATTAATGGTCTCAGGAAACGTGGCCCTTTTATTCTTTATGGTGCCATTGTAAAGCGGCACCACAAGAAATAGCAACAATCAGGCGTCATGACGTTTCTGTGTGGATTTTAGAACGTTTGGTTTTCCAAAAAGCTCATGGGCAGTGTGTTCTGTTTAAAAAAACATAGTAAAGCTATTACTAAATTACTCTAATCGTAAAGCGTATGGCTCGTCACGTGGCGTATAAGGCTGACAGCCTTTATATGTGAGTTATTTGGTAAGTAAACTATAGATAAATAAAATTACTAAACAGTTAGAAAATGTACTACGATATAAATCAATAATTAGCCTGGGAACGCATACGTTGTTTAATCGCAATAGAGACAATACGTTAGTGGTAGGTAGAATACTCAAACATGTGGTAGCGTAGTCAATCACATCGCGCCTTAAAAGCAAACACACGGTCATTCAATACTGAGCCCCCGTTTTTAGCTGCATACTCACGGAATTGACCGAGTCTATGCTACGCAGTGCCATGCAGCGTTGAATCTTATTAAAGGTTTTTTTTCACTGGTATAAACGGTACTGCAACGACTGGTTGTGAATGCTTTCCGTGTGTTATTGGGTTTTTGAATCACTGATGGGGCTCTGTCGCTTGAAGTAAGAAAAAAAATCCTTCTCTGGGTCCATTGCAAGCCTTTGCATATCGAGAATTGAAATTGCGTGCTGGCGTGCGTTTCAGTCAGCAACATCATTGTGAACTAATGCGTCGCGATGGGCATGGCCCCACCAGCCATTGCGATAAGAGTCGAACACACATTACCAAGCAGCCGATCTCTGACTAAACAACATGATGTGGACAAAGCAAACAGGCTTGTACACATGGCTTGTACCTGACGTACCTTTGTTACGGCGTGTACACAGAAGTCTAGCTGTATAAAGTTAGTGAGTACGCTGAGATCAGTTGCATTTACACTGTACGGGTAAACTGAATAGGCAGTGTCAGCCACTTGTCAACATCAGATATGTATCATGTAACAAAAAAACTTCTTCTTAACACGTATAGTGGTTCTAACAAAATACTACATTTTCAAAAATCGTTAAGACAGGGCAAACCATATCAGCGTTATGGTCATTAGACCCGGCCTCCAGGTTGTGTCAATGGTGATGTAAAAATGAGATTTCCTGAATTCCGCAACCTCTTACGGAAATCAAACATTCTTTTTCAATCTGCCACCTTCGTCTCGGGATGTTTGTTGTTTTCACAAGCTAATGAAGGGTGTCTGCTGTATTTTTAAATACCAAGTAAGTTATTTAATTATTTTTCGGTCTCGGTTGATTCGGTCTTTTTGGCCATTACTTGTATTTAGTTAATATTTTGTGTCTCTTTGTCACTGGGTATCTTTGAGTTGATGAACATTGATTGCAGGGGCCAGCCGCGTGCTTATAACTTGGCTATAGTAGAGTTTAAGCGCAATATTGGCATAAACGTTGCGTAAGAACCGCTTTGTCATTCCAAGTAAGATTGACAGCGCAATTAGCTACTGATGTATGCGTTGTTGATCATGAAGCTACGTTGACAGCACTCAAAATTGATTTAAACAAAAATATGTCGGTGGTTTGTACTCGATGCGTAGTGTTCGAGATTGTCTTTATATGCCATATCAATAACCTGTTATATCACCTAGTTTGCAGCATTAGTGCCTTGGGGCTAACGCTCGGTTCTAAGGACTGCGATGTTGCCATGCGTAGGCTCGTATGCTGTTCGGGTAGAACCCTTGCTCCTATGATTGCTTAAACGGGATCGCCCTAATATTGTCCTACTGCTACATTCATCTGCTGGAGAAAGCCCGCACGAGTCCCGTCTAAGCACGCTAAGGAAGGCTTAAAGGGTTACGCCGACAATGGCATATAGAAGTCTCCTAGTAGCCAACAGTCCGAACAAGTGGGCTCGATTATGCCAACAGAGCCTTCTTCTTCACCAGTGAAGTGAGAGGTTTTAGCTAAGTGTAAAAAGTTTACTACCTTGTCTAATCATCAAGCAGCTAAAGATTGCTCTTAATTGTTATATTGTACCATTGACACATTGAAAAAGAGAAAAAAAACACACACATTGAAGACCGTTGTATATTGTACCGACGATTTGAAGCCAATGTCCTATAGAGCTTCTAATATTTTCGTCTCGCTAGAGCAGCGTACAACGCTAAAGAGATTGCTATCATTAGAGGTAAGTGCAATGTGTGTCTCTGTGTGTGAGTAGCTCTGCCATAAAGAAGACATCGCATGGCTGTCATCTTCTCTTGTCGGGTTCCCTATGCAGGCACATGTCGGGTTCCCCCGCACGCCTGCCCGCTTCGGTTAGCCCTGTTCCTCTCTGTCCATCGCCCATCGGAAACGCCGCCACTGGGCAGCGCAGGCCGACAGAACAACCTTCAGAGCAGAGAAGAAAAACGTTTTTGTACACAAGACATCCTGCCTAACCAGACAACGCACCCGTGCTCTCAGGACCCATCATCATCTGCTGACATTATTGAGAAGGTACGTGGAGTAGTGGTTGTTCTTAGTCTTCCATAACTTTGGTAACATGGATAACAGCGCCAATGGCTTTTACTATTTAAGTGTATCTTTGAACTCTGCCCATGAGTGGTGTGAATTGAATTAAGGGTAGTATCGTTTAAATCCAATCAGTTAGTTAGCTTCATCTTATCGCGGATGTTGTGGTATAGTTATAGTGGCTGTAATAGCAAATGTGGCAATTTTAAATTGCCCTTCATCGACTCGGAAATTTACATGACTGACGATGTTAGACGTCCAGCATTTGTATGGTTGGTATGCTCTAAGATTTTTACGTGCCTATGTTCATATTGGTACTGGTGTGATTATATCCGTAAACTGATATAGCTGTAAAAGCTGGCTGGAATTTTAAAGATCGGCTAGTGACGCAGATCGGCTAGTAAGCTATCAGCACCAAACTTGCACATACAGCGTTCTTCCGGCGCATGAAGATTCTAGCATCTACAAAGCTTGTGGATGGAAGCCATTAACAGTGGACCGCGTGACGAGATGACGGAGCTCTTGTAGGAGGTCCTTCTATCCTCGCTTGCAAATTATACAAGTTGCTGGGTACTTGTCGCAAATTCTCCTGAGAACTCCTGAAGAGCAGGGTGAGAAACAGGTGACCTTTTTCTGAGGGATCAGTGAGTTCGTAGGTCGGTCCGCTTGTTGGGGTGACTGATCCAGTCGACGGTTGAGATCACCATAGAGACGAATAAGCCAACCAGCCAGAACGTAGGCAAGGGCCCTTCCGTTATTACCTAATCGATATTGATTTACATACGGCTATCTAAGCAGTTTCATGGCGAGTCTAGGCGTGTGCACGAATTCATAGACTTGATGATAAATGGAAAATAAAACGGAATAAATATTGGCACTCAAGCTTAAACAATTTTGCTGTTTAGGTGCATTTTGAGATGTTTACGGTTTTTTTGGGTTTTTGCCAACTGCCGATTGCATGGTTCGGCGGCTGTCATTAATTTTAGTAGCACAGTTACACTAATATAGAAAACACTTGACGATTTATTTGGTCTCTTCTCAACGGCACGCTTCTTAACTACGGGCGATAGCTTAGAGAGAGAGAACCCCGCTGGGTTGTGGTATAGTGGAGCAGCAAGTTTTTATTTACCCTGTTTTCCTTTATCGAGTGCGACTTGTTTTCCAGCTTTTCACTAGGTTTATTTTTTCAAAGTACAAATCGTACAGTGGCAGACGCTACCTGAAAGACTTTATTTTTGAATTGTTTATTGGATCATTCCGCTGGAGCGCGCCGGACCCTTAAATAATACGATGCGCAGGGCCTCTGCATAATTATTAAAGAGGTATATAGCCAACTAGTTTTGTCAATCACAAAAACGTCTGATTCTTATGACAGGTGTTTCTGTTTGAGGCTATAATCCTCGTTTTCCATCTTTACTTATCTTTTTGACGAACTGCTCCTCTAATTACGACCTACGCACGTTATTGAGACAAATACACAGAGGGACAAGGGTTTTGGCACCTATATATACGTACGCTGCGACGGAATCATACCATACCATTCATAGTACATAAAATAGCAGGCGAATGCGATGTTATCGCAGTTTGTTGATGTAAAACACCGCGTTCCTTAGAGTAGTAGTAGTACTCCGCTCTATTAATTTGCTTAACTAATTTGTGACGTGTCCATTCGCTGGATCGTTTTTATACCTGACATCTAGCCCGTCTCCGTGGAATGAGGCTTTCTCAAGCAGAGCATCTTAGCAGTAGAACGATAACAAATTCGGCCTAGAAGAAACAAAAACGCAGAGATATTCAAACTCGCAATAGCAGATCTGTTACTCGTTTTGGTCCTCAAAGTGCTTCGTCTGAAGCGGTGTTTTAGCCACTCGAGCCTCTGCCACTACACTTACACAGATAGACACATATCCTAGATGTACCGTGCCGATCTCTCGAGTTATATATATATATATATAGCAAAAGCTAAAATATGGCTGCCGTCATCTACCCCTCCCCCCCCCCACTCCATCCCGTCGACGATGTATATATAAAGAGAAAAGGGGAGTTGACATATGCCCTAGCGTAGATCTTCCATGTAAGCAACTTAAGTGGAACAGCACACCTCGGTCTCCTTAATCTAAGCAAGAACTGAAAGGCCAGTTTGATTAGCAATGGACGTCGTATTTTCCGCGCGTTTCAAAATCGATTTAGTTGTTGTTCTTACCCATGATCTGATTGTACTTGCTCTTATCGTTGTTGTTGTTGTTGTTGTCGTTGTTGTTAATTTTGTATCCGTTGTCTTTGATATTGTTGCTGATTTTGTATTCGTTTTTGTTGTTGTTATTGTTGTTGCTGATCTTGTATTCATGTATTCATTGTGGTTGCTGAATTTCCTAATTTCGTACTTGTTACCGTTGTTTCTGTCGTTACTCTTTTTGTCGTTATTAAGCCGGCTCTTTAATGAATCCTGGGAATGGGCTCCGGCAGGACAAATAGAAAAAGCGCCCAAGAGAAAAAGTAGGAAACAAGACGTCGCAAAAGAGGCTGTCGTTATCTGCAGCGGCGAATTCGACAAGCAATGCTCAGGCAACGCACGAACGAAATCTCGCCTGGTTTTAAGCCGAAGCAGGCGCACCCAGTGACAGGAGGGACGAATGCAAAGGGTCAAGGCGTCCGAAACGAGCGCTACAGGATAGGGCCAGCAACAGCTATCAAGGATATGAGGCCTTCCAATCGGCCAAGGGTCGGAGGAATAGTGATTACACAACGAAATCGAAACAACCTGCAGCGGCGCACGATCAGTCAATGAACGTTTTCAAACCAGCATACACTTGTACTTGTGTGAGATCAGAACGAGCTCTGCATGTAAAAGTTAGACTAAAAAATGGCACAAATATACGGTGGCGAGATACAGAATACGTGTATTGTACGTATGCTTGTTGTAGAGAATAGAATGTATTTATAAGCTCTAGCTTTAGGTAATTTGTGCATTTCTGTTAGCTATATTCATTCGATTATTGACTCGATCAGATACGGTGTATGTGTTTCTGCTTGCAGAGGAAAAGCAAAAACTGTGGGATGTTAGACGGGCATACACATTTTAAAGTACTATGTTATTGTTTATAGTTGCCTAATATATATATATATATATATATATATATATATATATATATATATATATATATATATATATATATATATATATATATATATATGTATATATATATATATATATATATATATATATATATATATCTAATTGGCAAAGCCGTGCGAGACCGTCGTAAAATGTCGTTGTATAATCGTCGACTTTGACACCGGAGCTCCTGAGAAAAGTGGTAGTTCAGTTGTGTGAACTCTTTAATCTCTGTGCACCTCATGTGGCTTGAGATACCCATATACATTAGAGCTCTCAACAAAACTGAAATATGGAAGAAGTCACCGTGTTCTTAAGTTACACTCGTTGTATCTCTCAATCTGTGCTCACAACAACGTGGATCTCATTTTGGAATTCATTAATTCATCTACTCCACAATCTGCGCAGTATCGCAATTATCCGCTGATCAGGTGTCCGCAATGAACTCAAGCTACCCGTCATACCGCGATTCTATGGATTACAACTTGGTTCCATCAAGAAATCCACTAAAATAGAATTGGATGGTAAGAATGGAACACCAAGCTGTGGTACACTATGGCACATTGTACCTAACACAACTAAGCACTATGGCACATTGTAACTAACACAACTAAGCAAACAATGACGGAAAATGGTGATACGAAGAAACCACGTAACGTTACGCCGAAGTCCCAAACTGTTCACGAGTTATCGGTAGAGCATCATCTATCATCAATCCACTAAATATTACCCTATGGGTCCATCTTGCTAAGTGTACAAGACTTTCCTATGCCGAAGCCAGGCAGGCAGACGTCACAAAAAGTTTCAAATGCAACGACTGCGATCCACCCGCTATTGAGGATAAAGGTGGGATGATGATTGCTACTGGAAAGAAATCAGCTATTAGATCTGCTAGAGACGAAACTGGATAAGCTGTTGAGTAATCAAACGACATCGCTGAATATTGGTACTGGGCCTGCAAGCGCCCGCTCCGACAGCTAAAAAAAGCCGACAAAGTCAACAGAGAGGTGACTACGCAGAAATTATCACAAATCTAACCGCGACAAACTGGACTACATTCGTTCTTCTCAGCCTGCCCTAATGTAAACGACATGTGCAATAAGTTTTTGTTAGTTACATGTTCTTCCTGCTTGAAGTATTTGTGCCTCGGCGGGCCTCAGATACGGATGAAGGCCTAACTCTGACATTTAACGGGCAGGAAAATGGTCCAGCGCTGCAGAAGAAATTGAGGGGAATGCCGCATATGAAACGAACATGGCGCCATAGTGAACTTGCGGCGTGAAGGGGATGATTAAATCCCGCGCCTACTAACACGCTAATTTGCGTCAAAAAACCACGACCAAGTGGAGTACTGCGCTGACCTTTGCGATACCATAAGCAAAGGGTCGAACAAAAACGACCAAGGCCAAGGCTATGCAAAAGCTGTGCGTGTGGGAAATTATAGAGGAAGGAAGATGTTAAGCATCGGTCGGATGATGATGATGAGCACTTTGCTCAGAAGCTTTTAAATGTCCACCAGCCAGTAGCCGCTGCTGACGAGGTGGTCGGTACGTACAAACGTCGTTGGTCGGAACATACATATATGCACACACCTGTGAGTACATGCACGTGCATACATATCAGTAGCACGGGCCCAGCATGGGAAGTTCAATTCAATTGCAAATTTTCTCTGAGTAGACTGACCGACTTGGGGGGGGTCCAGCGTTTTTTTCTTGCTGCCTTTACAACGACCCCCACCACCATCATCATCACCACCTCCACTACCACTACCACTACTGCCGTCAGCATCGCCGTCAGGATGCCCGGGAGGCATCAGAAGCATCACCATCATGATGCCATCACTGACTACTACTAGTTCGTAGTATTATTGATGGTACATGTACTACAAAGCTTGCGCTCTTGCGGCGTTCAAGGCCGGCAAGTGGGCCCTTCGCACATTTCGAGCGGATCAGCCTGAAAAGGCAGCGCAGAGAGAAAGACCGGTAATTGCAGCTGCCACATGACGCTGATGTGGCGCTGATGAGGCACCGGTGAGCATATATACATATGCATGTGCTTATCGACGTGAAACCTAGAATTACGAAATTACGTCTCCGATCATCTCGCTGCTGACCTGCGCGCTGTTTGCACCCTTTTGCCGCTTCTCGTGCTTCTCGATCCGATGCGTCCGGGTGACGTCGACGTCTGATGGTGGCCTTCCTCCGTCCGTTTGACGTCGCTCATAGGCTGTAATTTTACATCATTTCGCAAGCAGCGCCACATCCGAGCTCCGTACATCAGTAAGTTTCACAGGCATAGCCTTGTATTAGGGTTATGCGGCATAAGTATTACGGCAGCAGAGCGATATCTAGTGAAGGAGTTAGAGCGAAGCCATTCGTGGGAACAGCAACGGATACTCGGTTGAGGCCTTGCCATTTTATTTAATTGCTAACTCCTGGGTAATGAACCATAGATTTTTTTCTTTATCTAGTTTTAATTCGTACTTTTGTACCATACGTATAGCCTGTTTAGAAGCACGGACCAGGCATCCGCAAGTGCCGTCATATGCAATTATTAAGCTAAGCTTAGATTACTACATGCAACGCAATAGCGTTTGCGTTGCATTAATATGTTGAGAGTTTTTAAAGCTATATAGAACAGACACACGAAATGCTTATTTAGGTCAAGATGTGCTAATCTCTGCGAAGCAAATGTGCTAATTCCTGCGTAGGCAAATATTAACCCAGTGGCCAGGCGGATAAGCCATGTGAAATGAAGTAGGTATGGGTGCCGACCTGGACTTAAATTTGGGTCGTTTATTGTTATGTAACTTATAGGCATAAAAAAACGTTCTAACTCAGACCAACGCTTCAAAAAATAGAAACGACAGCACTGCAAGTTAGTCAATTAATTCGCATTAAGTTACCTTTACTGGTAGTTAACACAATCACTGTTAAGGCCTCGGTGGTTCACGAGAAGTATGAATTGTGCACCTGCTAATTCTGCCTGCAGAGATGTGTCATGTACCATGCAGTGGAGTGCGCAGCATTGGCGCGTGAACAAGATAAAACATTATGGAACCCTTATGGACTGTACATTATACTCGATTCGAGTGGACTAAACATAAGTAAATTGAACCTAATCACTTAATCCGTACATCAGATCATTTAGTTACTTTCTCAATTTGCTAAATGAACTATTGATATGACTTAGAAGCAGTAGGCGGCATCATACCTCACACAAATTGGCCCACGTCTAAAACATATACATCCTGCGTTTTGTTTGTGATTGCCCACCCCCTTGCACAGCTTGTGACGGCAGCCGGCCTGTGTTGTTGCGTAGTGGATAACAACGTGGCACTTAATGCTGTCGATTTCCTTCAAAATGTTGTCGTGCACTACAGCGGCGCTTCAGCAGTCCACCCAGAAAATGTCTACTCGCACCTCAAAGAAGGCGTCGAGCGCTGCTTGCCCGAAACGACGCCCCAAATATGTTTGAATTCTCAATGACTGGTGGGGTATGAGCCAGAAGGACCGCGAGGCGGCTTGTACAAGCCAAGATGTACAGACCCAGAACGCGCTTTTAGTAAAAAACGACTCTATTTAGCTGGTCCAGTCTGTGTTCTTTAACGTGAGGTCTCCGATGATGTTGAAACCGTATGCCGCTGCCCTGAGGTCCAGCAAGCAGAGGAAGGGAGGGCCTTAGTGATAGAGAACCGAATGGGGGGGGGCTCTTGATGGCCCATGCCGCCAGCGCTTTTCTCCACCTTTATAGCTGCGGAACTGCACCTCACAGAGAAGCGGCGACCGGTCAATGGCACAGGCGCCCCCAAGGACGGCAACCAATTGATGAAGCCCAAACAGGGAAGCCCGCTAAATGTAGAAAGTCTCCAGACATCAGTCTGCTTCCCCTCTGTAAATTTGACACTAGACCCAACGCGACTAAAGCCTAGCTGGCGCTTGCTGTACCTGTAGTCTGTTAAAGCCGCGGACAACTAGATCGTCCGCATAGAATTATATCCTAATCACGTTTCTGCGTCCTCGTATCCTAGCAGGGTAGAAGGGGAGAGATCCATCAGCGGAACGGAGAGAAAAATGGGGTTAAAGTTACAAATGAGCGGCACTCCATCGTCTATGCTACTCATATACGCCTGTAGTAGACCGGCTGAAAGATAGAGCAGGTATTTCGGAACGCTCACTTTTGCGAAGGCATGCAAAACAGTTACAGTCGACACTGCATAAAGTGGACTAAACGGTCTATAATAAAAATAAACTATCAGCGGATGTTGCCGTTAATCTCCTCAATCTAAAAAAAATGCGTCTAGTGCTTCTAACGGTTTCCAGGTGATATGGCCTTATCTATCGACGTTAAACTTTAAGGCGCTTGACCAAATCATGACCACATCTCTGAAGAAGGCGAACAGAAGCTGCCGAAAACGGCAGCTTTCAACGAATACATGTCTGAATGGATGAATATAAAGATCTGTATTCAAGAGAAGTCCCGTGATATGTTCTCGTTTTGCTTGTGCAAACTCTGTGGGCGACAGGGTGACTTATATCACCTTCAACGGTGCGATAGAGCAGTTCCGTTAACTTGACTTTTGGAACCGTGATGAATAAACGTATCTGTGATGTACGTGTCTGCAGATGAGTGCTTTCTCTGCAGGCGCAATAATGTAAACAAACCATTGGTTAATGAAGCTAAGTACTTACAAGTTTTTCAATCAGTCCTTTTAAGACCTAGATGATTTGTTCAACATCATAGCACTACCCCTTATAGGTTCAATTTGCACGAACGTTATCAGGTATATTCTAGTTGACCTGCTTTCATCTCTTTTGTTCTAGCTGTTTAGAGTAATGCAACACTGGTCTCTGGGCGGTGTCAGGGACGGTGTGTTCCTTAATGGGTTGGAGCCCTGCTCTAGATGCTTACGCGAGGCACGCGTACGGGAGGTGTAGTGTTTGGTGTGCGTGCCGCATTTTCCAGTTACTCCTCAATTAAAAAAAAGAAGTAACTGCTGGTTCAAGAAGAGGTTAGAGTGGATCGGGTCTGAATTCACACATAAATTAGCAGGGTACTCCGCCATGCCGTTGTCATTGGCTTCGACAGAAAGCAATTTTGTGGCGTCGGCTTCGAATACGTGGATTCGTATTCAACTGCGCCTTTCTAATATCCCAACCGGATATTTTAATTAATTCGTTCATTTTACATCACTGCAAGTACTCTACGCCAAGTAGAGCTGGTCAACTTTGGCTACCCAACTTGCCCAAATTTCGAATGATGCACTATAGTGGATGGTCCACCCCGCAAGTGTCTCGCCGAGAGCCAGAACGAGCCTTAGGACGCAACGATGATCTCTTAGTTTCAAGTTTATTTCACCATAAAGTGGCAGATACACGCGTGTGAGCAACAATAATTTCCGAACACAGGTGTTAACGTATAGACTAAACGAACGCTTCCCCGGTAAATTCAGCATACTGTATACACATTTGCCTAGACTTACGTTTGCTTATGTGTGCCCTTGTAAAGAGGACTTGATGAAGAAGAAACTTGATGTCCTGAGCAATGAAGATCTAGTACAACATGCATTGATTAACTCATTGTCGATTTGCAGACACTCTAAAACAACAACATAAATGTAAGTTTATTCAAGTACACATCTGCATGAACGTTTATATATATATGGCGTCGGATCGACCAGTTTTTGTACTCTGAATTTTAAACATTTAACTGACACCTCTAAGGTTGTCCGGCTTATTTTGCTTAGAAGAGCCATTCGTCAGCTACACAAGACCAAATTTTGCGCCAATTGGTGACCGCGTTTATCGTTTGGTTCAAACAGGTGAAGAAAACAAGGTTCAACAATTTTTAAGGAGTTAAAAATAAAAGAGTATTGTATATAACGACAACAGTATTATAATTATGTGCCATCTTGAATTGCAAAGTTATTGCAAAATAAACAATATGTATGTAAAATAAAAGAGCAACGAATCTGCATAAAGTTCTGCCATATGTTCTACATTGGTGAAAATGCTACGAACTGCTTATGGTGATCAAAGAGTGTACCGAATGACCGTGTTTACGTGCTACTGTCAATCTCGCGACGCAAAGAGACCGGAGATGTACCTTCAGGCCGTCGACATCAATAACAGAAGAAAGCGTTGAGAAGTTTAGTGATCTTGTACTCAACAATTGCCGAATTACTATGAAGAATTGGAGCTATCGTATGAATCAGTTGTAAATCTCTTGACCAATATTTTATGCGTCGGAAAGCAGAAAACTTTGTAATGCGACATTTTAAGAAAATTGCAAGAGAGCGTCCAATGCAAGAGGTCTGAACTCTGAGCAAACAAGTCTTAGATCCTCGGATTATTTGATGAAAAATTCGTCAGGAAACGCTCCTTATTCGCCGGGTCCGGCTTCTTGTGACGTTTTCCCACGAATTAAAACAATTTGAAGAGGCAACGTTTCAAGCCTATAAAAGAGATAACGCAAATTTCGCAGGAGCAACAGCAACTTAACTCGATTCCGAACGACGCGTTTAAAAGATGTTTCGAAGAGCAGGAAAAAAGGTGGCACAAGTGGATTGCAGTAGGCAGGAGTTATATTGAAGGGGAAAAACACTTCGGAATATTAAATAAATAGTTAGCTTTTATAAATGTGTATCAGACCTTTCTATCTACCTTTGTATACAGGGTGTGACTGAACGAATTTTATAGCGATACATAAAATTGTAGAGCTCGTTAAAACGAATATTTTTTCCAATGGAACATGTGCTCTGAGAAGTCTTGTTTCGGAGTTACAGTGAAATTACTACAATTTGTGACACTGGTGTTTTTGCCCGACATAGGAGCACAAAATGTGCTGTTGCGAGACAACCAGTCTTCCTAGACAGAAACTAAGCACACCGTCGTGTTCGTGATAGAAGACGCGACACCGGTCAGAAGACGCGACATGGTCGCTTAGAAGAAAATTCGCCAAAAATGAAGTTCTTCATTAGCGTTCACGCCAAATACTTTAGAATCATAACCCTACAACCACTCACAGCGCTCAAAGCGGACATATTCAGCCAATGCGCAATTCATGGCGATCATTTTGGTACCAAACATATGTCAATGCGAGCTGTGGTTGCGGAGTAATTACGAGTTTTCGGCGGGATGTCCAGATTAAGTGCATGAAAAATGACGCGCTGCGGCTGTCGCGCGACACGTCGGCGGTAGTGAACGTCGCCACACAGTCATTTTACATGCACTCAATCTGGACATCCCGCCGAAAACTCGTAATTACTCCGCAATCACAGCTCGCATTGACATATGTTTGGTACCAAAATGATCGCCTTAGAGGGTGTGTGAAACTCCTTAAACCAGATTCAAAATCGAAATACACGCAGTCAAACAAAAAGTTTTCCATCACCTATGAAAAGGGCCTAATCATTTTAGGAGGATTCATGTAGGAGAGCAGAATGAGAGAACGGAACAATATGCGAATTGTTCCTTCGAACTTAGACCTTGTGCATGTGCGCGTATGCGACGTTAGACATTTGAAACAGTTTTACAAGAGCAATTAGGAATGTAATGAGTGTAAACTTTGCTACAGACGACATGATTGTTGGCCATCCATCGGTGTAAAGTTGTGTGTCGATACTCTGCAATACATGCATTTGTAGCTGTTGCTGAACATACATACTAGTCGGTCAGCTTTAATATAGGAGGAAGTCTGTCCTGCCTGCCATCTGCATATTTAAAAAGACAGTGGCAGTAGGCAGCGTATCAGCGTATGATTGTGGCGCATACAGTGATGTAAAGGGAAATACTATATATATATATATATATAGAAAGAGAGGGGACGACAAAGACAGATATATAGATAGATAGGTATATAGAGAGAAAGCGGAAAGGCGATAAGACTCGGCGTAGGAAAGCATAGGAAAGCTTGAAGAGGTTAGAAGCGGCCGTGCGGAAATATGCGCCATGCATATGTCATACTGGGGACAGCCTGCGACGGACGCGGGAGAAACCGGCCGCGGAGGTGGATGATCGTGTTGACCGAACTGCAGGGCTGCTTCGGTTTGGGCCGAACTCTGCCGAGATCCTCGTTTCTATTCAGGCAGAAAATGGCCATGTGTACGGCTTAATCTAGCCCGCCGGACAGGTAGCCGGTCAGCCATGCACGACTAAAGGCGGTGGGGCATTTATTCATGCAGGCGGCACCGTGCAGCTCCGCTTTCTTTGCTGCACACGCAGGGATAGACCATCATTTATATCATCGGTGCCCATACTACAAGCCATACCACCACCACCACCCAATCACCACCGCCACGACCACGACCACTGGCACCACTGCCATTGAACGTGACGCGCGGGCACGCTGCTCGCGTGCCCGGCGACCGTCGATGAGGCTCGTTTCGATCGTCGCTCTCCTCGTCATCGTGGCCGGTCCCGCATCGATTGCCGATGGTCATCGATGGCTCTAATGGCCATGGCGAACGCGAGCTTCCGTAGCTGCCGCGATAGCCCACCATTATCGGACGTGATAATCATCACTAGTATTGCCCCACAAGTACTACTCCAAGTTGTAGCAGTAGTAGTAAGAGCAGCAGTAGCAGCAGCAGAAGCCGAACTAGTATCCAGTCGACGTTGCCCGTGGGGTGTCGCTTTTGCATATATGCACGGCTAGAATTGCTTGCCGCTACTTGTTCCCTCGCCCACCTGCTTGTCGCTCCTAGGTGGTAGAGAAGCGAGTAGAGCCAGGGGCCGCCGGCATTGTTCATCTGCCTCTGCTACTGCCTGGGAAAAGAAAAGAGAAAAGCTAGCTAAAAAGGAGCACAAACGACAAATGGCAGCAAAGGACGAACAGAAACGAGGACGTGCAGCAAAGGGAGAAGAGAAAAACGGAATTGTTGAAGTGTGAGCACGATGAAGGTTTAGTCGGATAGCCTATAACTAAGGTACAGCACTGCCGCCAGGAAAAAGGAGCGTTGGCTCTGCCATGGGTCAAAGCGCCCGCCTCCAGCCCGAGACTGAGTAGAGTTGGCTTCCAACAGGTCCGGCCCCGTGTCGCAAAACTGCTGCAGCGCAGGACAAGAGACAAATAGTCGAAATCTACAAAAAAAAACTCTCACGTCGTGCAGTATCGAAAACATGTAGGAATAGACGCGATGCAACAAAGGAGAACACACTTATCTGTCTGATTTTTGCACTAGGGATATCGAACGAAGAGCGGGCATTGGATAAGCGAGTGTTAAAATCAGTAGGTTCCTACTATAGTACTAATTTGCGTCTGCGAGGCTTGCAACGGCAAAGGGCAAAAGAAAAAAATGCGCGGCGACACAGCGGTAGTAGCAGTAGAAGTACAAGATAATTGTAATGAGACTCGAATGGACGCTTTTCTGTCATTTGGTCAATGGAGGCTGAGAACGTAGCGCCGGGGCGGGGAACGGGAAACGGGGGAGTTGGGTCAGTGATCGGGTCGGGCCCGAGCGAGCAGAGGGAGCATCAAAGATGGGCATCTCTATACGAGCGTCGTGCACTTAATGTGATAGTACCAGCAGGGGCTGCGTTCGCAGACGCAGAGCCAGCGGCAGCAGTAGAAGACGTAGAGGAAGAGCAGAACGAAAGCAAGCAACATGCCGTCACGAACGAAAGCGCGCCAAGGTCTAATTAGAGAAAAAGGGCCAAGGCGGTCAGGGCACGCCCAAGACGACTAGCCTACTGTTCGTTGTATTACGTGCGAGCTAAGGGAATGAAGAAGACAAGAAAAGAAGACCAAACAAAACCAAGAGCAAGAGCAAGAGCAAAAAAGACAAGGTGGCTGACTACTCGTCGTCCTCTCCTCGTCGTCTCAGACTCCTTGTCGCTTCCCTGTCGAAAGCTCCAAGCTCCAAGAGCGCTCTCGGCGAGCGAGGAGCACAGGAGAAGAAACGACGCACGGAACCGCGGCCGGTTCTGTTCGAGATGGAGACGCCCACACGTCTCGGACTCGAGCCCGGTACGCAGAAAAGCTCACTTGTGGCGCTGTAGGCTATCTCGCTGGTTGGCTGGCTGGCTGACTGGTAGTCATTAGTTGTAGCAGTACTGATGGCAGGCGTAGAGGTAGCCAATGTAGCAGAGTAGTAGTAATGGTAACAGGTAGTGGTGCCGGTGGGAACTGGCATTGCCAGCCGGCCTCCCAGCCGGCCAAGGATAATATCCGGCTTCGTAGACTGTCGTCTAACGGTCGTGGTAGAAGCAGCAAGAGTTGAAGTGGCAATATAGTAGTAGTAGTTTCGGTTGTTGTTGTTGTTGCAGCTGTAGTTGTTGTTGTCGTTGTTGTTGCAGCTGTAGTTGCTGTTGTTCTTGTTGCTGTTGTTGCTGTTGTTGATGTTCTTGTTGCTGTTGATGTTCTTGTTGCTGTTGTTGATGTTGTTGTTGTTGCTTTTGTTGTTAGAGGTACGCGAAGAAACGGCGTGTCTGCCGCTGCGCTTTGGTATACCGCCTACTGCGGGCGGTATCTATCTATATGTGGCGGCCAGAGCACGGCCTTCAACCGATGTGTTAGCTGTCAGCTGAGATCGGTTCCCCCGAGGAGGTCGCACTCCGTCGACAACCGCCGCAGCGCAAACGAGCTCCGAGCTCAACTCGAAATACTCAGTCTCTGATCCTGAATTTCTCTGTACCTAGCATTGCTGTCGTTGTTATGATTTTCATTTCTGTCGTTGCAATAATTATGATTGCTCATTTTGGTTGTTAGTGGATCTTTTGTTATTGTTGTAGTTAATCACCACTTCAATGTGCTCAAGTGTTGATCAGTTTAGGTAGAAGTTAGTTTCTGTGGTACAGCCGTTAAAGCTAGAACCATGAACCCTTAATAGCGCACAAACACTACTAGCATACGGAAACATTCTTCTTTGTATATAAATAACTGTAGTTCATGATGGTTCAAAAACAAAAAATCATTATTTACATACATCAAGCCAGTATATTGTATTATCGAGGCAGCTGTGTTAGAGACCCTATTATTTTCAGATCACTATCCGATCATTATCTCTGTCAACGACGGTCAACCCGTTTCGGTTGTACCTGGAAGGGGCATACCCATTTTGCATAGGCGGCCTGATCAGAGCAGTATTGATGTATTTCTTGACTTGGTACGGCGGGCCTCCTGGATTAACGTCTATGAAGCTTTAGATGTAGATTCAGCTTTCGAAGCGTTTCGGGCTCACGGTAGCTCAGGGCTACCGTGAGAAAGATTTATGACAAAGCATTTCCAAAGATTAGTCTGGACAGTTCTGGTTCTTCTCGAGACAGCCACACATTCTCTTTTTGCCCGGGGCTGTGTCGGTTGAGGCACACAGTGAACAAGCTTTATCGTATCGTAAGCACTTGATGCCTGAGACAAAAACTGCGTACTCATGCGCTCGAAAGCGGTATTTACGCGCTATTTGCCTAGCCAGAGAGGCTTTCTATAAAAATCGGTTTAATTACATTAAATCGGACTCGCGGCGTTTGTGGAAATATATTAACAAAGCCTGCGGTAGAGAGCTTTCTAAGGCAGAGCTTCCATCAGTCTTAACTTCCAGCACGGGTCAGACGATTAGTGAACCAAAGTAGATCGCCGACGAACTAAACCTACATTTCGCTACGGTTGGATATAAAACTATAAACTTGTTAAATCCGTGTACTGATGGGCACCGCCTTGACGAATTATGGCCAACGGAGACCAAATCATTTTCGTTGCCTCGGGTACAGGCCTCTGATGTTGAGAGTGTGATAAGGAACCTGAATGCTAGCTGGGCTTGTGGAATCATAGGTGTTCCGGCTAAATTGTTAAAAATAGCTTCTTCCGTTATTGTAGCTCCTTTGGCAAGAATAATTAATCTATCTTTTCAACGCGGCTACTTTCCTAGATGTCTGCGATCTACCAACGTAATCCCATTATACAAGGGTAATGGGGATAGGTGTCTTGCGTCCAGCTACCGTCCTATCTCAGTTGTTGACTATATTTCAAAGATTGTTGAAAAGTTAGTGTTACTGAGCCTAACTCTTTATTTAAAGGACATTAACTTCCTTTTATCAGACCAATTTGGCTTTCGTAAAGACCGATCGACAGACTTAGCCCTAGCACATCTGTGGCAGCATGTGGTTGACTCGGTCGAAATGGACCAGCCTTGTTTGGGCGTGTTCCTGGACGTGGATTGTTTACCCAGATGTTGACCCACTTGGGCTGCACGGTCTCTACAGTTAGCGGTTTAGATCCTATCTTGAGGACAGATCTCAATCTGTAAAGGTTAGACCTGTTCAATCTATTTGGCAGCTTGTTGGCTTGGGTACCCCACAGGGCTCGGTACTTGATCCCTTTATGTTTCTTATATTACTGAACTTCATACTCTTGAAAATCAAGCACGATAACCTGGGAAAGGCGATAGCTTTTGCTGATGACACGACAATCTTGTTTCGGCTCGACCCGATCAGCGTTTCTAGTGGTATTAGCGCTTCCCTTGAGTTAGTTGGAAAAGTTGTTAAAGTCTTCACTGAGTACGGATTGGTTGTAAATACAAGCAAAACCAATATCTTAGTATTTCGACCCGCTAGAAGGCTGCTTCAATTGCCCGATAGTTTTCAACTGGGTGCTAATACGGTACATCGTTCCCAGGCGTTGAGGTGTCTCGGTTTAGTATTGCATGAACATTTATCCTGACATTCTCACATAGATCAATTGATCCCAAAGTGTTATGCAGTTATTGCAACTTTGCAAAGATTAGGGCAGGTAGGAGTTCCCGTTGAGGGACTTTTAACGGTCTACAAGGCCCTGTTTTTATCTATTTTATGTTATGGTGTTCTCTTGTGGGGTGGTGGGTACAGACGCATTCTTCGAAGGGTCCAGGTGATTCAAAATGATGCACTTCGCGCCATCTTCTCTAGACGGCGCTACGAGTCAGTTAGTGATCTGTTCGCTGCTTATGAACTTTTACCAGTCTCAAAAATATATGTTCTTAGAGTGGCCACGCTTGCCTACAAAACCTCTCGTGGTTTACTACCGGCGGATATAGTATTTCCCTTAGTACCCAGGCGGAGCAGTCAACTGCGTAGAGCGACAGTATTTGTGATACCGCGGACCAAAAATAAACTTTGGTCTCATTCCCTATTGTGTCGGCTGCCGCATGTTTGAAGCGCTCTACCAGGACGCATACGATCTCTCTCCTCTGTGAGTATATTTGTGCGAGAATTGAAAAAGTATCTTGCTACCGGCTCTGGTATAACAGATCGGTGAGGGTATTAGCAAGCGTTGTGAAGTGAAGAGCTGTGGAGATGGAAATTGATTCATGAGTTATAGGAGCCACCATACAAAGGGTCGGCAATACTGTTGTGACAAGCGTATTTCCTTGCTACAATGTTGAATCACACCGATAAACTGGTCACCGGTTTACTGTGTACACACCTGTATATATAACCATGTGACTGTGTAAATCACTCTATTTTATGAAATGTAATTTTTTTTCGAAAACTTAAGCATTTGTAATGCAGTTTCGCAAATAAACCACGTTCTGAATCTGAATCTGAATCATATACATTGTGTTCCTATATTTGAAAACCTTCGTGAACTATGTAGGATTGTGGTACCTGGTCATGTACGTTACGTGTGAAGTCAATGAATCGGTAGATGCATTTGTAAATGCACGATTAGGATTAAGGGGTGTAAGTCTCAACAAAGACGTGCCGCTACTGATGCGCCGAAATGCGGTCATGCATTTCTGCAGTTGTACAAAATCCACTTGTTTGTATGAGCATGAATCTTATTGCGATTTTTATGTGGCATTGCATTATATTCGACCTGCCCGTAACCTTTTAGTATTTTGCTCATTTTTAACACGCCCCATTAGAAAACGTTTAGAAACTTCAGTTACCACTAATTCAGTGCTACCAGACACGATGGCCCGTTTGCCTCCATAATTTTGCTATATTGCAAATACGTTTGCTCTGTTTAAAATTATCATCGTATTAACTTATGCTAAATATCACTATATGTTTTTTTTATTCATACTAGAAATACTAATTTAAACTGCACGAGAATTACAGACAATTGCGTAGCTAGATGGTTTTAATTTCATTTTCTGTGCTCTCTGTTTAAAACCCTTAAAGTATCGAACCTAAATGCATTAAATTGTTTAGTGCGCATTTATGCAAGTTTCGTAGAAGCTTTTATCGTAATGTCGTTCTACTTCTCTTAGTAATATTGGTCGTTAGGTAACAGTCTTATGATTTCTTTATTTTGTTTCTACAGAGATCTCTCTTTTTGTTGATATACAACGGGCTCTTGGAATTTGTTTTCCAAGAATACAGCATCTGTGCTTTTCGTCAGATTAGTATTTAGTTTTCGTCGGCATTACGTAGGCGTATTAAGTTTTCGTCGTTAGATATTCACTGTAGAATATAAATGTTCGCCTCGATAACTAGGATTCAATATTACATTTTTTTAGTACACTTCACGGTGGCGACTGTTTTACGCCCACTCTTCTAGCAGGCTGCAGTTCATTTTTGCGATACCTTTCGTTTTCTCAATAAGGTTGTCCTTCTTTTAGTGATGTTTCAGAAAAGTTTTGGGGGTCCAATAAAATGATCTTATCTACCAAGCGTTCACATTTATCGTTTTTACCAATAATTTCTTGCAGCGCATTTTCAGTCATGCGTTTGAACTTTAGAAGAAAGAGACCCGTGCTCAATCTTGTTCCTTACACCATCAGGCAATGTTTTTGTGTGAAAAAAAATTATCCAATGCAATAAGCATTTAGTTAGCGACGTACACCACCACTGGCGTGCAATAGTTGTACGGGTCGAGTGCGAACTGCTTCTACAATTACTTTGTTGCGCCACCGACAACAAGAAAAACAAAACCCTTGTTTTTACTCTGTACCACGACTCGCTGAGATAAGGCTTACGAGTTCGTACTAGTTACTGTGTTCCTCTTTCCATTCTGTTTCTGTCTATATATATATATAACGGACCCCTCAGGATGTACTTTTGCTTTCCTCTGTGCATTGTGTTCCTCTTCGTCGTCTTTCTTTTTTAGTTGACTACTAAAAGGTCCTGGTTTTGCTGTCCTGCTGCTTTGCGTGACGAAGGCGACGACGCACACGACGGGAACAGAAATCGATTTCCTTTCTGGTGACAAACTGCGGAAGTAGAAGAGACCGCTACGATCGATAGTTTTGGCAAAAAACTGCAAAGTAATACAGGCATCAGCAACGGCCGTTTTATTCGTTACACGCCCAACTAGTAGGAGAATGTCAAAAATCCCCAAACTGTTTAAGACAGAGATGGTCGAACAATTCCATACGCAGGTCCTCCCTTCTCCCGCGGGGGTGAGCAATGGTGGCCGGAGTGCATGGATGGGGCATAGGTTGGCCGCTGCCTGTGAAAGGTGGTGGCCAAACTCTGAAACGCCCATAGCCCGAACGAGAACCTGCAGAGTTCTGCGGATGGGTGGGCAGGCGAACCGTCGGCGAAACGGTCGGGGCCGGCGACACTAGGAAAACAGCGGGACTGGCGGAGAGAAGGCGGAAGGGGGAATAAGTGGATTCTTGCTTGTTGTCGATTAAGTGACTGAGTGTCAAATGTGAGTGTCTGCCCGTCTCCCTCCTACAGCTTCGTCTTCGGCGCAAAATCTTCCATTCGTGCGAGCGGCGAAAAAGCTGCTGCTTCTTCTGCTCCTGCCGCCGCCGCCGCCACGGCATTGACCGACGCTATCATCACCTCGGTGGTCGTTCTCGTCGTCCTAAACACTCGGCGGCCGACACAAAGAAGCTCGATTCGTTGGGTGGGGTTTGTAG
The DNA here is from genome assembly GCA_003439945.1 of Dermanyssus gallinae. Taxonomy (NCBI): domain Eukaryota; kingdom Metazoa; phylum Arthropoda; class Arachnida; order Mesostigmata; family Dermanyssidae; genus Dermanyssus; species Dermanyssus gallinae. The sequence continues at coordinate 672,879 of QVRM01000883.1, forward strand.
TCGATGAACAGGCAGGAGGCCAGAAACCCATTGATTGAATAAAGCGGCGATAGGGGGGGGGTGCGAATGGCAGCAGTACCAACTCCATGGTCTACTACTTCTCAAGGTCTCTCTTAGCAGCGGAAAGGGGGGCGGCAGTGGCACTGTCATTGAAGCAGCGACACCACTGGTCGAAACCGCAGCCGCATAAGCCGTAGCAGCAGTCGCTTTAAATGGATACGGCACTGAGTCGGCAAGTGCTCGCCGAAGGAGAAGGAGACTGATTCTTCTATTGCTGGTGCTGGTGTCACTACTACTAGTGCTACTACGTGATCTAAGCCGAGAAAGAGGAACATGGGGCAGGACAGACAGGGAGAAAGAAAGAGCGAAGGAACCAAAGGAATAGAGAGCAAAGGAACTAAAGGCCCCCAAACGGACACACTTGCGTACACGCATACAGATTGAAACAGGGCAGAACACACAACTGTGCTGGGTAAGGAACCAAGAAAAGATGGATATTAATAGGGCAGGTTACAACGAGAAGAGACTGAGAAGAAACGAAAATAAGGAAAGGAACAGAGAGAGAAAGTGAGTGAAAGAAAATGTGTGTGGTAGAAGGGCTACCAGCGGGTGTGTGCCAAGTACGCAATGAATGTGACAAAGAAGGAGACCCTAGCAGAGAGTATTGTACAGGGATTCGAAGTACATGCAAGGAAAGCATTACAGAAATAGCAAGACAGACAGTTAGATCCAAAATAAGAGAGGGATACAGAAACATAGGGAAGGTGAACGATAAGGGTAGAACTACTATAGAATGTGGATAAGAAAAGGGGGGGGGGAGTAAGAGGGAGATAAGGTAAGAAAAACTGTTACGGACAATTCACTTCAGCTCCATCCAAGTCAAATGCATAGAGCGGTAGGGAGTTCGAGGGAGCTTGTAGAGGGAACGTAGCACAATTAGATTGCCTGCATTGCTAAACCGCGTAAGGAAAAATGTTTGCTGCCGGCCTCAGTCCCAACGGCTGCCAACGAGTTTCTCCTCCTTCGGCTTCTTTGCTTTCTTCCTTCCATCCTGTTCCTTCTACCCGCACATCGACTATCAGCCGCCTGACCGAAGAGTGCAAGATTGGTCCTGCTACAGAAGTGCAGGGTCAGTTCTGCTGAAGAAGACGCCATTGCTGGTACTGCCGCCGCTTCTGTCGTTGCCGCCTTCTTTTACCTCTATTCGATACAGCGGTACGGTTCTCCAACACATTCGTCCCGCCCAATTTTTCCATAGCTTCCTAGTCCCGAGGTAGCTGGTCGGTCAACCGGGGCGCCAACCTCCCGTCCTTCGGGACTCACCACTCTGTCAGGTCCAACCACAACGACGACAACGCACGTCACGTTCGACTGCTAGCTGCTGCTACTACTACCATTACTAAAGCTCTAACCCGAAGTTAGCTGAGCTGATCCGATCCGATCGACCAGCAAGCACTACATCTACTACTATTACTACTGAGACTAGCTGCCACGGCTGTACGGCGACGATACAAGCCGGGCGCCAAGGAAACGACGACGAAACAAAGGGAGAGCTAGACGAGACCCTCCAACTCCCAGGAGGGATAGGACCGACGGCAACCCCACAGGCAACCCGGCAGTCCCCCCCCCCCCCCCCCCCGCCCGGAGGTGCCTAGAGGATGCCGTCGAAACACTACTCGACCCATCTAGCGATCGGCGAAGAATAGCGACCGGCTGTTGGCGAAGGACGGGTAGGTTGCCTAAGCGAGGCAATCTATCTATCTACCGGCCGGCCGGCATACGGCTGTGATTGGTGGCCGCCGATCGACTGAGGCAAAGCGATCGAGATGATCGAAGCGAAAACGAACGCACATGGCCAATGAGTGCCATTGCAGGCACAATCAGGCCCGCGCCCCGTGCCGACCTTGACCACTAACCGGCAAAGAGAACTTTTACGATACGCACGTTTCCATTAATGGTGGCAGCTCGCACCACCAGCAAAAATGAGACACAGAATGCCCCCACAGCCTTATAACGCCTTATCAAAGACAAAGCATACAAAATCGTTTTTACTCATATATATATATATATATATATATATATATTTACATCTAGAGTAGGAAATATATATATATATTTACATCTAGAGTAGGAAATACCAAAATCTAAAATTGGTAAACATATTTAATATTATTTGAGGATTCAGAGAAACTAACAGAATAATGCTCTATTTCATTAATATTTCATCTCCCACATGGAGGTTTCCCATCAGAGAGTTCTGAGTATTGTCAGCAAGTCCGTTTATCTTACATAACTTATAATCGTCTACTTGAGATATTAACTTTGGTATCAAGCATTTTGTTTTTCATATCGTTTTGCAAAAATACGATGACGAAGGGAAAGCCAGGCTAAAACAACCGATTATTTTCCGAACGGACCTATCCAACCAAATTGCCGTGTGGTGAATATTTACTGGTAGTAGCTAAGTAAGCAATCGTTTTTGACTTTTTTTGGGGCTGAAAACGCGTTGACGCACGACGTGGACGGTTACCGTGAAACGCCGTGAAAGTTTTGTAATACCCTTAACACCCTACGAAGGGACCAATTGTTGATTTTAGCACGTCCATCTGGCTTACCGAGAGGGTTCGCGGCTTCTCTCCAACTGTCGCAACATTGCGTTAGCAACCAGTCTTAGGCCCGTCCTGTTTTGCCTAAAGGGGAACGGCCTGGCGGATTTCTTGAAGTCTTCCCTCAACATGTGGTACCTGTGTGACGACTGCGTGTTGGCGGGAGAACCTGCCAGGGAGGCCGAAGGCGTTCGGCGTGTCGTCGTCATCTAGAAAGGGCTGTCACTGAACCTCGAGCATTCGATTGAGCAATATACCGAAGCCCTCGGGCTGGTGTAGAGCCTCTTGCCGAGATGCTCCTCTACCGACAAACCCTTTACTGAAGGGTTGCCTCTCTCAGGAGCCCATAGGGGCCTCTGCCTCGTTACGCTTCCTTTTCAGCAAGTCGGATAGACAATACCTGTCCAGGGTGTCTGATATATCATATTCTAGTAGCCTTGGTTTTACAGATCTGCACTACTGATCTGAATCCGCCGCTTTTGCAGTTGGACTAATCACCCTGGAGGCGGTAGGCTCCCGACCGCACTGAACGTTGACGGTCGAAGCTTCTATGCACAAAGTAACGGAGAGGGGCTTGCCCTCCCGGTACCTATAAAACCATTTCGATTGGCACGAGACCATTTATCGACTAAACGACCGACTATCGACTAAAAAAACGCCGTGGACATAAAGTGAGTTCCTCACTTCAAACCCAAGCTCTCGAATTTATTCAATTTTTGTGATAAACATATATTATATGCCTGAAGGATCATTTAGCTGTATAAATGGTTAATGAAAATAGGTGATATATATATATATATATATATATATATATATATATATATCACCATAGGCAGGATATACTCTTGCTACATAAGCCCAAACATTGAACTAGAGGCCTTTGAGGATTTTCTAGACGAGCTAGCAATATCAATTGGCGAAGCTCCTACACCGGATAGGGTGCTCCTAGCAGGAGACTTCAATGCAGCGTCAGAGGTGTGGGGCTCCTCCCGTGCAGATAGAAGAGGTTTACTGCTGATGGACTGGATGGCGTCCAAAAACATGGTTGTCTTAAATGATGGAGTTGATTCGACGTTTCATAGAGCAGGACAGGAGTCAAGCGTAGACTTGACGATCTGCAGTGAGATGATGGCTGTATTGGTCACCGATTGGAGAGTACTCACTGAGGAGGAGAATCTGAGTGATCATCACTGCATCGAGTATACAATAACAAGGAACACCAGACAAATACCTCCCGTGCCTCGGCAGCGGTTCGCTATCAAGAATAGTGGGGTTATTAAAGACGCAATACGAAATATCTTCGAGATAGACGGGCTCCCAAGGGATGTCATAGAGTTAGAGAAGGCTTTGAGGAAGGCTTGCCTTAAGGCCTGCAGGTCAAGAACACATCCTAAAAGAAGAAAGCCGGTGCTGGGGAAACACTGGTGGAACAGGGACATTGAGAAAACCCGAAAAGAGTGTTTAAGAGCAAGGAGGGCCATAAAGAGAGCTAGAGGGAATGCGGACATACTCCCCCATCTGGTAATGGAGTACCGAAACTGTAGAGCTTTACTTAAAAACAAAATTGTCGACAGCAAAAGTGGGGAAAGCCGTACAAAATGGTTAGAGGCAAGCTGCAAATCCGAGCTCCAAAGACTTTTCTGAAAGATCCAGAGAGGACGAGTCTACTGATGAGATTGTTTCCCCAGCACGCAGACTTTCCTAGAGGAATCTACGAGAATAACCAATTAGAGGAAGGGTTAGAAATGTATGCATCTGAGGTTTCTGTTGTAGAAGTACTACAAGCAGCTGAGAGAATTAAACAAGGTAAAGCGCCAGGGCCTGACGGCATTCCTCCAACGGCTGTGAAAGCTCTGTTCGAGGAGTTCCCTGAGGTTGTAGCAAAGGTGACGACTAAACTTATAAAAGAAGGAAAAATCCCGAAAGCATGGAAAACAGCGGAGGTAGTCCTTGTGCCTAAAGGAAATTGAGGTTATAGGCCTATCTGCCTGACTAGTTCGTTAGCAAAGGGCGTGGAGGCTATTGTAGCAGAGAGGCTTCGAGTCTTCGCCGAAGAAAACGGCCTACTGTCCGATGCACAATACGGATTCCGAAGAAACAGGTCGGTTTTAACGGCTATTAACAAAGTGGTGACCAAGGCAGAATCGCTGCACAGCTCCACGCCTAACACCCGCAAGTTATACCTTGCAGTGCTGCTGGACGTGAAAAATGCTTTAACAGTCTGCCTTGGAAGGTTATTTTGGATACACTAGTCAAGAGGAAGGTTCCACAATATCTGGTAAGGCTAACCTCGGACTACTTGAAAAATCGTGTCATCACTTGTGAGGGCAAGGAGATGCCTATGACGGCGGGTGTCCCACAGGGTTCCATCCTCGGGCCCCTACCGTGGAACATAGCGTACGACGATGTACTCCGACTACATAACCTCCCTGTCGGAGTTGAGCTTTTGGCATACGCAGACGACTTGGCTGTGACGGTGCAGGCTAAGACGACTACGGAGGTAGAATTATATGCCAACAAAGCCCTAAAACTTGTAGAGGAATGGATGAAGGAGGCTGGGTTGGCTCTTGCTCCGGAGAAGAGTGAAGGTATTCTGCTAATAGGAAAGAAGCAAGTGCGACCTATCAACCTTGTCCTAAATGAGGTCCAGATAAGGATGGTTAGTGTAGCCAGGTATTTGGGCATATATCTGGACAGAGGAATGAGGGGTATGCACCATGCTAGAAACGCTGTGAAGAAAGCGGAGAAGGTGGCCAACACAATAGCCAAGATCCTTCCTAACATTCATGGGCCAAGTAAAACAGAACGCAGGAGACTTATTATGTCGGCTGTCGAATCTATAGCGTTGTTTGGAGCACCGGTGTGGTTCACAGCAGCAAAAAAGTCTCAAGGGCTAAAACATATGTTAAGAAGAACACAAAGGATCGCGGCCTTACGGATTACTCAGGCCTATAGGACTGTTAGCACCTCCGCTGCACTTGTCCTTGCTGGCACTCCTCCCTTGGACCTAAAGGCAGAGGAAAGGCAAAGATTATGGGATAGGGGCCCAGAAAGCTCTAATAGGAAAGTCAGAGAGGATGAAAGAGAAGGCACCCTAACTGCATGGCAGAACGAATGGGATGCCATTCCAGATGGTGCACCGGGTGCGCGCGTGCGCGACCTTATTCCTGACATAAAGAAGTGGTTAAATCGACCCGGAGGAGAGGTTGATCACTTTCTGACGCAGGTTATAACGGGTCATGGCAACTTTCAGGCATATCTGTCAAGAATAGGAAAAGCCTCCTCGGACATATGCGTACTCTGTGACCTAGGTGTCGTAGACGACGCTGCCCATACTCTGTTGGTCTGTCCGGTCTTTGCGCAAGTCAGAATAGAGACTAAAATAAAAGTTCTGGACCGACTGAAATTGGGCGGAAAGCTGAATTGTACGAACTCTCCGGACCTGCCTACTCAGGGAATTGCACAGTTTGTGCAATTCATTTGTGAAAGCACCTCTAACTGGCATATAGGAACTGCAGTGGCACGAGAGGTACTGGTTAGAAAGGGGAACCTGGAGCGCCTCAGGAGAGCCAGATTTGCAACAGAACGGACAGAATACGCCCGTGCCTCTAGAGGAATCGTTTCGCAGGTAGAGGAATGCAGTACTATGGCTATAGGGCCAAACCTTGAGAGGTCTTCGGCCAATTGATTCGAAGAACACTCACCACTCCTCCTGTCGGCTCGTAGTACTATTAAAAGGAGAGCCGGGCTGACAGAGAGTGAAGTTTAAGGGGGGAGGTGCGTTTAGTGGGTATGATCTCGGCGGAATAATATCCAACCGTCGGGGGTGAGTCCCACACTGCATAGGGTCTGTGTCTCTATCTACTTGCCCTATGCGTTAGTGCCTAAAGCATTTAAATCCTCCTCCTTCAAAAAAAAAAAAATGTATATATATATATATATATATGTATATATATACATAGACGTTTTAATATATATATATATATATATATATATATATATATATATATACATCCAAAAATTAAAAAGCATTATGCATAAATGATACTGACAAGTATCCAATTGCTGAGACCTGCTACGGCAGTTCTCAATAGCGCAATCTCAAATGAAAGGTGATCACGTATTAGGTTAACTTTCGAGAAGGGCTTAGGCGCAAGAACTATTACCTGTTCAATAACACTGTATGAATATAGGGAATGTACAAGATGTCATTAGGGTAATGACCAACGACTCAATGCTGTTGCGATACTGTCGTATAAGTGTCCAGAAGACTCTCTAAGGTCACACGGCACATGGCTATAGCTGGCAGGCCTTTGAGGCTCAGTCCGCTCCGCAGTCTCAAGGGAGCACTTGCTCTCGTCGTCCCAGCTGCTACTTTATCAAACCGTTTGAGCCGTAAACGACCTACTTTACGCCCATAGAAAATTAAAATCAATACACAGCCTTACTCGCTACACAGCTTAGGTGGCATGCGCCTATATAGCTAACGCTGCAAACCGGGCCTCTCAAAGTCGTGTCATGCCGATGAGGCAGAAGAATATGACTTACTGCGTCAATCAAGGTTAAGCTCAGGCTATTTACTATTCTACCACAGTCAATGATTGGCACTTTAATATTATCACACCATGTAATCCGTTTACGGGCGGAATTTTCTGCAACGAAGTATTCCACTGCTATCATGGGGATGGGCAGGGCAGGGCAAATATCACAGGAACGTTTTTAAGGATTCATAGCGTTTCCTCGCCGCCGGTCAATGGGCCTTTGAACATATTTAGAGAGAACATTCAGAAGCCACTGAAGGACCTGGAACGCTTCACTTAATAAGAGGCTAGGGAAAGCTGCACGCGACCTTACTCCGTCAAGCACTCTTCATTGGCTCCCCATGTGAGATCAAGACCCTCTGCGTAATCAATGCAGCAAAGTGCTTGGTTCAATGACAAGTAGATTGGTCCAGACTACACTTTAGAAATATGCACACTCACACATGTGTACGTATGCTAAGTGTTTCTAGATTGATTTGTCGTAAAGCCATTTATTTGAATATCGCCGCTGAACTCTAAATGAGAAGTGGTTGCTACTGCATACAACTTTTTACTTTAAAGCTTCAAGTGAAAGGCTAAATGGGTAGTTCCCATAACGTCGTCCAATGGGAAAAACCTCAGATAACAGCACGGTATAAATTTGTCATTCTGCAAATGACTGCACCATATGAGGGCCATACTGTCAGTGCTTCGATTAGCCATTACTCTCATTACTAGCTCAAGTGAAAACTAGAATTCGACTGCGTATCTAGAAGCGATTTATATGTTCTGCATTTCTAAAATTTGTTATTTAGAGTTTACGATTTTAATTAATTTAATTTAAATTAAGTTACGCCATAATGCTTTTTGCCAGATTAGTTGACATCCTAGGCCACTACATATAGATATATATATATATATATATATATATATATATATATATATATATATATATATATATATATATATATATAGTGTGTTTTTTCGTTTGTTCCCATCGATTAAAGCTTCGTCACTCGAGAAACCAATCGCCAGCCCTTTGAGCGTTGATGACAGCATCCCGATACTGTCAGATTTCCAAATATTATTATCCCGTGTCTGTTCCTGACAAGGTTAGAGTTTCGAGTGTAATTAATAAGAAATGCACTCAGCGCCCAAGAATGAGCGATGTCCACCACTCGTCATCTTTCGACTGCTTTACCACGCTTTGTCCTGCAAAACGTTTTTGTTGTTATCACTGTTTTTTCCTGAAAACACGACAATTAGGTGGCTGTTTCATAAATATGCGGAACGTATTGCTAAGAGTTTTAAATAAAATGCTTTTATCTACCACGTACCAACATGATGTGAACATGTCATCTACATTACATTTTATTGGGACACAAATAGCGAATGATCTAGAAAAGACGTGTATTTCGTATCATGCTGAGCCTCAGCTGGGGAGCAGTTGATCCTCGAACTCTTTTTCTGCCAATATTGCTAATGTGTCAAAAATGATTTAATAGTGGCAGCTATAGTGTTTGGCGCAAAGCCAACCAGTACTTAATTTTGATATGCTTATGTGATTCGGCAATATGTCTACATGATGGGTCTATATGACATGAATAGATTTCTTCATGTGTTTGTTTTGGGGAAGTATCAAGTGAGCAAGTGTCTAAAATCGAGCTTCAGAGGAACCCCTAGGAGGGTTCGCGCGAGTCGAGGAAGGCACGGGTTGTGTGAAGGGCTAGTCCCAGTCAGTGTCTCGAATCCCAATTGATGTGAACCAGTTACGTGAGAAATTACGTAATTTTGTTGTGGTTGCATCCGACCTTTGCAATGTGCTTGATGTTCTTTGTTGGAGCGACACATATTGCAAACACATAGTTTTTGTCAGAATGTTTTCAACTTTCTTTGTCCTCATGATCTGGTTGCTACGCATGAAAGTTTCTCCTACAATCTGCATCTCAGTTGCTATGCATAGTTATTTGTCTAGCCAACGAAAAGTGCACTAAAGTATTCACAAGCATATTACATAGTAAAAGGTGTTTTAGGTGTCAAAGGACTAGAGCGCGTTATCTCAAATAATAGCATAGATTAATGCATTGTGCATTGTACACCTCATTGTAGTCAAAACTTACTTTACTGTTTAACACAGTAAACTAATCGGTAGAAGCGACATAACAAATGCCGCAAGAGACTCTGTTACAACGGCTCTGACAGAGAACAGGAACGAGGTTACCGTATGAAGACAGACGGCAGGTCGTACTGTCAAGTTACGGCGGGTAACGGTCTTCAATATTAAGCGCGCATGCCATCAAAGCTTTGACGATGTTTAATTGTTGTTTAAAGTTTTCGGCATCCTAAATACAACGACACGCAAATATCGACTACCTTTTGCAGTGCGCGACGGTATCGTACGGTAGCTATAATAGGTTGTCGGAATTTTGCAAAAATAGAATTAACTTGATACTAGATGTTGATCGGTCCAACATTGGCTGACTCCATCCCACGTTCCTTATGTTCTGCGTTAAAAAAAAACTCAACTGCTGCAACTGTCATGTGACCCCCGTGTCAGCCCACTTTGCGCGTCCCGAGTGCGGGCTTGCGAACACGTCACTCCGCTCTAAATGGCATGTTTGGCATTGGGCATTGGGTTCTGAGCTTGAACCCTCTTGAAGCGTGGCCGCGTGCTCGCTTGAAATGTAACCGGAACCGGCTCATTAGCGCCTTGGATGGTTGGTTCAGGAGCGGACCAGGCAGGTCACAATTCCATATATGTATATCTTATTATCTACCAGCGGCCGTCAGTCGTCAGATGCGGTCGCGGTATGCTTTTCTGTACAAGCTAGCTTGAAAAGTAAACGTTTTCAAAAGAAACACAAAGCCCACAACCGTCTGACTAATCGCACTGAATAGGCGCTGTATAGGATCCATCCGCCTTTGCCCAACCGCTTGCTAAGTAACGCCTTAAAGAGAGGTTGATGATACATTGAGACGTCGGTAGACCGTAATTTTACTATCAGACCCTTTTTTGAAACAGAGCCGACTAAGCTCTCCATTTTTTACTGGAACCAGGAACAACCTGCTTACCGTGACTCAACAACAAGAAATTCTGTTTCTATCATATGATTTGGGAAATAAATCGTCTTGACGTTCGACATAGTGTGAAAGATCTAAACTCACCGTGTCGATTCCCTCGCCGCAAGAGAAACAATGCTTACCTTAGACACATACATTATAAAATAATAAGAGGTAATTGGCAAGTTACCTTCTAATTTCAAGCAAACTAACCTAACGAGCCGTGAGCAAAACAGATTTCTGGCGCATTGTCCTATTGTTCTCCGATACTGTATCATCTGTTTACAAATTAGCTGCCACGTAGGATACAGAGGCAGTGTCCCAGTCGTCAAACGGATGCCTAATTAGGTTAAAGTGGAGTCGCCTGTGTACACTATAAGTATGTCTTTAAAAATTCTAAGACTCTACGAAAGTAGCATACCAAAGCTTAATTTAAAAGGCACGACATAATTGTCGTGGATATATGTCACAGGCCTTACGTCGAAGAACTTGCCTTGGAGGATGGCACAGAGATTTTGGTTCAGAACTTAAACTGTGTGCAAAATGACACGTTTCGGGGTAATGGTATCTGTCTCCTACCAGCGACCTTGCGAGTTTGCGGGTGTGAATTTAGAACCTTTGGAAGTTTCGCTGCTACCCAGCGTTAAAAATCACCGAATGTCTGGCTGGACGGACACGTTAAAAACCTTGTTAGATCGCTTGAAAGTACTATGGGCTCACTGTAGGTTGTTCATACTACGATCCTTTTTTTGTATACTTGGCCAATATAATTGCTTCGAGGCTCGGACACAATTAACGATCTCCTGTGGCTGAAAAATGATCTCTGCTTACAAAAACTTTTGTCCATGCTAATTTTGGTATTGCCGGAAGAAACACGGCATTTCGGCACATCTCTCCAAAAGTGGCATATGCATCTTTGCTTCGGGCTCATCTAGGAATCTCGGATGCCATTCGAACGGTCGGTCCGCCCCTTTGCGCATTGATCTATCTAGCCAAATGGAAGGCGTTTTTGATTTTAGACATGTCAGCCCAGGATCGGTGCACGGCCTTCCTGGACCCACACTTTGTTCCGACCCCTTCCTACTGGTTCCTACAGATTCTTCACTGAGGGCTCTTCACCAGAGGCCCCTTTCTGACAATTCAACTAGGATACGTCTCTTTATAAGGCTTTTGTGACTGATAAAGCCTAGACCGAAACCAGCCCGGCTCAGGGCGGTCTCCGCGGGCAAAAGGGCAAATGCGTTGCCTAGTGCACCCTTGGGAACTATATTAGATGATACGTGCATGTGTATTAACGTAGGCCTTTGCCTTGGTGCACATTTGGTTCACTTACACGTCTGTGCGTGCGGTGAACGAGCCCTGCGTCTCGGGAATCATGAATTGTCCAGTATCCGGAGCGCCGGATGTAGGTCTAGGCATGCTGCCCGAAATGACACTTAAACCCGCGCTCTCAGAACACCAAGCTTCCCGTTTGTCCTCGAATCTCTTCGGCTGTTCCTCGGCGTTGGTAGTTAACCAGGTGTATTGACCCTTGCAACCTCCGAAAACGGAAAGAATTTAACAATACTTCCTAGCTATAACTATGAATATTCGCATTGCGTATATACACGAAATTCTTGGTGTAACATCCGTACGTATTGGAATGCGTAGATAAAATATAGGTATGTGTGTATGTATATAATCGTGCCGTTATATTTCTTGTAACAAGTACATGCATTTTAGAAAGAGGTTTGTGTATATATTTGCACAGAGTTTGTTCATATATAGTGTAATTAATGAGCTGCTCAACAATGATTATATATAACGCATTACCTGTAAAGGAGTATGCCATTAAACGATTATATATATATATATATATATATATATATATATAGGCGTAGCTCAAGGTGACGGACTAAGTCCGTTGCTTTTCTCGGTACTATTAGGAGGGCTACCTAACCGAGTGAGACAGGGATGGACTCGAGAGTGGGCAAGTACTTTAATGTACGCAGATGACATAGCAATCTATGGTAGGGTTTTAGGGTGAAACAGGAACTGGAACGAATAATTGATTGTATGGACGATATAGGGCTCAACATAAACTGGCAAAAGACAGTAGCAGTTAAGTTTCGACAAGGGGGTCGATTAGCAAAAGACGACGTTCCTCGACCCAGGGGCAATGAGGTACATTTCGTAAATAAATTTACTTATCTAGGAGTCACTATAACATCGAATGGTAGCCGTTTCCGAAGGCATATAGAACCTTTTTAAAATTAAAATAGAACCAATAGCAACATTCGGTATATCACGTATATGGGAAAACTGGGATAAGCAGATCTGCAGTTACTAGATAGAGCCAGATTTTTCTTTATGAAACGGGTTTTGGGGTTAGCCAATTCTTGTAGGAACATAATAGTTCATATCTTAGAGGGAGGATCTTTAATGACACAGGAATCACAACTTCGATGGGGTTTACGCAGGACGAAAGTGTTTGAGGCCTATACTTTGAAGTGGATGGAAAATTAGAGGAAATCGTTTTAGGAATATATAAAACGGTAGCGATGACAAGCACGGCCTGGCGAGCAGCCGGATACAAGAGCAGACATTTAACTACGGCGTTTGCAGCCCACGGGTTTCATCACGTGTTATGCAGCACAGAAGAATTCCACAATCCTCAGGAGTGTTGCAGGTGCACGAGGTGCTCTGCCCAATGCGATAGATACCACGCCGCAGCATGTCCAGCAGTTCAGTCAATAGCTGAACCTGCAAGATGAGAGAAGACCTAATGACGTGAAGGAAGCACTAGTTCTGTCTGATGTAAATGTTTATAATTTGACCCAACCTGGGTGTTAATAAACCATAATATATATATATATATATATATATATATATATATATATATATATATTGTTGGCATTTGAGAAAGAGTTTTCAAGGTGATTTTCGGGTGATTGAGATCGGCGAGATTCGACACCAATGCTAGCCAATGTTTGTGTATTCCTATATGGTTGAATTTTTAGAAAATTCAGCTGTTGTATTGGATACACTGGCCAAATAAACAAAGCCCGTTATCTCATTTATTGTGCAACGAGGTTCGAAGACCCCATAGCCCACTTCGGTTCTAATAGCGAGCGAAGTGGGTTTTGCTTCTTGGGTTTATCAAAGCCGAACGCGTGAAAACGCGGAGCTTATCCAAAGTCACAACACGTTACTTTGTAAGGAAAGTCTACATTATGTTAGTTTAGCGCCTTTAGAATCAGATTTGCTCTTTCGTTTTATTTCTTAGAAAGAACGCTAACGCTATTTATTTGTGCGCATCAAGATATACATTTGTTGTGTAAAGATATGTGCACAGCCCGCCTAGGGCATAACTCAAAGCGTTAGGTCCAACATTAGTACACTGGCCAACTTTATTACAACATTATTACACTGGCTGTATTATAACAATTTTTTGGGAGGTCTTGGAATTGCGTCGTTATGCACTAGCGGCGCCTGCAGCACATGACCACGATGTCTAATTTTAACTAAACTACCATTTTAAGCTCAAACATTATATAATATTATGGGCTAATATGTTACCTGTACGTGGCGTGATGGATTATTTTAGGTTGTCTAATCCACATCTAAAATGCATCAACTCCGTTTTGGCAAAATGTTGCTATGTTGCCGATTATACAAATACAGCTTCATTCCTCACAAGTAGTTGGTCGAATAGGGGGCTAGTCTGTGCGTACAAGACGCAAGTGTAATGTTTTCTCTGTTCTGTTGATTTTTTTGTTATGTTAATTGAGATCCACTGCTGCCATACAAATAGATACATATTGTTTATTCTGCAATACAAGTATATGCCAGCCTTTGGTTAAATTTTCCACTAGGCTTATCTCAGACAGTCGTTTGGATAGTGTATGAGGTACGCGGGTCGGTACAAAGCATGTGCAAAAACTGATGAACTACTGGAAAATAAATGATCGATAAGCTAGACTATCACGACCAAACACACCTGTACTAAAGAACGCAGACAACCGACAGATTTACGTGTGTGTTTTTGTGCTGCCACTTGGGAACTCGTTGAGCATCGTTTCTCGCAAACTATCTGCGGAACGATTTGGGTCTCTTTTCTATCAGAGTATTTTTCGACAACTCGATAATCGTTGCTTTTACTTTGCGGCACTATGGGACGTGGGTATGGTATTTGTTTCGCCGACGTGCCTACGTATCTTCTACACGCTTGTGCTCGGCCTACTTATATTCTACTCTCGTCCTGCTCGGACAATAAACAACATCCGTTTGCATCTCGTTTTAGTATCGAAAAGCTCGCTGTTTATGAGTAGCATAGTACGCCGTCCTAAAGCACGTCCTAAAAAGCTAAGAAAAATGACCAGCGTCGTGACAATATATATATATATATATATATATATATATATATATATCTATAAGAGATTTCACAACGCGTTTCATACTTCGTCCATTCCAACCTAGTCACGACCATCGCACACACAGAATTACTACTATACGAGCGTTGCATTAACGTTGCTTCCTGCAGCTCTTCCTTCCCAGAAGGAAAACGCTGTTGTCCGGCTACGGTCAGCATTGGTATGCCGCCGATGCAGGTTTCATTCGACCTGGTTCAGACTACCTCCTCCGTAGCGGGACCGCACTCAATGCATGCGTGCTTCGACGACACATCGGGCCCGGTATGGAACGACACTGCTCTCCACTGCAGCATTTGTGCTTTATACATTTGGATCTCTTAGTGGACATCTGCAGTGTGAATGTGTGTGTGCGTGCGCGTGGAGGATATGTGCTTTTTGAATGTCACTCGTGTGGCCAGGCGGCGTGCAACAGGGTGACGCATCTGCTTTTTGCAAAATGTGTCCTTTTTTTTGGCGTTCGCACTGTGCATCGGCGTTCCGTTTCACGGGCGAAGAATAATAGGCAAGAACCGAACTAGCAAGAAGAAAAACATACGTGACCATATATGTTGCTGCGGCCCTTCGTTTAGTACGAGTGTTCTTGCTGTCGCTGTCTGTTGTGTTGGTCGTGCTTGCACAAGACATGCACCTGTACATTTCTTCGTGCATTTCGCAAGCCCTTTACACACGGCGGTCGAATTCATCTAGCCGCAGCGCGTACACAGGTTTCTCTTGACCAAACACGTACTAGATCCATAGGGACATAAATATACATAATATATATATATATATATATATATATTATTATCTACATATATTATATATATATATATATATATTATATAATATATATATATTATATATCTAATATCTATGTTATATATATATATATATATATCATATACATAACCTAATATATATATAATATACATTATGTTATATATACATATAACAATATATATATATATATATATATATATATATATATTCTATATATATTATATATGTTATATATATACATCTCTCAGTACTTTACTGTTTATAATTGTGAAATTGTGTTTTTGTGACATACCAATCAAAATTGAGAACAATGAGCCAAGCAAGATTGACTGTTTTACCTGAGAGAGCCGCGTCACCCCTTGGAGACGAGCTTCAACTTTGACACACCACCTTAGGCCCCGCTCAACAAGACGGCGGCGGTAGCGGCAATCATTTTCAACGCCCTCTACCCAGCCTGCTGGCCTTGTGACACGAGCTATTGCATGCATATACTGTGGTGGCTTGTTCAGGAGCCCAGATTCGAACAGTGATGAATTTGTGTGTGTTTATTGTAAAAGCAGAATGAAAAAAGAGGTGAAGGGAACGAATATATTTGAGTTTGTGGGTGAACAGGCCGCTTGTAATAATAACTGTTGTGTTAACGTCGGAAAAACACTGCGTGTTTTTAGATCCGCCATTGATGACCTAAAGAAAGTTATTTTAAGAACGGACAACGATTATCACGAAAAGCTCCGAGCTGTTTTTACCAAATTGGATGTTGTTATCTCAGCCAACAACAGTAAATCGAACGCCGCCGGTCTCTCATTCTCCCCTTATCCGCCGAGATGGCGCCTATGATATGACGGCAACTGTAGCCAGTGGAACAGCAACAACACCAACAGCCCACCCAGACTAACGACGTAGCCTGGTTGTTGCACAAAGGAGGCCACAGAGGCTCTTGATACTGCTGCTGCAGCAGCAGCAATAATATCAAGCACACCAAACACCGCTGTTTGCTGGTTGCTACCGTGACGGCGGACAGCTCGGTAGCAACGGTAGCTTTAACATTAGGTACCCAAACCAGCGGGTTGCTGACTGCCGCTCGTTCCGCGCAGATTGTCAGTAGCTCAACAACGAAATGCCATCCGCAAACCAACCGAAATGCCAACTGCTGCACGCAGTGCCATCGCTTGCACACAAACAGACATTTTCGTGCCGGCATCAAAGCATCGAAGGCACTGCAGTCGACTCTCAGCCCACCCAAAAGTCGACCCTCCACACACCACCCTTGACCACCCAACTCTGTTCTTTTGACCGGTGCCGGTCCAGCATCTCCCGGCTAGAGACGAACGTGCTTGACGTGGTGGATGGTGACGTGCGCTGTCACATCTCGGGGCAAGGCGGCGGTGCCACGGTATGCAAGGTGATTCTACAAACGTGCGTCGCCAGATTGTCATATACATATACCACACTGCCGAGGACATGCAGCTCGTCGTGCTGCATGCCGGGCTAAACGATATCTGGGTTAGAGAACCCGTGATCACACGTTCGCGCGGAGACAATTGTCCAACCCAAAGTGCTAACATAGTGAAATTATATAAATAAATGTCAACGATATCTTGTAAAGCCCCGCCAATGTTGATATTGTTGCGGCGTAGGTATGGAGGCGAATGTAGCATCAGCTGGACGACCCGGTCGGTGACGCTCTACTACGAAACCAACAACATCAGGCTGACCGTCGGTTCTATTCCGGTAGTAACAGGCGGTCCGGGTAGTGACCGCCGCGCGGATTGCGAGGTTGTTAGTGGTAAAATGTACTCTGAATTTAAGACATCGGCCGTGTCATATTGTGACTTTTCAGACATCCACCGCTGTGCCCGCTCTATGGACACAGAGGTTGTCTATTTCAACTGCCTTGGCGCAATACAGGCGGTCAGGCCTATCGCCCGCGAAGCCGCCAGTTTCCTGGGACTGAAACCCATTATTGGGGGACTTACCAATAAGTTTAGTGCAACTCAGCATCAGCCAGTTAACCATTTCTCCCGGGAATTTTCCTCCCTGTTGCCGGCAGCAGAAACATTTTCAACAACCAATCCGGAATCGCTTCTTTGGACTCGGTCCTCCACCACCGGTTCTCCTCTCCATCTGGCCCCCTCGACTCCATGTCCCGCCTCCACCTCTGTTACCAGTATCTGCACAGCCCACTCTCATCTTAAACTACCCACTGTTTTAAAACCATCTAGACAAAATTGCTGCCCCAGTATCTCCGCCCAATAGTTAGCATCGCTCCTTCCCGCGGATAACAACGCCGTGAAATGTTTATATTTTAATGCACGCTTGATAGATAAGAATAATTGTACACAATTGCTCAGTTCATATACTGCCTTAAATAATATTGATATAGTGTTTATAACCGAAACCTGTTTAGGTGTAGGTGGTAAACATGTTACTAGTAGTCAACTGTCGTGTGATGATAGGTACTTAGTTATATATATATACTCAATTTGAGTGAAATAAACATAATTGTAATTGATAGGTACTTAGTATTCCGGTGTGACCATGGCTCCTAGGGAGGGGGTATGTATATTAACTAAAACACGGTGAAAGTTTGTGAATTAAAACTAGAGAGTGGCATTGAAGCAGTCGCATTCGAAATATATTCCTAATTTCGTTCCATAAGGTTGCCTGTTATTATGCAACAAGCGCCGGCACTCTTACTAAGGGCAAGAATCAGAAAAAACATAGAAAACTTAAAAACTGTATGTGACTCATATGATTAATGTCTGGGAATTTTAACCTTCCAAAAATGCACTGGGTGCTTTTAGAGACACAAACTATGGAGTCTACTTTTGTTAACGCCTGCATTTCCAACGACTTACACCAACAATTGGACGAGGTCACTCGCGCTTGACTGGACTGCCAGGGTACTGAAGCCACGCAGGTCAGTTCTAGTAATGTAATAGATAACTCCATTGCCACTGTAGGTAATGTTAAGAATAACGTTGCTAGTCATTGTAATAAAAATAACTTATATAACAATTTCAATCAGTTATCTAGTCACATCAATAGTAGCAACTTAGGTAGTGTAAGCCAAATGGCTACTAGTCCTAGTATTAGCAGAATTGTCACTGATGAAAGAACCTTAGCTATATCAGGTGATGACGACGACCACATGGGCTCAATTGTTGTTTTAGTTTTAACCTCAGACCCATCAATCATTGAAGATATACGAGTATCTGAGTAGCCGATCCCATCCGCTCATAATGCCATTTTTTTTCTCTTTCATTTAATGCTGAATATTCTACGGTAGACGAGGAAGGTTATAAATTCTCGAAAGGGGAGTATGAAATGATCACCGTAGAATTGCTTGTATGTAAACTGGAGAAACTTGTTTTTAAATTGTGATACCGTCGACTCGATGTAAAACAATATTGTTCACCAGATATATATTTACTAATTACAAATTTTGCACCTAAGCAAAATTGCAAGTGAAAAAAGTTAATTTGTTCATATGTAACCAATCTAAAACGGCTGATTGGCCAGGAGTCAAATATGCAGTACGAAAAAAGTTGCGGGATGCAACTAGAAGACTTCGTATAATGGATGCAGCTAGTCCTGATTTTAAAAACACAAAGTCGTTTTTAAGATACGCAAAAAAACGAATAAAGGGAAGAGAAAATGTTGCGGCTTTAAATATAGATCGGACAGTCCTCGTAGACGACGCTTCTAAAGCAAACGCATCCAAGGACTTCTTCTCGTCGGTTTAGGTTGCCCAAGGGGGTTCAGCTCCCGAAAATGTTCCCAACGATTTACCTTCGACTGGCGGCTGTCCATATTTGAATATAATATTCACACCAAATCAAACATCTACATTCTTTGAAGCGCGGGTAAACGGCGGGAGTAACTATGACTCTCTTTTGATAGTGCCCCTAAAGATTGGCCAATAGTGGTGCGGCCGTCTGGGGCATTGCACGTCAGTTTGGGTCACAAGTGGCGCACCATTCAGGGTGTAAGTCCGATTCTTCAAACCGGCCCCGACCATCCAAGTGGGGTGGCCGACGGTACGAGGAAGATCCACGGGGGCCCTGCTAAGATTCCAGACTCTCTTATGGTTGCCAAATGCCTCGTTGATAATCCAAACACAATGACGCCCCCGGGGTACAGAGACGTGAGTTATAGTTGCAGGGTTGGACGCCTTCTCGTGGCGCCCGCTGGTAAACGGAAAAGTGATCCGAGGGGTTCTCCCACGAGATAATCTATTCCGGCAAAGAGCCAACCCAAACCTAGCAGCTCCTCCTATCAGAGGGAAGCTGTCCCCTGCGTGGGCCTGCCACCCGCGCTGGGTAGTTACCCATGGCACCGAATATGAGAACAAATGAGAAGAACCGGACCGACACCTCGGACAACGGACCTGGCACGACAAAATGTCCGTTTTGCAATAAAAAGTTTCCTACTGAACGAGGCCGTAATGTTTATATAAGCCTAGTTCACCGAGAAATAAGAGCTGCTGAGGCAAGCAGTACCCCAAGAGAGGCCTCTATGGCCAACGCAACAAACGATAGTGAACCTTTGCACAGATGCCCCGAAGAGGGCTGCACCAAATCATTCAACTCTCTAAGAGGGTTACAGGTTCACAGGCAAAAGATCCACCCCGCACAATACAACGCGGGAATATCAGTAGATAAGATTAAAGCTCGATGGGACCAACAAGATCGAGAGCTACTGGCGAAGGTTGAGGCTGAATTAATAGCCCGCAATAACAACGAAGCGCCAGCTAACATCAACCTAATACTTGCAACCAAGTTTAAATCGCGAACCTTTGACGCGATTAAGAGTCAGCGAAAGCGCGAGGAACACAAGATGGCCGTGAAAAGGCACCTAGAGATGGGAAGCCCAGCTGGCGAATTCTCTTCGGCAGAATCGAGCTTCATCTCCGCGGAGTCCTCTCCGATTTAGTCGCCTCGATCGGGGGGGACCTCCCCTTCCGATGGAAATCCATCAGAACACGAGGCCGATGGCACCCCCGGTGGCAGCCAAGCACGAAACATCAATATGATCCGGAATGAGACCTTAGCCTGTTTCAAAGAATTTCTATCAACGCTGATCAACTGCCCAACCACCTCAACAAAGCAATCCCAAATGATTGAAATAGTAAAAGCTTTTCTTGAAAACAGACCCTTCGAATCGCTGCTACAGTCATTCATTTCGAGGATGCAATCGAAGAACCAACCGACCAGCAGACGCAACGCCCGCCCCCACCACGCCCTCTAACACGTCGCCAACAAAGAAGGGAAGATTATGCGACAACTCAAAAGGCATATAAAAAAAACCCAATGGCTACAATTCGAAGGGTGCTCGACGGAGCGATGGGTAACACAATAAGCGACGAGCGGGGGTTCGTAAACTACTGGGCGGCTCTAATGACAAAAGAGCCACCCCCACCACTACCACCAACCGAATATAAGCCGACGAGCCCGGCCCTGAGCATACTCGAGGAACCAATAAGCAAAGAAGAAGCAGTATGGGCCGTTATGGGACTCAAGAAGGCAGTCGGGCCCGACGGGGTCGACCTGAAAGCCCTAAGAGCACTTGATGTCGTCACAAGGTGCTGCCTGCTCAACATGGTATACCTATGTTTAGAAGTCCCCGAAATACTCAGGCCAACCAGGCTAGCGTTCATAGAAAAAGAAGCGAATGCAGCCACCCCGGATAAATTTCGTCCTATCGCGATCGGCTCATATATTCAACGCACTCTTAACAAAATACTGGCTAAGCGAGCGGCTAATAGTGTCCTAATCTCAGACACCCAGCGCGCCTTTATACCGGCTGATGGAACGTTCGAAAACCTGACCGTTCTAGACGCAGTCATCCACGATGCAAGAGTGCGACTTAGAGAGCTTAGGTTATGCTCTCTCGATCTAAGAAAAGCCTTCGATATGGTTTCCCACGACGCGGTCATGAAGGCCCTAGCGGCCAGAGGATTCCCCGAATACTTTATGAGGTATGTGGAGTCTCTATATAGGGACTCCACTACCATCATACGCTTCGGCGAAGCTGACTCTACTGTACACCCAACCCGAGGTGTACGACAAGGTGACCCACGGTCCCCCTTCCTATTCAACCTCGTAATTGACGACCTTCTAAAAGGATTAGAGAAGGAAGGCCTTGGGTACGCCAAGGCGGATGGAACCCGAATACTAGGTCTCGCATTTGCAGACGATCTTATCATTATGAGTTCTACGAAGGTGACTCTACAAAGGCTTTTAGAAATGGCATCCCCAATTCTTCGATCCCGAGGACTCGAAATTAACTCGGATAAATCCTTCACGCTGTCCCTAGTCCCTAACGGGAAAGAGAAGAAAGTTAAAGTTGTAAATACCCCTGAGTTCTCGACAAACAATGAACTCCTTCCGGCTGCAAGCATATCGCAGAAATGGAAGTACCTGGGAGTATACATCGACGACAAGGGCCGTGCCCAAAGCAGTCTTGATGACCTTGAGTCACTGTTGACGAAGCTTACAAGGGCCCCACTGAAGCCCCACCAGAGTTGTCATCCCTCGTCTAACACATAGACTCGTCTGTGGGCCCCGACCAAGCGCGACACGACTGAATACATTAGACCTGGCCATCAGGAGAGTCGTAAAGATATCGTGGCTTAAGATGCCACTTGATGTGACGAATGCGTTCTTATACGCACCTGTCAACGAAGAAGGCCTAGCATTGCCGGCCCTGAAAACTCTTGTACCAAGGCTGAGATACAAGAGGCTTAGTAGACTTAGGGAATCTAACCACCCCTGTGTTGCGTGGGCTCTCTCATCGAATTACGGAGCGAGCGATCTTGCCGCGTCCGAGGCAATGACATGGCATAGAGGGACTGAAGTCAAAACAAAGTCCCAAGAAGCACGATACTGGAGCTCCCTGCTCCACTCCTCGGTTGACGGCGCCCATCTTAAGGGTGCATCTCACTGTTCAGGCATTCATAGATGGATAAGTGGCATGCCTTATCTTAGCGGCAAAGAACTGATTTGCCTTCTAAAGATGAGAACTAATGCCCTCCCTACACGGGCTAGAGCCAGCCGTGGCAGGCAAGACAATAGACACAACAACTGTCGCAAGGGGTGTAACCTACCCGAAACGCTCAACCATATCCTGCAAACTTGCCCGCATATGAAAGAACAGAGAATAAAACGTCACCATGATGTAGTCTCTAGAGTGACCAAAGCGCTAAGAAACAATGGGCGCGAGGTACACCAAGAGATGAAGGTACTAGTCAATGGGGTACCATATCACCTGCGACCCGATATTGTGGTGATCGATACCGACGCAGTATGGGTTCTCGGCGTAGAGATCCAAGGCACCGGCCGTAACCAAGCCGATGCAAGACAATTGAAAGTGGCGAAATACTCCGACGAAACGCTCCTGATGAATCTACCAAGGCCCGACCGAGGAAGATCGGAACAGTCCAGCTAACGTATACTGGCATCTGGAACAAAGACTCATTCGAGGAGATGGCGGCACTACGGATCCTGAGGAAGACCCTTACGGACGTCACGGTGAACGCTGGGCAAGGAAGTCTACGCATCTATAGAAGCTTCCAGAAGAAGGGCCTCGTCTAAAATGTACAGAGAATCGCAAAGTGCACGTATCTAGGATGGAGAGGAATAGGATAAGGTTATCTCAAAAGGATAGGCTTGTTCAGTGGCCTCTTAGGTTACACACTAGGTATGAGGTTAGCGAGGACTAGGCGAGCTCCCCCCAACCCCCCTTATTTCGTTGTATAACTAGGTAGAGGCAACGTTAGGCCTTAGAAGTAGGATTCGAAACATTGTAAAACGGACAAAACCTGATTACGGATTGTGAACGGTGAGCACTGCCGTGAAACTAGTGCAAATGTAAACTGCACAATAAATGTTGTTTATTTTATTACCTAGCCAAATGCCTCGTCATCTAATTAGTGACGCGTATGAATGGATTAACGAGATTCCCATTGTCCCTATCTACTGTCTAGCGAAGCCACAGCCAAGGGAACGGGCTTGGATTGAACGGCGGGGAAAGAAGACCCTGTTGAGCTTGACTCTAGTCTGACTTTGTGAAGAGACATAGGAGGTGTAGCATAAGTGGGAGACTTGTCATCAATGAAATACCACTACTCCTATTGTTTCTTTACTTACTCAATGAAATAAATATGGTTTCTCCATGTTTTAGACAAAAGCATAGTTATTTGTGTGATTTATATTGAGGACATAGTCAGGTGGGGAGTTTGACTGGGGCGGTACATCTGTCAAAAAATAACGCAGGTGTCCTAAGGCCAGCTCAGTGAGAACAGAAATCTCGCATAGAGCAAAAGGGTAAATGCTGGCTTGATCTTAGCTTTCAGTACAAGTGTAGACCGTGAAAGCGTGGCCCCTCGATCCTTTTGTTTTTAGGAATTTTAAGCAAGAGGTGTCAGAAAAGTTACCACAGGGATAACTGGCTTGTGGAGGCCAAGCGTTCATTGGCGTTCATCATTATAGAGTTTAATGTAAAACTGGTAGTAAACCCGTCGAAATGATTCCAGATTGGGCCATTACGATAAATAACAAGGTTTGTACTCGCTCTTTGTCACGAGTTGCTAGTTATCTAACCTGTAGAGAGTTTTGCGTTTACGTAAACAATAGCTTTAGTGAGTCAGGTGCGTGCCCCTCTGGCGTTCTTTAGGAATCAAGCCTCGGCCCACGTTTATTTTACATATTTATTTTAGATTTTAAAAGCGTTATCCCCGGTTGAATAGCCTGTCAGCTTTATGCTGATGATCTGAAACTATACGAACCTTCTAACACTGATAACGAAAGAGAAATATTACAGAGTGCGGTTGAGGCAGTTTCTAAATGGTGTGTGGATAACAAAATGCTTATATCAGCGCTGAAATGTGCAGTATTGTGTTTAACGGAGGCCCATAACTACATGCTGCATGGAGAGGCTATCCTTATTTTAGACAGCGTTAGGGACCTCGGGGTTACGGTGACACCCGAGCTGGATATCAGCACGCATATCACACAGGTTATCCGACAAACTAGTCTTATATGTAATTCAATATTTCGCTGTTTTATAATGAATTATTACACGTTTACACGGCTTCATAACAGTTTAGCTGCTCCTAAATTTACGTATTGCTGTGAGCTCTGGCGGCACTACTTAGACAAACAAATTGATGCAATGGAAAGTGTACAAAGGAAATTAAGTCATCGTGTCTTATTAAGGTGTAACAGCGCCCGAAATTCTATTGCGATAAGCCCTATTTAGGTACTGCAGTCCAGAGCGGACTATCGCACGTACAATTAGATTATAAAATTATCAAATTTATCCAACTATTTTAGCATTTGTCTAAATAGCATTTGTTTAAAATCTAAAAAGCTGTATCTTTGCCTTTATTATGTCGAATTGCCCAGAAATTGCCCAGAAAATGATTAGCAGAAACATTATGCAATTGTTATGGTTACTTTCTCTGTCATGCAATAGCATTTCTCTGGCTATGGGCCCCTCGCCACAAAATACATTATTTACACGATTCGTACTTGCAATATGTGCAATGAGTGCACTTACTGTCTCCACTGTAAGTAGCTATTTGGCCGTGATCGTCAATGGCGAAGGCTGGTCGTTAGTGCCACCCTTTCGAGCCACACGAGTGAAATTCGTGAATTTTTTTTAAGTGAACACGCTTATTTGCTTCTAGAATGTTTACTCAGATATGATCGTTTTGGCTTGCAAAATCCTGCAGCAATACAGACACGCCAAATCTTGCAACAATGCGACAATATTAACGATGGTCTGTGGTTTGAGGTTTTAGTATGAACAGACAAAAAAAACAAAAATACCAAGACAAGAGCCCTGCAAAACACTAAGCAAGCAAGGTCTATATATCCAAAACTTACGAGAGCTATTATTTATTCTGACACAAAAACGTATTTACCTAAATTGATTACCTCGAATAGCTCGAGATCCATCCAACAAAGTACCTAGTATCTATGTTTATTTTCTAAGCTTATTAAGACCCCTTGTGTGGGCTACCCCGTCAGATACCTTTGAAAAGTCGAAGTAATTACAGTAGAACTTTTTGCTGTTTGCTTTGGTGTTGATTGCCCAGTCTTGGACCATGTCTTGACTAACTGAGTTTTTGTGACTGTTGTTGATTAATATAAGATATACATATAATGGCGTGTTAATAATGACAGCATGGTCTAGAGGTGTAGTGCGCTTATCACCACAGTTGTCATCTAGCAGGGTGTCGCTAATAGATGACATTTGACTGAGGTGGTAAGGTGAGTATGAACATAATGGGGGCTGGATGGTAATGCACCATCTATTTGTATTGTGCTCTATGTTTTTTTCGTCCAATCGTGGCCGATTATACTCCATTCCGGTATTGATCTTGCCTAAATTGGAAACCATGATGAACAAATTTAAGACCGGCGGGTCCAGGTCTTGAACCCACGACCCCCCGAAAGCAAGTAAATGGCTTTGCCACTAAGCCGCCTTGCTCGGTCAGGTCAAGAAAGTTAGATATTGCTATAAACGTGCGCGTAAATCAGTTTTGGGTCGGTAAAACACGGTGCATTATAAGCAAACTGGTTTAACACTTACATTTATCGTTCAACAGTTTACTGAGTAAAGTGTGCGATAGCTGCTACAAACAAGGCCAGCAGGCAGGAACTCTAAAACGCCGCTCATGTTAGCCGCCAATATTGGGGCTATCAACAAGCGAAGGGACACGAAACCAAAGACGGCAGAAAAGCATTCAGAACGAAAGCGACCAAGACCTATATATATACATATCGTAAGAGAGACAGAGCAGGGAGAGACAGAGCAGGGAGAGACAGAGCAGGAAGAGACCGAGCAGGGAGAGACAGAGCAGGGAGAGATACCGGGTGTTCGAGAACACCTTATGGCCGTAAATGTAGACACAATCGCTCCATTCTAATGGCTCCGGTGGCAATGAGCGGCGCCTTTGAACGCCTTCGAGCCTCCACACGACGACGACGACGCCGAGCGCAGTTTCGCAGACTGAAGCTGTCTATGAAGCTGTTTGTTGCTCTTTGTTACGTGCAGCCGTCGCCACAGGTGGACCCACACGTCTGGTTGGCTGAGTCGCGGCGAAGCGCCTCGCCTCGACTTGGACGTTACTCGAAAGACTTCAGTCGTCGTCGTCGTCGTTGTCGTCGTCGGCGGCGGAAGTCTCTCTCTGTGTACGGAAGCTGGCTGCTAGTCAAACACTAGCGAACGCGACAAACGTGAGATATTGTAGACACACTCTTCGTCGCCAACCACCGAGGAGGACCTGCCTGTCGACAAGCAGGCGACAGGTTGCTCCGCCAAGCCGAGGCGCACCAACACGACGGCGATGGTGACGCAGGGCGCGCTTCTACCTGCGTCGCCGCGGACACAGCTTCACTTAAACAGAAAACTCCCCCCCCCCCCCCGCCCCCCCGTCCACCTCTTCTCCCGAACTCACATATACATTGAGACCTACTCGACGCCCGTCCGCCCGTTAACCCGCCCACACCGCGTTCACCTTCGACGGCCTACAGCCATGACTGTCTTTATCGCCTACTGCTACTATCCTGACCCACTACTACTACTACTACTAAAGTAAAGTTTTCGGGCTGACCCTCAGCCAAGATTTAACGTCCACGGAACTGTGTTTCACATTGCTTTATAGACGGACTACCCCCATAAATACAAATGTGGGGCAACGGTAGAGCTCGAACCCGCGCACCTGCTATGTGTCTCCTCCGGTTGCGAGGCGCAGACTTAAGCCACCACGCCACCGGGCTCAACACTACTACTACTACTAGAGAGACATTCACACTGCAATACTGCCACGTGAGGTCGGGTGTTGATTACACTACCCATGAGCCTTTCATATATATATATATATATATATATATGTATATACATATATATATACTTCCGGTTTTGTTTTATTATTAACACCCAAACTGGGTAAATGTGTTTATGTTCCATGAAACTGTTTCTAGAATAACATAAACACATTTATCCAGTTTGAGTGTTAATAATTAAAAAAAACAAAATATATATATATATATGTGTGTGTTTCTTTTTATAACTTTGCTATCTTAGCACTTTGGAGTCGACAATTGTCTCCCAGCGAACGTTCTCTAACCCAGGGTTAGCCCCGCTTAGCAATGTGCGCCAAACAGACGCTGCATTTCCTCCTTGAATGTCGAACGATAGCCTCTGCAGCAATAAAATGGATGCTCTTATTATCAATATATATATATATATATAAAATATATATATATATATATATATATATATATATATATATATATATATATATATATATATATATATATATATATATATATATATATATATATATATATATTAATGGTCAAGGAACACTCTTCTATAAGCATATTTATTGTATATTGTTTGTTGTGTTGGAAAGCTGGTTAGGCACCACTAGAATTAGACTTTTCATGACGGCCTCCAGCATCACGAGTACGTATATTGTACTCGTGTACTATGGCTACGATTGGCTCCTCTACGCAAATTCAACCGTATTTATGGTTCTACCTTCTCATGCTGCTTCATATTCGACTGTTGCTGTTGTTTTTTCTCGGTTCTCTTTTTTCTTGAGGCTGGGATCTGTAGAATCCTACTTACGTAGTGGTGAGTGGCTAGGTCACGCGATCTAGCAAGCTTTGTAAACTTACAAATTCTGTCTAAAAGCCTTCGCTCAAAGTTTTGTATCGTCGAAAGGTCGGTTGCGGAAAGTGGAACAAATTGCCTACCTAACACATTCAGCACTAGGCCTGTAGATCCTCGTAAAAAGTGTCTTGTAATAGATGTGCCACACGCCTAACTATCTTATGCTGCAACTAAGTGATACTCAAGTGTGGTTCGAAGCGGCAACCTGCCAAACGGAGCTACAAGAGTGTTTGCAGGAGGTCGTAAGTTGAAACAAATGTTTGCGACATGTAAAAGTTTACTGCAGAAACCTGACAACCAAATAAAGTCACGACTCGTGAGAAAATGTTCGTGGTCGAGCACGGCGAACAACTGGCCAGCGTTGTCTTTTTTTTAAAATCAAAACCATGCGAGTACCACCAACCATGTAAGAGTCTACGTATCTAAGTTGCCCGACACCATTAACTAGAACTAAAACTTGACAGAACGTATGTATCGAAGTACTAACTGGGCATTTGTTGATTTGGTCTGTTTGCTCTGATAGAACGTCAGCTGTAGCATCGCACGTAATCAGAGTAGGACGTGTGTACTCCGAAACCTTATGGTGCTATTCTGACGCCCAACTGTAGATGCGCAAGAGGCTTTTAGGGTGGCATGAAAGATCAACCAACAGAACGATATATATATATATATATATATATATATAATATATATATATATATATATATATATATATATATATATGTATATATATATATATATATATATATATATATATATATATATATATATATATATATATATATATATATATGTATATATATGTATATATATATATATATATATATATATATATATATATGATTCTGTTCCCAGAGCTAATAAGCTTGCTATATATATATATATATATGATTCTGTTCCCAAAGCTAATAAGCTTGCTACATAAAAGAAACTGTAAATCAATGCGCTCTAGCACACTTAGGCGTTCCGACGATGCGGCTAACAGTAAACAAGCCGCCATAAAGCCGCCTAAAATTACTCTAAACCTACACTTACGGATGCGGCTCCAGAACTTTGTCACCGACGCAGGTCTTGAGATATGTACAGAGACGGCTGAAGCTATAGAATAGATTATTCCTTTAACCTAAACTTGGTACATATTTAAAACAAGTATTTGTTTTTTATTAAATCTGTTTCATTTTCGCGCCTCGTGACATCGCTGGGGCAGACTGAAGTTGGACCACGAATGCCCACTCAACTCCGTGTCCTTCTGAGGGCTAACCAGATTTTTCTTGACAATAGCGATGTGTGCGAGCATGACACGTTTGATCAGACGACTGGGTTGCCTGCGACGCGACAATGTCAGCACATTGCTATTCATGAATCTAGTCAGCAAGCGACTGCCACGCATCGCAAACAACCGGCACCCGACAGTCATGATCCTGCACTTTTTTGGACTGACTCTCGGCCAGCATTTAACGTCCACAGAATTGCTTTCGCGTTGGTCCGTGAAACGGGACTCATAAGTACGCAGATGACCTGCCAGACCTGACACCCAGTGGCATTCGTACTTACCTGCAAGCTGTGTACTGCACACAGCGATATACCCGTAGGCCACTACAATGTAGCGGAAAAAGTTACCTTGTGGCCGTCTATGCATCACTCCCAGGTATCACTTCAACGACTGTACTGAATACGCGTCACTCTTCTGGCTCCAGCGGTAATAGTCATAAACCGACTTTACTATGTGTGATACATAGACTATATAGTAGTCATGTATACTATGTTCATATTTACGTACCTGAACATACTACATTTTGATATGAAACAATTTATACACAATATATATATATATATATATATATATATATATATATATATCACCTTTATCACATAAAACAGTCTATGCTACAATTCCCATCATCATATATGTATTGTTTTTAGTATGCGCACTCCTGCAATAAGAACGTACCAAATAGAAGGGTCTATTTGAATTTGCATGCGCCCATTTGGCCATCCGCCAAACAAACAACCCATATGTTTACATACTCACAACGGCCCACGACTTTTAGAGTGATTGATCGTTGGTTCCTTAGGTTAGTGAAGCGTACATCAAAACAGTTTGCTAGCAATTCTTATTTGCTTAGTTGGTATATACACATATATGTACTCACAAAAGTAGCTCAATGTTAATTAAATCATGTATAAAAAATGTTTGCATTTTGTCCTGTGACTCCCTTGTAACTATTTTGTATATGTTCTCAATATTGCTCACAATTCACATCTCGTTACTTGCTAGAATTTTACGCAGCAGCCCCTTGTCTCTAAGAAACTCAGGAGCTTAGTGCCGTCTACCCAGATTTAACTTCCCAACACGACTTGCTTCAGCAGAGCTCGTTCTCCACTTGGACGCTATTGTGCTGCAGGATGCATCATTTGTAGTGCCAGGCTCAATTCCGTACGCGTTTTTACCTAGGCTACTGGACACCGTTATATATATATATATATATATATATATACACATATATATATATATATATATATATATATACATATATATATATATATATATAACAAGTAAACTTTATATGTTGTCACATATATATCTATATATAGAAATGTAATAAATACAAAGTGTACTTTGTTTTAGTACGGCAAGTGGAAATAATATATATATATATATATATATATATACAGGGTGTTGCAGGAATATTTGAAGCCCGATATACAGAATTGTAGAGCTCGTTACAGCAAATATTTTTTCCAATGGAACATGGTCTCTGAGAAGTCTTGTTTCGGAGTGAGAGCGAAATTACTACAATTTGTGACACTAGTGTTTTTGCCCGACATAGGAGCACAAAATGTGCTGTTGAGAGCCAACCCGTCTTCCTAGACAGAAACTAAGCACACCATCGTGTTCGTGATAAACTTCTGCTCCATCTGAAGAATATGCAAGGCCGGTCAGAAGACGCGACATGGTCGCTTAGAAAAGAATTCGCCAAAAATAATGTTCTTTATTAGCGTTCACGCTAAATACTTTAGAATCATAACCCTATAACCATTCACAGCGCTCAAAACGGACACATTCAGCCAATGCGCAATTCCTGGCGATCATTTTGGTACCAAACATATGTCCATGCGAGCTGTGGTTGCGGAGTAATTACGATTTTTCGGAGGGCATGTCCAGATTAAGTGCATGTAAAATGACTGGGTGGCGACGTTCACTACCGCCGATGTGTCGCGCGACAGCCGCAGCGCGTTATTTTTCATGCACTTAATCTGGACATGCCCTCCGAAAAATCGTAATTACTCCGCAACCACAGCTCGCATTGCCATAAATTTGGTACCAAAATGATCGCCATGAATTGCGCATTGGCTGAATATGTCCGTTTTGAGCGCTGTGAGTGGTTGTAGGGTTATGATTCTAAAGTATTTGGCGTGAACGCTAATAAAGAACTTTATTTTTGGCGAATTCACTTTTAAGCGACCATGTCGCGTTTTCTGACCGGCCTTGCACAAATTGTAGTAATTTCGCTCTCACTCCGAAACAAGACTTCTCAGAGACCATGTTCCATTGGAAACAATATTTGCTTTAACGAGCTCTACAATTCTGTATATCGCGCTTCAAATATTCCTGCAACACCCTGTATATATATATATATATATATATATATATATAGAGCAGGTATGCATACATACATAATGTAACGTTCAAACCAAAAGATAAGAGACAACATTCTAGGTTTATTTGAATCAATTTTCTCCAAAAGACTAAAAAATAATAATAAATAATTTCCAGAGGCCTAAACAAAACAATTCCAGTACTTCAGAAGCCCAGTTCCCAAAATTACTCCGGCTGTAAACAATAGCCCCACTGTGTTCTTCAGTTTGGCGTCCAATCCCGGTAACCTAACTTGTCGGGCACAATTATCCACACTGTTCCAACGCTGGTCCCACCATCACTGACAACATTCGTATTGTGATACGCCGATCACCT
The DNA here is from genome assembly GCA_003439945.1 of Dermanyssus gallinae. Taxonomy (NCBI): domain Eukaryota; kingdom Metazoa; phylum Arthropoda; class Arachnida; order Mesostigmata; family Dermanyssidae; genus Dermanyssus; species Dermanyssus gallinae. The sequence continues at coordinate 704,902 of QVRM01000883.1, forward strand.
CTCACCAGGTCTTTCACGTTGTCTATAGGCTCAGCCGTGGTACAGTGTCCGCCAGGCCTGGCCTCGGGTCATCGTCAATCAAACACTCCTGGCATTTACGAGAACGGACACTCCACTATCTCTTGTGGCTTGCCGGAAAAATTATCGCCTCCGCATACGGCTACCATCCAGCCATCGGCCGGCCAGAACACCTTTCGCAGTATCAACTAGAACAACACTTAGCTGCTCTTCAATCGCAATCGCCGAATTTTGCGCAATGGGAATGCCATGATTGTTTTTGCCACACGCGCTGTGGCGTCAATTGCCTGCTTCTCTTAGTCATGCGCAGGAGCCCGCAAATGCGGGCACAGCCATTCCTAACACTCCATTCGTGTCCGTAGATGGCTCACTACGTTACTTCAAATCGGCATATTGAAATTTCAACTGATTTAGTCGTTAGGACGTTTCCTACCTCTTCTTATTAAATTCACCTTATACAGTGCGAGACAAGTATATATATATATATATATATATATATATATATATATATAAATATATATATTTATAAATATATATATATATATATATACGAACGTCCGGTCTTCACATCTTCACATACACACACTTATAAATATACAAGTATACATATTCAAGTGTACTTTGTCATTGACACACCGTTAATAAAGTCACGTACATTCAGTAGCTCTGAACAGGCTGAAAAGGCGGCGTTGCCAGATCGCTTGCGCCGCCAGTAATCTTAGTTGTATGAGGCAGGCCATAAGCACGCGGCTTAATCTAGAGAATAATATGACGATGCCCACGCGAGCAGGTATGAAAAACGTACGCAGATACGGCAAACGTTTACGTTGGTGTGGGGTTTTGCACAATTTGGTGCTTAATGTTCCGTTAAAAACAGGGTGGTGTGTTTTTCGTAGACAGGCTATATATCCATAAGACCCGTCGTACGTCGTAGTGCCAAGGTTCAGTAGTAGAAAACGCCATGTGTTTTCCTATAACTGCGAGCGGACATATGGATCATAGGTGTAGTTGCATTGATGCGTACACGCACACTAAAGCAAAATGGCTTTGTCCTAAACATGCTCAGCCAACACCTATCGCTTAAGGGCTGAAAGGCTATGTGTAAGTTTAATATTGCTGGCACCTGAGCAAGCACTAAGAAAATAGTCCCAACACTGTACGCCCAGTACGACCTCGCTCAGTGTTGGGCATCCGAGCAACGTGTGCGCATTTTGCTCTGCACAACTGGTGTGAGCCTCACAAACCTACTTAACTTCCGCACCTCTTCATGAGTCGCGTGGCACGGTTCATCATTTAGTCCAGTAACCATCAAGTTGAACCAATTTATACATATATGTATGTATGTATATATATATATATATATATATATATATATATATATATGCAGGCATACTAGACTTTTCTATACGCCGTATTTTCAACAGTGCCCTAACAAAATATTTCCATGTAATCTACTGCTTCGTAAACAACCGAAATAAGAATTGCACGTGTTTTAAAACTTTCACTAAGTATCCCGCTAGCTGTAATGATTTTAGCGAGTGCTGAACAAGCATTGATAATAATATCAGTAAACGATTTTGTCCCCTTAGAGAAAAAACTCAAAAGGTGAGTTCTCGACTTCTCAGTACACCCGAGGTAAGGAACTAACAACAAAGTACCCATGTTGGGCATGATGACCTACACGAAAGTGACTAACTAAATTGACCCATATTGTGGCGTCCTTAAACTATATAAACATTAATTAGCTTTACGTCGTACACAGTTACGCCGGCAGCTAGCATAGTATTTTATTCCATGCAAACTCATAGGTAATGTCTTTGAGCACATGTGAACTCATATAGTAGCATGCACAACCACCCTTTATTTAAGTGGAAAAAAAAGACTCCGTTTGATGAGTTGAATAAGGAAGCCCATTTTATCAGCTTAAGCGAATAATGTTGGTCCTAGTATAAGGCACTTTTATATGGACAGTTCAAATCTCTGTTTTCCTCTAACTTAAACGACGATGGTTATTTCGGAGAGTCATGTATACCTCAGCAGAAGCAGTTCCATCTTTTCCACACTATGCTTAGTCAAACAACTTTATCCCTTAATTGCCAGAACCTTGGCCAATACGGCGGGCATTGTATACGCAGAATTTTTCTGCCCCATCCAATTTACGTATAACGTTGGCACTCTTTTTGCTCAATAATCAATCGACTACGAAAAACAGTAATTACTATCTACATTTAAGAAAGAATGCACAAATCTACACACTCTGCACGTGATTTTCAGTTTTAAATATGGTCTCTAACAGAGAACAGCGCTAGCCTAAAAAACAACCTGCTGTTTATTCAAGCAGCGCGTTTTACCGCTCGCCTCGCGACATCGTTTTATGTCAGGATTTTTCGTGTCGTGGTCTTACAGAATCTCATACACACGCGTATGCGCAATTTTTTATTCACGTGTTGCGCTATTGCCAGGTGTGGATATATAGGCGGATATATGTATATGGGCAGAGTCCTCTGTTAGAGCTTGGCTCGCACTCTTCGCCGATTTGCGTCATAGAGGCCGGCGAAGCAGAGCGTGAGAGGAGCTTTCTGATAGAAGAGGTTTTCGACGAGGCTAAAATGATCCTCGCCGGGCAGAATTACAATCTGTGGCCTATGAAAGCCTTTGTGCTGCATTTGCTTCGAGAAGCTGTCCGCCTGCTTGTAAAACTCTGGCGGATCAAACTCGCCCACTATAAGGCATAATTCCAGCTCGTCGTAACGTGGATGTGGACAAATGGAAAATTTCACTACCTGCAAAAACACATATATTCATATAAGTCACGTATATACATATATATTATTATAAAATTTAATATATATATATATATATATATAGAGAGAGAGAGATTTTTTTGTGCACATCTGATTCCTGCTAGTGGATTGTTTCAAACGTGCACTGTGGCAATTGTGAGCCCTGTTGAGTAAAAAGTCAGATTTAAAACACCGAAAAACTAGATCGCCACACTTGTGGTTTAATTTATCCTCAGTAGGGTCATTTTGTAGTGGCGGTGGTTTAGACGGTGAACGCACTGGTCGAAACGGGTCGCTGCCATGACAGATTGACAATCGCAAGTTTGAGCCCCGGCCTTGCTGGTTGCTATTGTTGGTCGTGGTTGTCATTGCCATCCTGCTACATACTCTGCTAAAGAAAGCCTATATAATATATACATATAATATATGATATATAAAAACAAAAACATAGCTTTACTGTTATACGCCCCTGATTTGCAAGCGTGATACGTGTGCTCACACTTATCAAGCGAAAAACCAATCAGTCAAGCATACATTTAGTAATGAGAACGCGATGACGATGGGTGTATTTAAACGCTATCGCGTCACAGGCATCTTAGCACATTACAAGTTTTCCAAATGTGGTTGTTAAAACGTTACAAAATACGTACGGGTCACCTCAAATGACCAGTCGAGAGTCTCGGGCTCTGTAGAAATTTGCCAGCACGTTTAAGTTATGGCATATTAACTTTTTAAGGTAATTTTCATAAGCATTTTTTTAAAGTATTGTTTAAATATCTTTAGCCTTCACGCGGACATGTAAACATATCAGATGTACTGGTTTTAAGGTTAGTGGTCATGCTGACTGAGTAAGAGGCAGGCTAGGCTACGAAGAACAACCAAAACGAGCCAGCAAATCCGGGGCAGAGGTGGGATAAACATGTCCATCCTCACCTGGTCTGGAGTGAATCCGATTTGAACTCCAACTGTGGTGGCTGTTATCGGTTGCAGGTCGTAGATTCCGGACACACAGAACACCTTGCAAATGCCCTCGATAGTCGGCAGTCTCGGCAGGGCGGCCATTATAAGATGACCTCCAGCGCTGTGCCCTGATAATCGAATACCACTGGCACTGAGTAAGCGAAGTTTACTTCTATGCGAGAACTTCCTAAGCTAGCTACTTGGACTGATTAGCTGATTTGCCAGTTACGTAGGATTGTTTAAAGTAGAAGTACTTTAGTTTATTTTTAGTATATTACAATATGCATGTGGGGCACATATTACGGAAGATTAGCTATGCCAATGAGCCTAGCGGGTGTGTATTGTAACAATCACGTGTCCGCTTCGTCTAGGCTAGGCTGAGGCCACTTCAGAGAAGTGCCACGAACGGAGGCTGCGTTTGTTACTAGATGTCAAGACCCAGACGTTGTCTAAAAAAAAGGACGACGATCTGCTATAACCGGTTGACATATTTAACATGCAGTGCCTAGTAAAAGTAATAAATCACGTAAATACAAGTCGATCGACAGGGTTGTCAACTATTTAATGGATAGTATTACTAGCGAATTGCTTGGTGTGTGGCTAATAAGACGCATAAATGAGATAGTAACGTCAACTTATACATCCTTTTCAGCACGGTGGTAGGCTTCTGAAGTGTCAAGAGATACTTGCCCATAGGGTGCTGCACAAGTAGAGCTGCACATTGAGGACATAACACCTGTATATGCATACTTCAAATAGTCTATATATCCATCAGTGATGGACTAAGAGCACATATATCTGTATTTAGAAATCGAGTTCGTTCACGTTCGTATACGTTTGCCGAATTTGCAAATGTCGTTACGAACCGGCGAGGTATAACTTGCTCATGGGGAAGAGCTCCTGCACCTTGGAGATGCCAGAAACGACATCGTCGACACAACAGTCGAGGCCCGATCCAACAGTGGCGAGCCGGTAGCCGAGGTTCACTACAGTGATATTGTGCGCATGGAGTCCGTGCGCGATGTAGTTGAACATGTCCCGATTACCTTGCGACGCCACGCACCAGCAAACAAACTCAGTTTTAGACCTGTTTTTAGTGCATACTCAAGGTATCAGCGTGCTGTCGCTATTTCACCCTCATACATTACGTTTACGTGCATTTCAGTAAAGTATTTACTGGTATTTACTAGTAGTCAAATACATACATATGTATGTATCCTGAGCACACACTGCATAAATACATAAAATAATTGAAGCTGCAATTGGAATTTAGGACTAGACAGATTAGAGGGGTATTGTTCGATTCGCGATAAAAGTCCGTGTCAAGTTTTTACCACTGTGGCCAGTTATGATACGTATATATATATATATATATATATATATATATAAAGGGTGTGACAAAAAGTTTTCAGAAGCGATATAAGGAATTGTAGAGCTTGTTAAAACAAATGTTTTTTTTCCAATGAAGCATGGTCTCTGAGAAATCTTGTTTCGGAGAGTAAAATTACTACAATTTGTGACGCTGGTGTTTTAGCCCGACATAGGGGCATAGAATGTGCTGTTGCGAGACAACCAGTCCTCCTAGATAGAAACTAGAACACCGCCGTGTTCGTGAGAAAATTCTGCTTCTTCCGAAGAGCATATAAGGCCGATCAGAAGATGCGACATGGTCGCTTAGATGTGAATTCGCAAAAAAACAAAGAAGGAGTTTATTAGCTTTTACGCCAAATACCTTAAAATAGTAACCCTAAGCACTCACAGCACTCAAAACTAACACATTCAAACGCACATTTCATGACCATTTCCGTACCAAACTTATGGCGATACGCGCTGTGATTGAGGAGTAAGTAAGATTTTTCGGCGGGATATTCATATTAAGTGCATGTAAAATTGCGAATTCTCTTCTAAGCGACCATATCGCGTCTTCAGACCGGCCATATATATTTTCAGAGGAAGCAAAATTCTTGAAGACAGGATGGTGTGCTTAGTTTCTGTACAGGAGGACTGGTTGTCTCACAACATCACATTTTATGCTCCCATGTCGGGCAAAAACACTGGTGTCACAAATTGTAGTCATTTCACTCTCACTCCGAAACAAGACTTCTCAGAGACCTTGCCCTATTAGAAAAAATATTTGCTTATCCAAGCTCTAAAATTCCATATATCGCTTCCAAAATATTTTTGTCACACCCTGCTATATATAGTATCAACTCGGCCACCATTGCATTCCTTCTGAAAACAGGTAGCTACACCATTGAGGTCGAGAAGAAACATCGTGCGTCTACAAGTCCTGAGCCAGAGAAGCCTTCTTCTCTTAATCTCTATTGCTGTACGACCAATGAGCCAATAGTCACGTAAAATTTGCCTGTGACCACTTAAAGTACGTTTCAGCCCCACTAGAACAATGGGTTGCTCGTGCATCGTAGTTGGTAGGACAAAATGTACGCATGTGTTTACTGTGTGAGTTTTTACCATACGGCTAGGGACTGTGTTGCAGCTCGATGAATCCTACCTCCCCGCTTAAAATTCGTAGGACAAAGACACGTCGCAAAGATCTGCACGACCAATGTTAGTGAGATATATGTAACCTCGATAAACACTACGAAACTACGTACGAAACAGTGTCCGGTGGACAACGGGTCACAGTACTCCAAGAAAACCGCAAACAAAATGACCACTAACATTAACCTAAGTTAAGCCATTAAGTAACCTACGCAGAGCTCCCTAAAGCACACGGCCTGGTGTCCCAGTTCAGAACCGAGAATAACATAGAAGTCTCACTATTCTCCGAGACCCCTGGAATGCAGCTTTATCAATCTAGGCCCCACACTAGCAATACGTTCATTTCTATCAATGCGTTTCCCACAGGATACTACCCCACTTTAGTGGGGCAAAGCAGGCACTCTTCTCTTTTGTTAACCCTTCCGCCCTCGCGATCTGCTTAGAGCGTATGTCTTCGGACTCCACCTTACAGGAATATGAGCACCCGTGGTCACCGAAATGCGATAGTAATAGGGCGCTTAATGCAGCTCACACTATTTGGGCGTTGAAGCCGCCTCATTAAGGAAAGAAGGAGAATTACATCCTCCTAGAAGGAGCAACCCAGGCAGATCTACGTTTCATAAACACGATTACCCGGTTAGCCGACAAACCGTCCGAATACGCGCTGACGATCAGGATTTTGCACGCATTAGTTAGAAAATCAACCGAGAAACTGAAAACCGCTGTGAAAAAGGCCAAATGTGAGAAAAACAAGTTGTTTTTTTTTAATAAAGGGGTTGTTTAAAAAAAAAATGTTTTTAAATAAATACTAATCTCACATAGTACGTCAACGTTAACAGGCATTGGCGCAGGAATTTACGGTCTACAAATGGAGATCAAAGACGACGGTTGCTAGTTCACGTAAAAACACCGTCATACTATTATAGAATGGAAGAAGCAACTATCCATTTGCTGATCGCAAGCTGTAATAACTGGGAGGATCTTGAAGCTCTGCTCGCAAAAGATATCGCATGCGCCATTACAAGCATTCTCAAAATGAAAACCCTCTCTGAATATTCATGCAGTAATCTGGAGAAACTTGGCTTTACAGTTTAATGACCTAACGGATGTTACGATACAAAAAGTCAGAGAAATAATTTGGCGTCAAAATGACTTCCCCCGCGTCAAAAACGAGCGAAGACTGTAAACAACTAGTAGAGTGATGGTGGTCATGTGGTCGCCAAAGTAGGCATCTCAGCTCAAAGATAAATGCTTGATCAATAGAGCCCTCACCAAAATCAACCATCTACGAACACACTTGAGCGATCTGCATTTATTTGAGATGATCTCGTGCTATATGAATAGCCAGGCTGAACATAAAGGGCTTAGAAAAATACTGGCACTATACCCTGCACCTAAGTTGAGGCTGTTACTTGCCTTGAAAAGAACATGCAGACAAAACACCCAAACAAACACTAGAGTCATTTTCATGAAAAGGCCATGCAAGGCATCCTATTTTGGTACGTTGAAAAAGCTGCAGGTCTCTATGGATCTGGCAAGGCGTAACGGTAAAGTTTGCCGTGTGCATCAATTAAACAACGCTGATGTACGTATATAAGACGAAAATGTGATAATCAGGAACCTTCTTAAGGGTAAAGAGGCCGAATCTACTAACATGGGATGGGTTTTCTGTCGCATATCGCCAAATGGGTAACAATTCCCTGCTGTCTTAGGTCGCTCTTTTAGGAGAAAAGGAGGCTGCTCTTAGGAGAGTTGGCTACACGGAACACGGCTGCTGTTATTGAGGCAATGACCATAAAGCGGTAACATACGTGTGGTGCTCTCGAATACCTGGCAAAGGAATGTTAAGCCAAGCTTTAAAGCACAACCTGTGGTCAGGCAGGTCACGCGGCCAACTCAGTTGAATGCCCACTCTATAGAAACAATCGAAGGAATCGATGAAGCTAGAAATCGAGAAAGCCAGAAAACGGCAACACAAATAACGGACTCACAGCCTTGCATAGCGTATCCATGGCATGACCAGCAAAATATGGAGAACAGTCTCAAGCTATGTCGCTAGAGACACCCTTTGGATTCAGCTGTTCCGCAAACTATTTAAGATGGCCGAAACAAAAAGCGCTTCAAGAATTTACTAGTACGCTAACAGTCAGCCGCCAAAGCGGTTAATAATTGATAAGTCAAATTAAACTCCAACCATTAAACTGCAATCAAAGCGAACCAAACGTCTCCCTTCAAACGGAGCAGGAAATTACACTGGATACTACACGATAGAGACTAAACTTGTATATAAGGCCGCTGGCCTAACGTGATTATACACGGCAACGGTACTTCATTTTCACTCGTTGAATTGGTTCATGTAGGCCGCTTTGATTACTTATCGATGTGTCAATTTGCAGTACCTCCGAAGCTTTGATAATTGTTGAATGAAAAATTAACGAAGAAAATATAAGCGGGCACAAGTGTATTGAGTTTAATATCAAAGCAGTCTCGCCTTTATTTAGTGCTATTGCATTAGCATTTCTACGTGAAATAAATTACGCATTGTGGCAATTGAGCAAAACCTAACCGCCGTGCCAACTTAGTAAAGTAGACTGGTATTTTTGAAACCAAATCCACAGGATTTTTGGGCTGAATCGTAACCGCCGACAAATCGGATATGCCGCCGCTCCACTCCAGAACGGCAAGGTGCCACCAGGGAGTGGACTGCCTGCGACAAAAGACCTCCCATCCGCGTGGGCGAGAGGCACAGTTCGACCAAATAGTTTTGGCGACCGTATTCTGGTATACAAAAGGTATTCTTATGAATTGAATACATTTCTATGCCACGATTAGCGACATCTTGGGTGTCACGCATAACACTATTGGACCAGCTGAAGCAACGCATTGCATTGCACGTTGGCCCGCCGATGCATAAAAGGACTGTGCTATTTCACCATGACACACGTCTCCTTTTGCTATGGCCGAATTTAGGCTCTACCTTGTCCAGCAGCATCCCCGGCTCCGTGTTCGATATATGAGAGCAATAATGACATGTGATTGCACCGTAGACGAGAATTTTGGGCCTAAGGATTCGGAACATTTTGCTCGTAAGTCTTTGAGACAGTCGTAGTATTGAGAATCGTTGGACTAGATGTGTTGAGATTCAATGGGAGTATAGCTAAACAACAAATGATACATGGTCTTTATCCGTCTACTGCTTGCATTCCATACTACGAACTTTTTAATATATATATATATATATATATATATATATATATATATAAGATATTAAACACCAAGTCATGTCTGACCATCCACATTATTAAAATTATTAAATTCGTACAATATATATATATATTGTACGAATTTACTATAACTAAGTTTAATAATGTGGATGGTCAGACATGACTTGGTGTTTAATATCTTCAAAACGGAGTGCTACGGTCAACGTGTACAGAGCAACCACAAGTATGTACACTCTCCAGGGGTCATTCCCCCCCCCCCCCCGCCTCTGCTCCACCACATGTTGGATTTTCATAGTGTTCCGTGTTAACATAAGAGAGGCGGTTAGTGGTTTGTGTACGGTCTGTATCTGGCGACCGTTAACGTCCCTCCTGTGTTAACACGGGACCCCAAGGGAACCCGACGTCAGCATGGACGTAAAAGTTTGAAAAGTGGATATATTAGAACCCTAATTTTTGCAAACTGTTCCCAATGTGGCCGTTTGTCTTCTTGTAGCTAGCGTGAGTTTCCCTCAGATAACAGCCGAACACGACGGTGTGTCTGGTTTTTTGGCAGTCGAACAATTAGTTCTGCCTCAATAGCGCCTTTTTGTGTGTTGTGACGTCTGAACATCC